>CAIGQV010016645.1:20759443-20776155 GCA_903798115.1 Danio jaintianensis | reverse complement strand
ATGAACCGCCAACTTATCCAGCATATGTTTTACGCAGCGGATGCCCTTCCAGCTGCGACCCATCACTGGAAAACATCCAAGCACACTCATTGACACACATACACTACGGACAATTTAGCTTACCCAATTCACCTATACCGCATGTCTTTGGACTTATGGGGGAAACTGGAGCACCCGGAGGAAACCCATGCAAACACGGGGAGAACATGCAAACTCCACACAGAAACGCCAACTGACCCAGCCGAGGCTCGAACCAGCGACCTTCTTGCTGTGAGGCGAACGTGCTACCCACTGCGCCACTGTGCAGCCTATATTATATTATATTAAAGGAATATTCAGTATAAAATCATATAAAACACAAATGCTGTCCTTTACATCAAGCAAGAGGAATTTCCCCAAATTTCTGGACTATAAAAGAGCAGTGCAATTAACTACAAGAAGAAAGAGCTGACTGAAATCTGCTGCTGAATCATATGTTTACATATTTAACTCTTTTCTATGAAAGCTGTTAATGCATTCGGATGAACCTAACGTATAATTTAACAGACCCATTGCGTCATGGCATAAAAGCTTTCCTTAAAAGCCAGCATTCTTCTGTGGCTGAGAAAAAAAAAAGAAAATCATAAATGGTTTCTTATTATGTTAGAGGAGCAGGTAGACTTCTCTAATGGCACGACAGACAGAGAACACCGAGTACCAAAGGCCAATGCACAGCGTCTATTACACAAATCAGACTAACCGTAGAGCTAATGTGAGCTAAATTATTCCCTCACGGCTAAACAGCTTTGCCTATTATAATTTTGATTTGAAATTAGGCTATTATTAAAATAATTATAGTAATGCTAAAGTATGGCATCCTCTGGTAGAAGAGGGTGCGTCGAGAAGGCTGATGCGAAGGCTGAGGCAGACTCGCAGAGATGAAAAATAATCCAGTTTACGTTAAACAAACCAGGTTTGCGCTTGCTGTTGCTATGGCAACGACTAGATGAGCTTTGCATATTGAAACAATACAGGATTGTGTCAAGTAAGGAACAATTGAATCCAATTAATTTGGTAACCCATGCAGAATTGTGAACAGTTAAATAATATGCATTTTCAAAGTATTACATATATCATTTAATTTTTATTTATCATATATAAATAATATATAAATACATACTGAATAAACAAATAAATAAACAAATTTACTTACAATTAAATACATTCATTCATTCATTTTCCTTCGGCTTAGTCCCTTTATTCATTAGGGGTCGCCACAGCGGAATGAACCGCCTACTTATCCAGCATATGTTTTACACAATGGATGCCCTTCCAGCTGCAACCACGTACTGGGAAACATCCATACACACTCATTCACACACATACACTACGGCCAATTTAGTTTATTCAATTTACCTATAGCGCATGCCTTTGGACTGTGGGGGAAACCCACACGAACACGGGGAGAACATGCAAACTCCACATAGAAACGGCAACTGACCCAGCTGGGACTTGAACTAGCGACCTTCTTCCAACCGTGTCGCCCAATTAAATGTATATTAAACTAAAAATTTTCAACTATGGAAATTATTAGGTTATTAACCACCTGAATACATTTTTTTCTGGATTTGCATTTTTGTTTTATTCTGTAAATGAATCATAACATTTCTTTTAAACTGAAAATCTTCTAGAATATGGTTTTTGTATAAAATAAAAATGTTTTCAGACATGTTTATAATTATTTTTAGGCAAAACAAATACCAATGTTTAAGAAATCAATATTTGTTGGAATAACCTTAATTTCAACATTTCTTTTTACAATTAATGCAAACATTTATTATTCTGACCACTTGTAATTTTCTGTAATAAATAAACAAATAAATAAATAAATAAATATATAAATAAATAAATTATCTCTAAATTACAATATTTGGTTTAATTATCAGTTATGAAATGTTAAGAAACAAATATCTATGTTTTAATCAAAACTAAATATATTACAGTTTTTATTATAAAAATAAAACAAATTGGCTACAAATACCGACACTTCATAAAATATCCGTAAATGAGCAGTTTTATGTATTTTGTTACTTGTGTTCTTATTTTTACCTCTTTATTTATTTACTTTATTCCAACAACTTTTAACCTTGAAAAGTTTGAAAAAGTGACTTTTAGTAACAAATTTTAATACTTTAAAGTGATATATTGTCTGGGTTGCTGTTGTATATTACTGAACAAAAACCTTGTAATAAACTGCCAGTACATTTTCTGTTACTTTACAGATTTATTTCTCTATTTATTATTTCTTAAACATTATATTATTTCAAACTACTAAAATGTCAATAAAAGTCACTTTGTTAAACTGTAGAGTTGAGTTTTCAACATCAAAATTCGACAGAGCAGAGAAAAAGGTCCCATAATGCAATTCACAACCGTAAATAAACAGAAAACACTTGCGAATCACAAAATACGGAAACTGTTAATTAACATATTTTTCCCAGAGTACAAATCGGCAACAAATACCCACAGATTTACAACAAAAAAGAGCCAAAACATCTACAATTTCTATAATATTATATCAGCTGGTAAGTCATGACCACCAGCGTAACAGAAGCTGCTTCAGCAACACCACATACAGTATATTTTGCTTATGTGTGTGTTTTGATCCTCACCGTTGAGCCAGGCCGGCAGGTATTCGCTCTTCATGCTGTAATGCTGTTGTCCCAGGTTCCTCAGGATTACGGGCTCGGTGCCCAGAAAGTTATTGAGGGTGGCGGAGTACAACTCTTTGTCTAGAAAAGAAGAGCGCTTAGAGCAGGGAACAAACGCACACACACACACTCTCCTGTCTACAGCATACAGTTATGAGATATTAAAGAGGGACTTCGTTCTTTCCCAAGTGTGGGAAGAGAGGAGGCATAAATGCATCCACGGGCTCCGCCGAACACAAAAAGACACCCACACACAATACACCGGAATAATAATGCAGGTTTGTGATCAAGGGAAATGTGTGCACTCACCCACAATGAGGCCTGTATGACCTTTGGCGGGGTCGTAAGGGCACTTTCCCTTGCCGTCCTCCAGGGCGGCGCTATCCAGAGTGAAATGATCTGCATTCTATCAGATGGAAGACAGAAACGGTCCTGCAATGAGCTGAGCGCGCACACACACATACATACGCATGACCTTACATACACACTGTGCCACCGGCCACGTTTGCCAGCTAGAGCAGCTGAGCCCTTTCGCATTGCCCTCCTGCCCACACATGAATACGAGCAAACACACACACAACCGCATTATGCAGTCTTGCCATATTTTCCACAGAAAGCAACAAAAGTCAGTTTAAAGGGTTAGCTCACCTAAAAATACAAATTCCGCTGTTAATTATTCACCCTTGTGTCGTTTCAATCCCTTGTTAAACTTTAGAACACGTTAAGATATTTTAGATGAAATCCGATTGCTCTCTGACCATCCATTGATAGCAATGGTCCAGAGATGTTCAAAGTTCAAAAAAGGAGACAAAAACATTGTCAAACCATTCAGTGGTTCAACTATAGTCATACGAAGCTTCAAGAACACTTTTATGTGCCAAAAGAAACTGTAAAAACAAGTTTGTAAACCTATATCTTCTATGCGTTTACTACAGGCAATATGACGCTAGTGTGTTGACTCTAATAACAATACGTTGTACTGCCTGTAGTAAAAGCACACCTGACCTGATGCAAAATATAGGATATAGACCATTTTGAGGGATGCAAACAAAAACAATGGTCCCAACGTATTTCCTGTTTTACATATTTCATTTCTATAGCTTCCGAGAATCCAAAGAGAGCCACATATTGATAAATAATGTTATGATAGCTGTTTTAACATTAAGTTATGATTGAATTGCCTCTTGTTACAGTTATGGAATAGTTTGATAACAAGCAGGAAATGTTCATGGGCCAATGACATGAGGTCTATAGGCAAACAAAGTTGTTTTTATATATTTTTGTGGCACACAACAGTGTTCTTGGAGCTTTGTATGATTACAGTTGAACCAATGATGGCACATGGAATGTTTTAACAAGCTTTCTAGTTCCTCTTCTGTACTTTGAATGTCTTAAGACCATTGCTTTATATGGAGGATGAGAGAGCTCTCAGATTTCTTCAAAAATATCTTAATTTGTGTTCCGTTGGGATTTGTGTTGGAGCGATATTAAAAATCAAATGGTATATAACATTACTTATAATAAAGCACCCTCTTATTTAAATGCACCAAGGGTGTCAAGGGTATTTATCAAGGGTAAACTAGCAACATTGTTATAAAACTAGGCGAAGTCCTATGGATTTTACATTATGTTGTTTTAAAACGTATAGCTTATAGTCATTGGTCTTTTAAATATTCTGGGGCATTGCTATGGAATAAACTGCCTGTGGATATTAAAAGTGTTACAAATGTGGTTAGTTTTAGTTCAGAATCTGGCTCATAAGCAGAATAGTATGTTGATGGATTTTACAGTATGTTTTAATGGTTATTTGTGATTGTATTTGTGTTAATCTTTATAATGTAGTGTCCTGTTACCGGGAGTAGTATAATCTGTACTTCACATCAAGGACCACAATGGAAATAAGTTTTGTTTTTAAAACTTTATTGTGTTATCCTTGACGAATTAAGTGTATTCACTTATTTTTTGTCAAAGAAAATGAAAGAAAAGATAAGAAAGAAACATATGGGGGTGAGTAATTAACAGAATTTTAATTTTTGGGTTAACAAACCCTTTAATAAGAGCTATTATTAATAACGGAACACTAATAAAAACTGTCCCACTTTATATTAGGTGGCTTTAACTACTCTGTACTTGCATCAAAAAATAAATACAATGTACTTATTGTGTTCATCATGTATTGCAGAACACTTCTGATGCTCTTGAGGTGGGATATGGGTACAGGTTTGGTGGTATGTTTAAGGGTGGGTTAAGGTGTAATCCCGGTCAACAGATGTAATTGCATGCAGGTATTTAATCAATCACAAGTACAATGTAAAAACATGCATTTACGTAATAAGTACATTGCAACAAATGATAATTTCAGTGCAAGTACATATTAGGTATGGCCACCTAATATAGAGTGGGACCATAAAAACAAATACTATCTGAGCACCAAACCTGAAAGCAGATGAACTACAGCAGTAGCAAAAGAAGAGTAAACAAGTGACACTCCTGTCAGCTGAAAGCAACAAAATAACACTACAGTTTACACCGACTCACCAAACTTTGACAATAGAACATTGGAATAGCAGGTTGTCTGGTGTGATAAGTCTCAATTTTAGCTGCGACATTCAGATGGTAGTGTCAGAATTTGATGTAAACATCATGAAAGGATGGATCCATCCTGCCTTGTATAAATGGCTCAGGTTCTGCTGCTGGTGTAATAGTGTGGTAGAATTTCTTTGGGACACTTTGTGCCATTTAGTACTTAGGACCACTTAGATGGCTTCTTCCAGCAGGATAACCCATCATGTCAGAAAGCCAAATAATGTCAAACTGGTTTCTTGAACATGGCAGTGAGTCTACTATAACACTCAAATGGCCTTCAGTCACCAAAGTCCAATAGAAAACATTTAGGATTGAGAGATTCACATCATGGATGGGCAGCTGACATATTTACACCTACTGTGTAATACTACAGTGTCAATATGGAGCAAAATCTCTGATGAATGTGTATAGCATTAGTTCAATTGATGGAACAAAGAATTAAAGGAACACTCTTGGAGGATATATCTATCTGAACGTTATCAATTTGTATCAGTTAATGAAGAAGCATCATACAGATCAAAAGTATACTGTGCGGTACCAGAAGGCTCAGTTCTTGGTCCCTTACTTTTCACACTATATATGCTGATGATACACAACTTTATATCTCCTCTCAACCTGATAATATGTATGAATTTCCGAAATTAACAGATTGTATAGCTGATATAAAAAAATAACTAATAACTTTTTATTATTAAATTCAGATAAAACTGAGGTCTTGCTTATCGGACCCAAAAACCTCACATGAAAAAACCTAGAACACTGCCTTGCCCTTGATGGATTCTTAGTTCAGTCACCATCTTCAGTCAAAAATTTGGGGGTGATTTTTGATACCAACCTGTCGTTTAAAGGCCAGATTTCAAGCATCTGTAAAACTGCATTTTTTCATCTTAAAAATGTTGCCAAACTTCGACATATGCTATCAATGTCTGATGCGGAAAAGCTTATTCATGCTTTCATGACCTCTCGGTTAGACTATTGTAATGCGTTACTAGGTGGTTGCCCTATTGGTCTAATTAACAAACTTCAGCTGGTTCAAAATGCAGCTGCTAGAGTGCTTTCTAGAACAAAGAAATATGATCCTATTACTCCAGTTATTTCATCATTGCATTGGCTCCCTATTAAATATCGTATAAATTTTTACATTTTATTGACTACCTACAAAGCCCTGAACGGCTCCTGGTGTATTATAGCCCCTCACGTCCACTACGCTCAATTAATTCTGGACAATTGATTATTCCCAGAATATCAAAATCAACTGTAGGCGGTAGATCTTTCTCATATCTGGCACCTAAACTCTGGAACAGCCTTCCCAGCACAGTTCGGGAAGCAGACACACTCTGTCAGTTTAAAACTAGATTAAAGACACATCTCTTTGCATTAGCATACACATAAAACACAAATGCTTTTGAAATACAAATCCTTTAAAGGATTGTTAGTCTGCATTATTTAGGGCAACCGGAGCCGGGAACACTTCCCAAAAGACATTATAATTTGAACGGCATCTGCGCTTATGTTAGTCTTTTTTTTATTCCAGAGGTTTCCATAATACTAGACCAGGCCGTATTCTGAGCAGCTGCTGTGGTGGTCATGGAGGAGTGGAGAGCATGAGACTGATTCCTGTAAGACCCCAGTGACAGATGAGTCGTCGCATTATCCTGAAGGGCCAGCCTGTACACCAGCCGGTAATCTCTCCCACCTGCAGCTTCTCCACGATGGACGTCCAGCGTTCTCCAGCCTCCAGCGCCTAGACTGCAGCTCTGCACAAGACGTTTGGCCAGAGGAGAAATGGTCGTGCCCAACTGAGTCTGGTTTCTCTCGAGGTTTTTTTCCTTCACTTTCGCCAATTAGTGAAGTTCGTTCCTCGCCGCTGTTGCCACTGGCTTGCATGGTTCAGGACTTGTGGAGCTGCGCATCGATGGATTTGCTCTTCGGTGTTTGGACTTTCAGCAGTGAAAATTAAACCACACTGAACTGAACTAAACTGAACTTAAACTCTAAAAACTGGACTGACACTGTTTCAATTTACTATAATCTTCTATGTTAAGCTGCTTTGACACAATATACATTGTAAAAGCGCTATAGAAATAAAGATGAATTGAATTGAATTGAATTATACAAATTTTACAACTCCCTTAATGTTAAACAGTTGAGTTTTAGATTTTTTTGCATCCATTTAGCGATCTCTGGATCTGGCGGGAGCACTTTTAGCTTAGCTTAGCATAGATTACTGAATCAGATTAGACCATTAGCATCTTGCTAAAAAATGACTGACAAGTTTCTATAATTTTCCTAGGCTGATATGGCTAGGAACTATACTCTCATTATGGCGTAATAATCAAGGAACTTTGCTGCAGTACCATAGCAACAGCAGGTGCAATGACATTTGAATGCCTGAAAATTGGCTAACCTCTGTGTATTCCAGTTCAAATAGATATGGTCCAGGATCAGAACTGGTCTTAGTACACTTTGTAACTACAAAATAGCTTTAAATAGGAAAATGATCAAAACTCTTTTGTCTGTTTTAGCAAGATGCTAATGGTCTAATCTAATTTAATGATCTATGCTAAGCTAACTTAAAAGTGCTCCTGCCAGACCTGAAGATCAGCTAAAGGGATTCAAAAATGGTAAAACTCAACTGTTTAACTCCAGAAGAGTTGTAAAATGAGCCTATTTTCAAAAAAAGTGGAGTGTTCCTTTAAGACAACATGGATAAACTGGGACTAGCAAGATGTACCAAATAAAGTGGCCAGTCAGCGAATAAATATGATATTATATAATACAAAATAAAATATGAATAAGCAAATAAACAAACGCATGTACCACAGCACACAAGCCACATGATGCTGTTTTATCACATCGGTTCACACCGTGTGACAACCCAACCTCATTTAAACTTGATATATTTCACTTTGACACACTGGATGCCACACAGATACACACACACGCAGTTTCTTCATCATATCACAGCCCACTCCACTTTATCATGTGGGTCTGACGGATTTCTGAGGCAAAGACAAGAGTGCGCACTCACAATGTAGGTGCATTTGGGCTGGAAGGCGTACGTCCCGCATGTATACAGGTGCGTGTGATTGTAGCTCTGCAGGAAGCGAATGTAGTTGAAGCACTCAGTCTGCAAAGACATTGACGACAGAGAGAGACACACAAAGAGAAAATAGGTGAGATGGAGGGAGAGTAAATGCATTTCGGCGAAGGCAGACAAAATAAAGCTGTTAAAACATGCAACATCAACCGGTACCTGGTTATTCTTCCCCTTCGCTGCACACTCTTTTTTCTTTTCTGCAGGAGCAGACCACTCAATCTAAGAGAGAAAGAGACATGACTTTTACGAGCAAATAGCACTCTGCATGTAAAACATGCACTCGCTATTGACTGCCGCAACTGGCAATTTACTACGAATGGCTGTGGCATTGAAAAAGTGAGTCATTTTTAAATGCTGATATTTTTGAATGATAAAATGCTAATGGCCTTTTTGCTTGATGGCTTGTGGTTTAGTATTTATTGGTTGCGTTGGAGTAGGCCTGTCACAATATCAGACTTTTCCCCATTGTTGAGCCAAAAGAATTCAAGATAAGAATATACTGATTATATTGATTATAATTAATTTATATACACCTCAAAAACAATTAGGTTCTCTTGATTTTGCCATTAATTGGTACGCTTTGATTCAAATGTTTATTTGCATTTTACTTATAATATAACTACTTATAATATAAGGCGGCACATTGGCTCAGCGGATAGCACTGTCGCCTCACAGCAAGAAGGTTGCTGTTTCGAATCCTGGCTGGGCCAATTGGCATTTCTGTGTGGAGTTTGCATGCTCTCCCCATGTTGGTGTGGGTTTCCTCCGGCTGCTCTGGTTTCTTCCACAGTCCAAAGACATGTGCTATAGGTGAATTGAATAAACTAAATTGGCCGTAGTGTATGAGTGTGTGAATGCAAGAGTGTATGGGTGTTTCCCAATACTGGGTTGCGACTGGAAGGGCATCTGCTGTGTAAAACATATAATGGAATAGTTGGCGGTTCATTCCGCTGTGGTGACCTCTGATATATCAGTAACTAAGCTGAAGAAAAATTAATGAATGACTTATAATTTATGTCCTAAAATCATAGGAATACTATCATTTAGAACATTTCTCTACAAAAAAGTCAATATTTTAATATAAAATATTCTTTTTTTTGTTCAGAACTTAAATACAAGAAAAAAAATCTGGAAATCTGGCATATTTTATATTTACATTATAATATCTGCATGAAATCATACTATTCTCATCTGAAATTTAAAAGACAAGTCATTTATCAAATAAAACAAAGATTCACTCAAATTGCACATATTAACAGCAAATCCAGAAAACTAATTTGAACTGATTGTTTTGTTTGGCTAATGAATCACACCATTGCATATGAAAATATCAACTAAACGTAACAGGGGAAACCAAATCTAAACTAAAAAGCTAACTAATTTTAGCTTAGCACAGCATCAAGGTAAAACAATCATGAAAACGTCATTATAGTGTTTACTCAAAACTGAACTCAAGTGGTTTCTTATAACAGAAAGAGGTAGACATTAAATCATTTTTGACATTAAATAATCACCACAGTGATAACATCAATAAGCATTAGATTTTAAATATACACCGTTGTTATGAAAATACCAGAAATGATTTAAAGAACACAGTAAAAATGATATTGGTGCAAATGTTTTGATTATCTTCAAATTAAAACATTTCTATCTGCCTTTTAAAGGGACTAAGCCGAAAAGAAAATGAATGAATGAA
Source organism: Danio jaintianensis (assembly GCA_903798115.1). Taxonomy (NCBI): domain Eukaryota; kingdom Metazoa; phylum Chordata; class Actinopteri; order Cypriniformes; family Danionidae; genus Danio; species Danio jaintianensis. Next base: position 20,766,083 of record CAIGQV010016645.1, on the reverse strand, counting down.
TATCTGCCTTTTATTCATCTATACAACAATAGCTCAATGCATCTGTCCATATAAGAGATTACCAGGAAAGAGTTTTATTACTCATATGAGTCTCTCTTGTGAACTTTCTGTGCGAGAGCGCCCTCTGGTGTCAAGTATGAATGAAACATACCCCTCTGGATTTTTTTAATGCATCATATTATGTGTACTATTACTTTTTAAACATCATGGTGTTCCCTAATATCCATATATTATGACATCCTAAATGAATAGCAATGTTTAATTTCTTACATATGATTATCGTCATTGCCGATATGGCGGAATTCATAAATGGAAGTTATTTGAATGTCAATACTAGAAAAAAGGCCTTTTCGTGTCAGAACATACCTGTGGTCGGAGCTGTCTGCTGATGTCGTTGGGATCCAGGGCGAAGATGTTCTCTCTGGCGCCCACATACAAAACCCTCTCGTGTTCTGCCAGGGTCAACATGGTGTAGTTCCACACCCCAACAGCACGAAACCTCGCCATACTGTCATGCACATCTGAAGAGAGAGGAAAGAAATGTATTTTTTAAGGGTATTAAATGTGATCTAAATGTCACTGATCCAGTATGACTCTCTGGCTTTAAAAAAATTCCTCTCACATTTATCACATTCACAGACGTCCTCGCTGAAAATGCCAACTTAGGCGAGCATGAATTTCCATGGATACTCATAACCTTGGTTTGAACTGGTTGGCGATGTGTTAAAAAGATTAATTTGGGCTAATATTACTTTACACAATCCAGGCTGGTTTGAGAAGGTTTGGTATCAAGGAGCATTACATTATGTATCATGACGCAGAAATGAATTCCTGAAGAAATATGAACAAAACTATCCTATATATAGGAATCTAGATTGAAGCGTTGGATGAAGAAAACCAAATTTGACAAATTAAAAAAAAAAATCATTATCATGTATGAGTAAATATTTGCGGTGTTTTAATCCTATATGAATAAATAAAAAAACAACCATTGTTTATTACAAACATGTAGACATGACACATCCAGACACATACATGCACACACACACTTGTACAGCTATCTTTATGGGGACTTCCCATAGACATAATCATTTGTAAACTGTACAAATTGTATATTCTACCACACACACACACACACACACACACACACACAAAAACAAACGAATAAATAAATGTCCCCATAAGGTAACAAAAAACAACTGGTATGGCTTTACTTGTGGGGACATTTGTTTCCCTCAAAGTAAGGAATACAAGGTACAGCACAGACACACACGCACGCACATAAATAAATAAATACAAGGTATAGTACACACACACTGTATATGTATGTGTGTGTGTGTGTGTGTGTGTGTGTGTATTACATTTCAAAAATATATAGACAAACAAAATGACTAAAACATAAAATTTTAATTGAAAACCCCAAAAGCTCAAAATAAAAATAATGAAACCTTAACGGATCTCCAATAGTTGCTAAAATGTGTTATTCGTTCGTTGCTCAACACTACTAGTCACAGGTAACAGGCACATGCTGCAAGTTGGCTATGATTTGCCACTATTGGTCCTAAACTTAAAACAAATGTCAAGATTTTCAGTCTTGGCTTCAACGAATGAAAAATCCAGGAGGCTCCACCAGCATCCCACGAATCTCTGAACACACATGGACATTGTGCGTGATCTGATGTACCGCTGTTATGGCAGATGTGTTCAGCCTGAAGAGAGGTTATGATGAGCGAGTCCTCGAAGAGAAGAGGGAGAGAGGGCATCTTGGAGAGACACCGCGAGAGCCGGAGAAGATTCTGCCAGGATGGAAGTCAGGAGAGCGTGTGCTTATTAACTGGAGAGCGGCAGCTTGTTAACGCAGAAGAGGGACTGGATGATCCAAGAGGAGACGAGAAACAAACTTCGCCCCCGGGAGGACGGAGAACATCTGCTGGGTTGCCAGGGAAAAGAGACAGCGCAACACATACACACTAGCTCACACTTCTAAATACCTGCGTAATGACTCAAACAGCCTCTCAGCCAGGTTACCGAGCCGAGCGGATAGTGTCGTTTCTGATTATTATTCAGAGAAGATGCCAATTGCACATGGTGGGAGAGGATGCATTTACAGATCCTGACCAGACAGAGGCAGTGTTGAGCAAACTGGCCATTCAATGGCTTTCTTTGTTTTGTAAATGAAGACCTGATGTGGCAAGAAAATGTGGACCACAAAACCATGTTGCAGGGGTATATTTTTGGTAATAGCCAAAGATACATTGCATTGGTCAAAATGATAGATTTTTCTTTTATGCCAAAGAATTCATATAAAAATAAATAAATATCATGTACTTTATTTAGCCAACTTTAAAGAGGACTTTCACATTATTTGATTATTTTTTGAAATTTCAGATTTTTACATAGTTCATTCATTCATTTTCCTTCAGCTTAGTCCCTTTATTCATCAGGGGTTGCCACAGAGGAATAAACTGCCAACTTATCTAGCATATGTTTTACACAGCGGATGCCCTTCCAGCTGCAAACCAGTACTGGGAAACATCCATACACACTCATTCACACACATACACTATGGCCAATTTAGTTTATTCGATTCATCTACAGCGCATGTCTTTGGACTGTGGGGGAAACCGAAGCACGGGGAGAACATGCAAACTCCACACAGAAATGCCAACTGATCCAGCCGAGGCTCGAACCAGCGACCTACTTGCTGTGAGGTGACAGCGCTACCCACTGCGCACTTATGACTTGTTTTGTGGTCCAGGGCCTAAATTGTTAACTAGTAACTATCCTGAACTTGGATGTGAATGGCCAACACAAACGGCAATTCATAATTTTTTGATTTAGTGGCTAATTCGTATGAATTTGTATGATCTCATTTGTACAATTTGCTTATCCCCCAATGACTCTTGGGTTTAGGGGTGGAGTTTGGTGCCATGACTCCATTTAAAAATCGTACATTTTTGTATTAATGAACTCTTACTGGGGACATGGTGGCTCAATGGTTAGCACTGTTGCCTCACAGCAAGAAGGTCGCTGCTTTGGGTCCCGACTGGGCCAGTTGGCATTTCTGTGTGGAGTTTGCATGTTCTCCCCGTATTGGTGTGGGTTTCCTCCGGTTTCCCCCACAGTCCAAAGACATGCAGTAAAGGTGAATTGAATAAACTAAATTGCCTGTAGTGTATGTGTGTGAATGAGTGTGTATGGATATTTCCCAAGGGCATCCGCTGTTTAAAACATATGCTGGATAACATCCGCTGTGGCGACCCCTGAAGAATAAAGGGATTAAGCCGAAGGAAAATGAATGAATGTATGACTTAACTCATACTAATTAATCACTAAACTGAAAAAAACATAAAATAGTTACATTTCCTCGTGAGATCAATGACAGCTGACAAGAAAAAAAATAAAATAGGAATGCTGCATTGTTACATATTTGTGGATGTGATAAGATGATTATTTTTATAATATTGTTGAAAATGACAGATGGCATATGCTACAAAAAACTGATACTTCTTTGTAAATGTATAGTTTTTAGTTTGTCGAATAATAACAAAAAACATAAAAGATAATACAGTAATATTAATATAGAGTAAAACTATTGCATAGTATAAATATTACAAATATAGCACAAATATAACAATAGATGAGATACTGAAATTAATAAAACAATAACCCATGTAATAATAAAAATAAACAAAAAAACAACTCTAGTTTAGGTCACAATTCGTGCTATTAACTACTGGCTTATTACCTGCCTATTATTAAGATATTTACTTTTCATTAGTAGTAATAAAGTATGATCTTATTCTGCATCCCTAATCCTACCCAAAACCTGAACCCAACTTCTACCTTACTACATATTAATAAACAGCCAATTACCAATTGGGGAATTTACCAATTGGGGAATTTAAAGGTTCTTTGCGCGTAAAAGGTTGTCTTTAATGTCTAATAATGAAACCTAGCGAGTAAACATAGCATATACCGTTGATTAACAACCTCATACCTTATAAAAGGTCTAGGAAAACTTATAAGTTATCCTATTTAATAAGCCATCTTTTAAAAAAATGGTCACACTTTATTTTAAGGTACAGTTATCATTGCTAACAAACTATTAACTAAGATTTTTAGCTCAATGAACAACTAATTAGATGCTTTGTAAAAGGTTGCTGGGTTTTAGATATTGGGTAGGATGCAAATTAAAATCATATTTCATAAGTAGTATCTTAATAACAGGCAGGTAATAAGCCAGCAGTTATTAGTGTGAATTGTTATATAAACTAAAGTGTTATATAAAAAAAATCCACTGTGTAGAAAACTATTGATTTCTTTTAAAACGTCTGGAACCAACTCTTGCACTCTGTAAAAATCTTTATTGTTGAAGGCTCTTAACGCAACCATCAACGCCAATACAAACCTTTATTTTTAAGGTTGTATGGGGGAAAAACATACACCATATTCCCATATACTCTTAGTGCTGTTTTCACCACACCTCTTTCCATTTCTGTCAGCGTTCCCTCGCTCACTCTTTGCACTTTAGTGGTGTTTGTGAGCTTTTCGGCCTATTGTTGTGGTAATCCGTTCTGACCGTTTCCTGTTGCTGAGCTGTGTTGACCTCTCTTCCCTTCCCAACGCAGCGTCATCCGCCACTCCTTCGCTAATCTACAGCAATTACAGCACTTCCCTTCATCCCCGGACCCTCTCTCATGCTTTTCAGCACGCCACGCTAGTATTAGCATGTTAGCATAAACACACGACCTGCATCTTTCTTAATCCGCTTTGTTTTCCCCCTTTCTTCTCTTTTAATTGTGCTGTTATGTGTCAGCCTCAGACGGTGGCTCCTCTCATCTTTGTCCTCGCAAATGTGGGAGTGTTTTTATGGCCTATGTATGCCTGTACGCGCTAATTAGTGTCTGTGTCTGTGTCCGTTTTCTGTGTTTCTAAGTCATTTTTTGGTATCCATGTCAAAGCTTCAAAGACCTTAAAATAGGTCTTTAATAGCAGACTGTGTGTTTGGAGTGCTGCGGTTATGAGCTATAAGCAGGGCAGGACTGTATTTATAGCAAAGCTGCTTTGTAAGGAGCCGTGGAGGAACATCAGAGAGAAACAGCAGCCTTCAAGTCGACTCGCTTCACTTCTGCGGCTCACTTCCCTCAACCAGAGCTCATTGCCCTCTCATTCGGCCCTGCGCACAACTCATGAAGGACAAAGACACACACACTGAGAGTTCACCTCTGTTCACTTTATGTTGCTCACATCTGGATTCCATTCAAAGTGACTTCTATTTTTAGATTGTTTCTTTTTTTAGTCCTTCGATAGAGACTCCCTCTCTTCCCAGTAGATAAGCTAGCTGCTCTTGGTTTCGGTCAACTTGTTCTATGTGTTTTATTTGTTTTTAATCAGCTGTTTGTTGCTAGTGTTCTCTATGCAGCATATTACAATCTTCAAAAGTTTAAGTGAAAGAGTTTTCACAGCAAAACCATATAAGAACCATTTTTGGCTCCCTTAAAGCAAAAAGTTCTTCAAACATACGTTTTTTAAAACTGTGTGGAATGAAAAGTTTCCATAGATGTTAATGGTTCTTTATGGAAACATCACTGGCATTAAAGAATCTTTTTTCAAAGACCAAAATTATTGGTCGATTTAACTTATTTTCTCTTAAAGGGCACCTATGATGAAAATCAACTTTTGGAAGCTGTTTGGACAGAACTGTGTGTAGGTATAGTGTATCCACTGTCATATTGGAGTGATATAAACACAACAAGTCTCTTTTTTTTTTTTTTTTTTCCTGACGTTAAAATAGGACCCAAATCCCATTGATTTTGAGGCTCACCACAACGTGACGTAGGAGTGCGGTTTTTCCCGCCCACCGAATTGATTGACAGGCGGCATGTTTCTATAATAACATGCATACACATGCCCACAGAACATTTTTTGGCAAATAAACTGGGATTAAAATATTTGTTCCAACTCTAGTTTTTAAAACAGAGCATGTTTGTAATAAAGACAGTAAAATTGCTATCTAATTCTTAACCGCTATAATCACCACGGCCGCATGGTGTCAGTAAACGCGCATATATGTGTGTGTGTGTATGTGTGTGTGTGTGTGTGTGTACAGCACAACAGCATTTGTGTGGGTCTCATCGTTTCAGAAAGGCTTGAATGAACTCCACCACAAATACATGAAATAAACTTTTGATTAGTTATTTTTGATTAGTGAGATGTATTTCAGCTTCATCCGTGTCTGTCTCTACCACTGACTGCTGTTTATCTGCTGTAACGCAGGAGAAGCAGACACGCAGGTGGGAACGGTGGGCGGGAAGAAGCAGCTCATTTGGATTTAAAGCCACAGGCTACAAAAACAACTACACTAGTCAGACATCAAAATGGGCAGATTCTGGAGGCTATAATAAATTATTTGATGGGTATTTTGAGCTGAAACTTTACAGACATATTCTGGAGACACCAAAGGCTTACCTTACATCTTGTAAAAGGGATAAAATAGGTGCCCTTTAAATTAAAGGATGACTTCATTTGTCTATTTGAAAATCTGGATTCTAAGGGTTCAAACTAAAGAAATCGAAATACAGTTGTCTATATGAAGTTCTTAAAAATGCATAGTTTGTATATATATATATATATATAT
>CAIGQV010016645.1:20741295-20751679 GCA_903798115.1 Danio jaintianensis | reverse complement strand
CACACACACACACACACACACACACACACACACACACACACACACACGCACGCACATGTTTACTGTTAAAATTTAAACAAGGAAGAAAAAAAAGACAAATTCCTTAAAAAAAAACCAGTTTTAAAAGTTTTAATTGTCTTCATATAGTAAAACGGCAAGCCGCTTGAGTCTGTGTTGACAAAACTGCACTACTCATTTACACACAGCTCTTTGATAATAAACATGGAGGAGAAACGGGAATGAAAAGAAGTTTACTTGCAAAACAGACATGCGTTTGCATTGCCTGTGAATCCCTGGCGTCTTTAAGATGGAGATAATTGTGGAGGAGGGTCTTCGGTGGGTGTGGGTGTGGAAAATACTGAGTAAATATTATCTCTGCTGCGATCCAGCTCCCCACCTCCAACCACACACATACGCGCACACACACACACACACACACACACTCTGCTGGAGCTCTAAATCCCTCAGACTGCCAGTCTAAGCACTCTACGAGCTCACACACAAACATTAAAGTGCACTCTGATGCTTTGCCTGCTTTTTTGTCTTTCATCCTCCCTGAAAAGCGCATGTGTGCAGCTCAAGCCTACTGTTTATGTGGTTCATGGCCCAAACGAAGTCACACATGACCTGAAACAGTAGTTAAACATACACCGCGGACACACTGTGTACTTTTTCTGTTCTTTCTGGACTTTCTCTCTCGCTGTAGCTCAACTAAAGCCATTTCCTGTCCATTTAAGGCTGTGTTCCCAGCTGAGGGCTTAAAAAGAGATGCTATCAGTTTATGTGCGTACATATAAAATTATGCGTACTCTGCTTGATGTTTATTGTCACTGTTTTTATTGATTATCAACTGTGATTTGAACTGAAACGGAAAAAAACTGAGGGGCGAATTCCCTGAGAAGTAGTGGCATATCTTGTGGCAACAATCTAGTTTAGAAATGTGCTGCCATGATTAATTAAAGCAATGCAATTCATGTTATACGTGCCCTTTTTTTGTATACGATTGTTCAAAAACTCAAAAGGTCAACAGAATTCTTTTTAAAAAACGAGTCTTTTTGCTCAGCAAGCACACATTAAATTGACCAAAAGTGGCATTAAAGACAATTAAAACGTTGAAAAAGATGACATTTTTCCAACAAAAGCTGCTATCTTCTATTCATTAAAGAATCCTGAGAAATCCTTGACATCACAGAAATCAATTAACTTCATAAATATATTTAATAAGAAAATTTATTCATTCATTTTCCTTCAGCTTAATCCCTTACATATCAGGGGTCACCACAGTGGAATGAACCTCCAACTATTCCAGCATATATTTTACACAGCGGATGCCCTTCCAGCTGCAACCCAGTACTGGGAAACATCCATACACACTCATTCACACATGTACACTATGGCCAATTACCACATGTCTTTGGACTGTGGGGGAAACCGGAGCACCCAGAGGAAACCCATGCCAACACGGGGAGAACATGCAAACTCCACACAGAAATGCCAACTGGCCCAGCCGAGACTTGAACCAGCAACCTTCTTGCTGTGAGGTGACAGTGCTAATCACTGAGCCACCGTGCCGCCTTTAATCAAACAAACTAGGCTTATTAGTGAGCAAAATATTCAAAATATTCCAAATATTAACTGAAAAATATATTTGAAAAGTTTTTACCATTCAAAGTTTTGAACGGTAGTGCAGATTATCTATTAAAAACTCAGGTTCAGGTTCCTGGCACAATTAACGTTGTGATATTATGTTAACCTTAACCTACGTTAACCCCGAGTTTTATTTATAAAGATCTTTGTGTGCACTTTGTATTGATCTTTAAATAAGTAATTTATCAAAGGATGGAGAAGAGGGTTATAACGTGGCGTATGTCCAGACGTGCGATGTAGACTAGTGCACTTTCTGCATTTTAAAGAGCCGAATCAGGTGTCTGGACTACAGTAAAGAAGAGACGTTTTACTGTCTCAGCATATTATGCCAGATCAAGGTAGTCTGCAGCATCCTTTTATTCCAAAACTGGCCTGTAGATGACATTCAAATTGAGATCAGTGCTAATTGTGTACTCTTAACCTGATTTTATAGCTGAAATATGCAAATAGAGCTCACGAATGAGTCTTGTAGACATTACTTTTGTTTCATAAAACACCTTACGAATGCCTTAGGCAGAACAGATGTACTTGAGAAACAAAACCGTGAAAATAAGCTTCCGAAGCAATTTTCAGTCTGAAGTCTAAAAGTTTTTTTTCATACTCCGCCGGGGATTGTTTTTCTCCTACTTTAAGCATAAACCTTGTAAATTTTGCTAGACATATGCGTAAACATACTCTGCCAATGAGTTAAGGAAAGTACACCTAATTGATGATAATTTTATGCAACTTTGCTTCTCAAGCGAATTTGCGTTTGTAGATGTTTTCCCGGAAAAAAGACTAAAATACTGATGAAGAAAGACTTTTGCTAAAGAGCGCAATTCATTCTTAGTGAATTTCCTTCCAGAGAAAAAAAGAAGTAGAAAAAAGGCACAAATGGAGCGAGCACAAATAAATAGAAAAGTAAGCCCTTTTACCATAAAAGCCTATAAAACCAAGCAGTAATGTGATATCTCAGCGAACTGAAAAGCAGAAATCACACCTCTTATCTCAAATCTGCATGGAGAATGAAGGGAGGGGTCGACGGAAGAAAAGAAGAAAGAGACGGATGAATAAAGAAGGGAGGAGTGTCATAAAAACAGAAAAAAGGGAACGGGACAGTGGGCCAATTTGCGGCGCAGTCACCGCTGGGAGGAACTGCTCACAGTTTTGTTTGGTCATTAGATACTCACCATTATATTTTACAGTCTTGCGTGGGACGGGGTTCCAGTTGACGCAGATCCCCTTTTCAAAGCTGATCACGAAGATCACAAGAAGAACTTTCGCACACCCCATTTCTTTGCTCCTTTTATGCGACGCAGGTTCTGATTGGACGAGGAAGCGGGGGGTTCTGATTGGTGTGAAGGCTCCAGATGCGCACGACGGCTCCTGTCAGGGGAGATAAAGAAAACAAAAAACATCAACAAATGTGATTAGGAGTTGAACACAAACCTCCCCAGAGCCTTCCTGTCGCTATCCAAGTGACAAGACACAGTCGGGGCGATTTAATGACAAATTTTACACTCTCTCAGAAGGTACCACGATAAACGCATCCTGGCAGACCACCAGCCAAATTGTGGATGGTTGTCAGAGCATGACAGCATCAACTCACAATCGTTCACCAAGGACACACCGACAGCGAAGAAGGCCTGTTTTTGACAGCCTAGTACAAAAGAACGAGAAATGCATTTGTAATTATAATTGGAGTGTATGCGTTCTCCATAATGCATTACGATGACGCCTGAAGCAAGGTTTCAAGAAAAAAAAAGGTCTGAGAGGTCCAGTCTGTTCTGCAATAGCCATTTTCACACGTTTGCTCTAATCATCAACTCGCACCTGTTTCTCTCCATTAAAAAGGGAAATTAGGGCCTTGATAATATTTGCTGATTTGAGAGCAAACCCATTGACTTTTAAATGTGCGTCAAATGTCAAATCCTGTTAAACGGTGCAGATAACACAGTAAAACCCTCTCTCTCTCCCTGCCTGTGCTGTGCTTTTTATCATTCGGTCTGAAAAAACAAAGGGTGGGCCGAATTTAAATCTTCACAATGATAAGCAAGTGTGGAAGGGCAGCCTCTTACCCTCATTGGATTGAGATGCGGACCCGTGCGGGTGCAATCTCGCCGCCATTGATTTCTGTTTTTCTCTTTCGCATTAGCATGAAAGGGAGGGAGAGCTAGATAAGAGAAGTCAGAGATGTGGCGATTTGCTCCAGATGAGTTGTCTGTAATAGATGGGTTGCAATATAGCAATTCGATGACTCACATCTCCACCTGCACACTGTTTTTTTATTGGATCGATGCGCTGGTGCTTATATCTGTATTGTGGAGAGGGGCTGGAATGTGTCAGATTGTTGTGACAGGTGGTGTCTACTCCACTTTTAAAAACAAGTGAAAAGTTCAGATGCAAAAACCTCTAAATGCCGTCTTCTAAAATGAGCTTTTTTTATCAGGCTCCTGTGTGTAGGTTCAGTAATTTCATTTTATGACAAAGAATAAGTTCTTTTTATGGTCTTTAAAGTGAAATACCTCAACATAAACACAGGAGGCTGAAAAAAATGCTTATTTTTTATATAAATTTCAGACGCATCAGTTTTTCGCATCTGAATTCTTCGAGTGTGTTCGCCACAGGTTTTTCTTGCACACCACTTCCAAACTAAATAGAAGATGATCTTTCTATATCTCTTTTAACCCCTGGAATTAGTTGTTTATTTTAAAAGACTATGTATGAATTTTTACATTATTAGCTTGTAACTCAAAGTCCCTGTGAAATCAAATTAAAGTTTTATAGAAGTCAGTATTGGTGTTAATCTTACGGATGTCTATAAGCTAGTGTGCTCCAAAACAGTGTGAAAATTTGGATTCAGAAGATATAAACATTCAAAGCTTGCAGTTTGTCAATTCCTCCTAAATGGATTTTTTTTAATGTCACCTCATGTTTCTCATCACATCTTCTGACCAATCAAATGCTCTCTAGCGACTGCCATGTCCCGCCCCCTCCAAGATGCTTCTCATTTGCTTTTCATCTGATTTGCTTGAGCTCAACAACTCACAGGCAGAGCTGTGATAAAAACACAATGCTATTGGTTGATTTTTAAAAAGGGGATGTCCCTCCCAGCTAAAATTACATCACACATAGAAGAAAAATTCACATTTTAAAGCACTTCAGGGGACCTTCAAAAGATTAATCACCCAAAAAATAAATGAAAATTTTGTTATTAATTACTCACTGATATATTTGTTCATCTTTGGAACACCAATTAAGATATTTCCAGTGAACCATTAAAATCTCTGAATGTTCTGATAATATTTTTAGATTCTTTTCTGGACTTTGAAAGTCTCAAGCCCATTGATGTGTAATATCTTAATTTGTGTTCTCGGGACTGGAATGAAATGAGGGTGAGTAATTAATAAAATAATTGTAATTTTTGGGTGAACCAATCTTTAAAAGATTGGTTTTTAGGCAAAAAGGCAAAAAACTGCCTTTTGCCGACTTGCGGTGACATTTTTTCTAAAAAATCTAAACGATGTGATGTTTTCACACACTCCAAATGCCTCTGTTCCATTCAATTACACATGAAACAAATGCTTATAATATTTAAGAAAATACAATAAGAACTCTTCTGTACTGTAATGTCAATGTGTCATGGATATAAAATGTTTCCTATATATATATATATATATATATATAAGCCATGTGTGTCACAGCTCACTAATATAACCGATTCCTGACTGTTACACTGAGAGGCTTTACAGGATCATGCTTGACCAGCAGAGGGATTATGGGTAGAGCTTTAACAGTAACAGGGCAGAGGAGCTCTTAAAAACCTTGAGCTAAAAAACCTTGTGCTTCAGAAAACAACCATTTCAACCACCAAAACCGAAACTTGTTATATATATTTAATACTTTTATTAAAGGTTTATTATTATTTTTTTTTTACATTTTTAAACTTACAAGAGGGTGCTCCGGTTTCCCCCACAGTCCAAAGACATGCAGTATAGCTGAATTGAATCAACTAAATTGGTCGTAGTGTATATGTGTGAATGAGTGTGTATGGATGTTACCCAGTACGTGGTTGCAGCTGGGAGGGCATCCGCTGTGTAAAACATATGCTGGACAAGTTGCCGGTTCATTCTGCTGTGGCGACCCCTGATGAATAAAGGGACTAAGCCGAAGGAAAATGAATGAATGAACTTACATGGAGTTCACAGAATAGCAATAACAATTTTTTTTATGTTACTTTAACTTATTTTAATATTTCTTTTTTGCTATTTTTTTAAGTTATAATAATAATAATAATAATATCTTACATTTATATAGCGCTTTTCTAGACACTCAAAGCGCTTTACACAATGGGGGGAATCTCCTCATCCACCACCAGTGTGCAGCATCCACCTGGATGACGCGACGGCAGCCATATTGCGCCAGACTGCACACCACACACCAGCCGATTGGTGGAGAGGAGACAGAGTGATGAAGTCAATTATGATATGGGGATGGTTAGGAGGCCATGATGGACAGAGGCCAGTGGGCAGATTTGTCCAGGATGCCGGGGTTAAACCCCTACTCTTTTTCGAAATGACATCCTGGGATTTTTAACGACCACAGAGAGTCAGGACCTCGGTTTAACGTCTCATCCGAAAGACGGCGCTCACTGAGCAGTATAGAGTCCCCTTCACTATACTGGGGCGTTAGGACCCACACAGACTGCAGGTTGAGCGCCCCCTGTTGGCCTCACTAACACCACTTCCGGCAGCAACCTAGCTTTCCCATGTGGTCTCCCATCCATTATATGAAGTTTAACTTTATATTTTTTGTCAGTTTGATTAATGTAAGTTGAGATGACTAGAAAAGTTAATTTGATTCAACTAAGCAATTTAGGGCAGCAAGAATGTTTTACAGTGAGGTTTACAAAATACGACCAATTCTACTGACCTTATTCTGAAATGCTGACGTATGCTCGTTTTTGTTTTAGAACTTCTGATTCAGTCGCATGTGAGAAATGACTAGGAATAATCAATGGCAGAAAACGATCAAACTACTACTAATAATAAGAAAAGATCAGTTTGCAACATGAAGCAGAATAACGAGCCGTTTTTAACATCTAAAAATCAATGGAAGCGAATGAAACCGGAAGTCTCAAGCCCAAAAAATTCCAATGGCTGCACCCACTCATATGTGAAGAATAAGGACAATATATATATATATTTTTTTAAGTAAAGATGGACATAGCCCCAAGAAGCTTGTTTTCAATAAAACTCCTCTCTAAAGAAAACAAGCAACCTTTCCTCTGCTGTTTTACAAGCATGTCCGGAAAAAGGCCAAAGGTTGAGTGATGACCAGCTTTGTGAGTCCAAAGCATTTCCCATCTATTTCCAATCTGCTCTTGTCTTCCTGTCAATAATAAGCTCTTCTCCAGAACTAACAGACAATCCCCATGTTCATCGCCTCAACTAAAAGAAGACCCTTTGAACTGTGACCTACTGACCTCCAAGAGCCAGCAGATGTCAAGGCAACAGCACGGCCAGGAGACGAAAGGTGGAGACAAACGGATGCACAAGAGGAAACAACTCCACCCCTCAACATAAACACATCTTTCCAGTGCTACACTCAAGAGCTTTCCTTCCTCCTTCCATCCCTCGTTCCTTTATCATCCCCCCTTTCATGAAAGTTAAACAAAGGCCTTAGCATGTCAGTGGCCGGTAATTTCCCAACATCCTGCCACTATCAATTCCACAAAACTGACCACTCAACACCAGCTGCTGCTCAATGCAAAAAAAAAAAACCCACGTCTAAAAGCACACAGCATAAACAGAATACTCAGAATAAAAGAGTTCAATCTGCCTTCAGCATATGATTTATTTATTTCGGTATCGGATCAGATGGCACTACTCAAAACACGGCAGCGTGCCTCCATTCCCTGGAGTGGGTGGATCTTTTATGGCCACAGAAGCAGGGCAGGAGGTGGTTAGTGGAGCCACCAACCCTCTCAAGGTCTCTGTCCTGACTCATAAGTCATGTTTACGCTTGACGTATTCAGTCTGGCACGAACCACTGCAGACACGTGCATCTCAACAGCACCGAGAGCTGTTTGCTCTACATCATTTCCATCACGCGTTTCCAAAATTGCAGGCCAAAATTCAGAAATCAATAAGGTAATTAAGTAGTAAGCATGTTGTTACACTGGTTTAATGATGATTTGGTGTACAGTTGAAGTCAGAATTATGAGCCCTACTGAATTATTAGCCCTCCTGTATATTAGGTAAATTTTGGGTAATTAGGCAAGTCGTTGTATAACGATGGTTTGTTCTGTAGCCAATCGGAAAAAAAATTGCTTAAGGGGCTAATAATATTGACCTTAAAATGGTTTAAAATGGTTTGAAAACTACTTTTATTCCAGCCAAAATAAAACAAATAACACTTTCTCCAGAAGAAAAAATATTTTAGGAAATACTGTGAAAAATTACTTTAAAACATAATTTAGGAAACATTTGAAAAAAAAAAATTCACAGGAGGGTTAATAATTTTGACTTTAACTGTATATTTGTTGGACCCCAGGAAGAACAGCCACTTTAATGGGGATCTAAATAAACACATAAAAGTTGTAGGATGTACTTTGAAACTATTTCAACATACATTGAATTTACAACTAAAAAAAATGATGATTGAAAAAGAACACTGAACACTGAAATTGAAAATACTTTCACCTCCCAGTAATTGGTGTTAATTTGGGTCCCAGTGGTAATTATCTTAATTATCTGATCAACCTTATTTAAATGGTAATCTAGCTTTCCAGTTTTCACTAGAAACATTTTCCACTCGGATCGGGTCGGCAGGAGCAAATAGCCCCAGAGCTCGAACAGCAAGGCCAAAATCATGCCATGTTTCCACTGTAGGGTCAATAGCTCATAGTGCAGCATGAAAAACCCACCCTAAGTACACCCCCCAATTCAAACGTAACACAACCAGCCCAAGTTCAGTGGGAAGAAGAGAGACAAATTAGAATCACACAGGTAAGGTGTGACGAAACGATCAAGAATGTACAGCATTATTTGATATCTATATCTACATTATACAGACAAATGTATTTTCAATCATTATTTTTGTTTACAGGTGAGTAAACTGACTGCATCGTGTCCTGAGTGGTCTTTCCACTAATGGAGGGGCGATGACCCAGCACAACGTCCATAATATCAAACCACAGGATATTTTTTTTCTATGAACACCGCTCTGATCTTGTAAATCTTAAAGGCTTCATACTGTGCCTGAAACTATTTTCTTAACTTTTCCCAAAAATGTTAATATATTTGCTCGGCTTATTTTATAACATCCCCGTTTCGACAGACAAGTCAATCTGATGTAAACATTCTCAGGAGAGCCCTGGTATCTTCATCAACCATTATTGTCTGTTCTTCATTGTTTCTTTTTCTGATTGCAAAACTAGCAAAATGGGCATCTTGACCTGCTTTACCTTACTCAGGAAAACTCCTTTGCTTCCACTCCACCCCAAAGCCCCAGCTACACTGTAAAAAATGTCTTACTGGCTTACATTTTTTTGTTAAATCAAATGATCTTTTCTAGTCATCTCAACTTACATCAGTAAAACTGACTAAAAATATTAAGCTAAACTTCATATAATTAAAAAAAACAAATTGAAACTTATTCAAGTAAGCTGAAGTAACATCAAAGCTTTTGTTGTGATGGCTTTTATCATATTATTTTTACAGTGTATTTTCCTGGATTGAAAAAGTCCGGTTATTGGCCCCGTGAAGGTCCCAACAAGGCCAAATTAGGCTCTGGAAGTTACTGGGAAAACACAACTGGTGAAAATACACTTGCTTTAAGCGTGACAGTTACTAAACTTGCCTACTAACTAAAACCCTCCAAGGTTGGATGTCGAATTCAAGGCCAAAGAAACGACCCTTTCAGCCACAGCAATGGTAGATTGTTGTTACAAATCTGTGATATCTAGAATATTGCATCTTTATAACATCACAAACAAGGTAAGAATCTGTATCTCGGCGTACAGTCTCAACATTTAAAAGAATTTAGATTGAAAGCTCTCCAGTACGAATGTATTAAAAGCTATTTGAATTCCCCTCCATTACATTTAAATTCCAATTGCATTCTGAAAGACACGAAACTCTGAAACAAACACCTCCATTAAATGAACCTCCATTTACCGGCTGCTCTCAGTAAGTGATAATAGCACAATGTTAATTGCGCCAGGCAAAGGGATTTGTGAATTAGGCACAATCTATAATAAGCCTAATTTACATAGAAAGGAGGTGTGTTTGCGCTGAAAAGAATGACAATGGCTTAATTTGAATAACACGGCGCAGCAGCTGCATTCTGCCTGGTTAAACTGAATTATGTATGTGAAATAAACAGACATTCTGCATTGCTCAACTTTCCGAGTGTCAGAAAGAAACTCAGGATGTCAGAGAGACTCCCAGAGCTCAAGTCTTGTGTTGATGAAAGTGCTGATCTGAAGGTTTAATGCTGTTTGCTCTTTGTTTATGCTGTTGTGAAATGGCCTGCAGCTGGCTTTCATGCATTATGTGTTGGGTTTTTTTGTAGAAGAAAGTGTGAACGTTGTTTTGGTCGGACTGCGTGCATGCTGTAAGTGTGACTGATGATGTTAGAAGTGGGAGTGTGTGAAAGAGTGGGAGGCTGACAGCTTGTGTGTGTTGAATGATTTAGCATGTGCGTGAGTGTGTGTGTGTGTGTGTGTGTGTGTGTGTGTGTGTGTGTGTGTGTG
>CAIGQV010016645.1:20721576-20734322 GCA_903798115.1 Danio jaintianensis | reverse complement strand
AGACAGACAGACAGACAGACAGACAGACAGACAGACAGACAGACAGACAGACAGACAGACAGATAGATAGATAGATAGATAGATAGATAGATAGATAGATAGATAGAATGAAAGACAGACAGACAGACAGACAGACAGATAGATAGATAGAATGAAAGAAAGATGGATGGATGATGGATAGATAGATATATAGATAGATAGAATGAAAGAACGATGGATGAATAGATAGATAGATAGATAGATGGATAGATGGATGGATGGATGGATGGATGGATGGATAAATAGATAGATAGAATGCTATCTATAGAACAACAGCTAGAATGATAAATAGAATGCTAGAACATTGAAAATATAGACCGATAGATAGATGTTCTGCTATTGTCTAGTGTTGCTCTATGAAACTGACACCTTTATTCCACTCGACACTGTTCAATATGGAGAGCGAGAGAGAAAGAGAGAGATACAGCAAGAAACAGACAGAAAGAGGAAGAGCATTTTAGCAGACGTTAAAGAGGAGAGATCAATGAGAGATCTGGTGGGATGTAAACAGGAAGGATCTCAGTGACGGAAGGAGGACAGATCAGGTTTAATCAACATCCAGTGTGCATCTGTAGACGCGCTGCCTTGTATTTATGCTGATTCCAAAAGTATCTGCGATGTTCTCTCGTGTCATGTTGGGACAAATTTGGTATTTCGTATCGCCGGTGTTGTTTTTCTTTTCTTTCGCTGAGAAGGCATCTATTCCGAAACACACACTAATCCATCCGTCTCTGCACCTGTCTCCGGATATCTGTGTGTGTGTGTGTGTTTGAAATGCATGTCTTGACTGTCATGATATGCAGTTTCACTTCTTTTCAAATGCCTGCCCAGCCCACTTCACCTTAGCCTTCCCTCTTTATCCTCCTGTTTCCTTTCTTCTCTCCTCCCTGTATCCTGCCTTTATCATCTTCCTCCCCCCCGGCCTCCTCCTTCCCAGCATGCGAGAGGGGGGATTTAGGCGGCGCAAAGCTATTTATGATCAACCAATGGCCAGATTCAGTCCATTCACTTCCTGTACGCAAATGAGCGCTTCAGAGATAAAGCGAGATAAGCAGAAACAGAGATTGAAAGAGGGGGATCGCTGTGGGTTATTTTGACTCTTTCTGTTGATTGAGCGAGAGCCCCGCTTTTGTGGAGACGGCGGGAATACAAACGACTCCCCTTGTTTTCGCGACACTGTTATCTTGGGCAATTTGCAAAAAGTCTGAGGTCTTCAATTTAACCGAATGCTTATTCTATCGCAACAATTGCCTCGCACAACAATAATTTGTCTCTGATTTTTTCCCGCATGCCCCGCTACCCCAATCTCACCCAAATCATCCGTCCATCTCTCGTTCGCCATCTCTATCGCTCTGTTTTGTCCACGGACCTATTTGTTTCACCGCTGCGCTGTGGTCAGAAGAGAGAAAGCTATTTGTGGAATAAATCACTTCTTCTCTTTGACTAGTTTCTGAAATACCTGTAATTTTCATCTCATTTGTGGCCCCCTCATTTTTTTCAGAACGCTTATTCATATCATTTCGCTCAGATCCTCTTTTAGTCAAGAAGTATCTGAGACTATCTTTCGAGGAAGGAACTATCTTTTTTTCATGATTCACATTGCTGAAATCTGTCTCATGCAGTTCGTTACAAGCAATTCATTCGGCGAAAGCTTGACAGGTTTGATCACGTTCAGCTGCAGCTTACACTTGGGCTTTTAAAAAGATTTTAAAAAAAGTTATGTGATTTCAAAAACATGTACGGAAGATTAAAATTAGAAACAAAAACCTTCTTAAATCTTTCTTCTCTTACCATACTGTAAGAGAAAATATTACAACATAGGCTCATTCTGAAAACGTAGCCCTATACATTTCTGGAGATCGCGAATTATGTAGCCAGAAGTACGTATGGCTGCATTTCGTCTTTAAAACGAACACTACGGGGCGATATGACGGTGCTGCGTATCGACGGCTTTCCCGCTGTTACCAGTTTGTCCAGTTAGCTCGCCATGTACGTCAGCGGACTTGAGACGCAGAGAGGAATTGACCATGACGACGGGGTTCGAGTCCGGTGAAGAAAGGTTCCAGAAAGCGGGTAAGACAAAAACAGAAGCCAAAAAATAAAATAAACAAGTAAATAACAGAATGAGAATGTGGTCAAATCTGAAAACGTGGTAAAAATCAGGCAAGGGCTTTTCTTTTCCTGGATTGCTTTTTAAAACTGTCGGTTGGGTTTAGGGAAGTGGGTTGGCGGGTCAATCAGTGCTTTTGAAAACACTATTGGTTGGGTTTAGGGAAGAAGGAGGGTGGGTCAGTCGATCGGTCAGTCAGTCAGTCATTCAGCCTGTGGTGGATTTACATGAGAACAGCAGGCGTGAATGGCACTCGCGAGAGAAATTTGAGATCAGAAAAAGCATACACAGCGGCCTCTGGTGGATTCGCGAAAACAAAAACTGCAAAAAAACGTAGCACCTGGCACGTATTTGGCACTCTCCAGAAATGTACATAGCGGTACGTTTTTAGAATGAGCCCGGGTTGAAATATTAGATGATGTCCACGTGAATTGGATGTTGCTGAGACTTTTATTTTAATTTTTATCTTGATGTACTTCTAATGGGCTATATGCACAGCTAGTGTTTTTCAGCCAACGGTAAACTTCCGGTGAAAGGTTAATGTGACTATTTTAAATTTTATAAGGTTCCTTCTACAGCATTGACATCGTAATGTAATTAAAATACAATCAGTTAAATAAACTTAAGCATTCATTTTAAATGTTCAAGCATAAAACGAGATGATGTAAACTCTAGCGCCGTCAGTGGCAGCAGGCTAGCGCAGAAACTCCATTGAAAATACTGTGGTAAAATACATTTTCATATTTTAAAGGGATGATGGAAAATGAAATTTAACACAATGGTCAGACTTTGATTGAAGATTACCAAAACAATCTTTTTTTTTTCAATTTGATTCACAGGGAATACACGAGCTGAAGTATAAAAGCCACTTTAGAAGATGATAAAAGACTAGAAGCGTTGAAATCTAAACCATTCTCTTTAAAATCAACATAAAATAAAGTGTCAAGTAAGTACCCTTTTGTAAAACAGTATGTGCTTAGAGTTTGAGATTTTACACGATGCCATCCTATATAAAACAATCTTTTTTTTTTTCAGTGGATTTACTTGCACAGATGAGATGTTCACCTAAAGAATAATAATGTGTGCTAGCAAAATAACCATTGTAAATTGTGATTTAAAAAATGCATTTACCAGTCAATATGTGACTGCTGATATACTACTTTCTTTACTAAAATAAAGAAAAATCTGTCATCAAAGCGAGAGCATCTGCTTCATATTATACCAAGCAAACAAAAGTCATTATTTACATTACATATGCACGTCATTTTATTTCTATATTAATGCACTGTTAAGAGTGTGCCTCTTAAGATCCGAATCGTGTGTTTGACTCTTACTAGCAGACCTCTGTTACACTAACAACAAGGCCATCGGTTTGATTCACAGGGAATACAAGAGCTGAAGTATAAAAGCCACTTTAGAAGAAGATAAAAGACAAGAACCATTGCAATCTAAATCATTCTCTTTAAAACCAACTTCATAAAATAAAATGTAAAGTACCCTTTTGTAAAGCAGTTTGTGCTTAGTGTTGGAGATTTTACACAGTGCCATCCTATATAAAAACTATGGTGAGATCTCTACCAGTTGTTTCGCCACATAATATACAGCATCATATCCTTCATCTTCCTTACACAGGCTGCCTGTTAAGTTCTGTATTGATTATAAAATATTGCTTCTTACCTATAAAGCTTTAAAATTCTAGCTCCTGTTTATTTAACTAACCTTCTGTCTTGCTACAATCCAACCCGCTCTTTAAGATCTCAAAATTCAAGACTTCTGGTAGTACCCAGAATAGCAAAGTCCACTAAAGGAGGTCGAGCCTTCTCATATATGGTTCCTAAACTCTGGAATAGCCTTCATGATAATGTCTGAGGCTCAGACACACTCTCTCAGTTCAAAACTAGATTAAAGACCTACCTTTTAGTAAAGCATATACACAATGCATCACACAACTGTAGGATGTGTGAGTGTGCTCAATGCAGGTGAGTGGGCTTGACAAACCACCCGTAGGGTGTCTTCCTGTCTTATTATACCAGGCACTTTGTTAGAAATATTTCTATGTTTTATCCGTTTCTTTCCATGTTTGTTTATATAACTCCAATTTTCATATATAGAATTCATTTTCACATTGACATTTAATACCTAAATGTTGCTAATTATTTTTTTGTTTTCTATTTCCATCGGGGGATACCAATTTTGAGGCCTCTAGAGATTGTGACCTGTGAAGTGATGAAGCCAACCATTGAAGACCATGAAGAACAATACATACACCTAATACACAAATACACTTCATTGAACATATTACACAATAACATCATCTATTAACTATAAAACTGCAGGTTAACTATGCTAATATATAATAACTTTCACTGTTAAAAGCTATTAGTTAGTAGTTAATTAGTTACAGTTATTAGTAACTAATAAAGTTATGGTAACTAATAACCTTAGCTTTTCTGATTTTGATTGTACAATAATGTGCACCTTTTGTAAAGTTGCTATGAAACAATAATTATTGTGAAAAGCGCTCTGCTGTGATCTGATGTTTACGAGCCTCAAAATGTACAGCCATCTTCTCTATGGGTCCGCTCTATCTTGAGTCTTTCTCCTGCCCTGCTTCTCAGTAAGACTACCAGAACAGACTACTCCTGTTCTTGAGGGAGTGTAAGATACACACACAGACAAGTGACTGAAGGTCAGGCTAGCTTGAGGGGTGAGGGGTGGGCGCTTTCAATCAGGTTAATGTCCTTCTCTACATTCTGATCTTTCTCTCTCTTTCTCTTTCTGAGACAGAAACACATCTACAAGAAAGAGGGCGAAGAGGTGTCTGAAATACTCAGCTGTCGCACAGATGAGTAATGGATGAAAGAATCCATATCGTAATGAGAACACAGCGCAAAAAAATACCATAGAGTACGTACCATAGAGTAAGAGTAAGACAGAAGGGGACGATTAAACAGATAAGAGTTCACCCCTTCACCCTGGGATCGATTATCAGATATAGTTACACATGCTATAATAAAGCACAGTCACATCGAATCACTAAGAAAAAAATGGATGCTGTCACTTTGAGTATGTTAAAACTTGCACGCCCACGCACATAAAATGAAGTTCTGCGAATATCTCATATCAGATTACTTTAATCAAATGACCTGCAAACTCAATTTTGGCCATAATTAGAAGCACTACCCATCTGGGAGAGCTATTGTGTGTGTGTGTTTCTGCAGACGCGTGGCTGTTAAAACGTTTAACCCCTAAAACAGAGTCCCTCTGCTTTGAGTTTAACCTTCCACACTCGTCCAAAAAAAAGAAAAATCCCAATGGCTTTACGATCTGTTTGGAAAAATCTAGGACACGAATGCACACACTTTAGAGGCAAAGGAAATGTCAGACTAATGGTGGTTAATTGTATGGAAAATATACAGACATAACACTAGTGTACAAAATGACGGCAAGTACAATTTGCTACTGTGCTCAATGTTGACTTTCCAAAAAAAAACAGGCATTCTAAAATTATATATATTTCCATTGCTCTTCATCTTATCATGTGCAGAAAGAGCTAAACACACACACACACACTCAAGATATAAACACTACAAACAGATCCGGTGGTGGGGTTGTGTGTGTTTTCTTTTTCTGTGGAGAGTGCAGGATTTGAAAAACACCTGCGCACTAAAAGCTGAAGTCCTGAATTTTAAGCTGCTCAGAACATAAACAAATATTTACACACAGCAGCTCCAAAAATGTCTAAAAATATCTTAACGCTAGCTTGATATATGAATTATTATGTACATAATGATTATTATAACGTATTGAAACTTATTTTGACCTAATTGTTGAACTCTCAGAACACATGCAAACATTTGAGTTCCATAGCTACTTAATTTCTTTCGATTAATACAAAGTTTCCAACACAATCTCACAACAGTTCGGAACTTTTTGATTTAATTAGTATGAATTTTAGAATGGTTTGCCGAAAGATGGTTGAGTTTAGGGGTGGGATTTGGGGGCATGCCTCATTTTAAAAATCATAGATATATTTTAGGAATTAAATCATATAAAATCATTCGAATTATCCACTTTTCTGACAATGCATAAAATAATTACGTTTCCTTGTGAGATTGTGTTGAAGTCTCTATTGATACAAAGTTAATTATAACTACTAAAAGTTTCAAAACTTCAAACTACTGTTTTTACCTCTTAGAACTGACAATTACACACATCAGCAAGCTAAATGTGATCAGAATGCTAGCTTGATGCAAAGTTAATCATTCATTCAATTTCCTTCAGCTTAGTCCCTTATTCATCAGGGGTCGCCACAGCAGAATGAACCGCCAACTATTCCAGAATATGTTTTACACGGCGGATGTCCTTTCAGCCGCAGCCCAGTACAGGGAAACACCCATACACTCTTACATTCACACATGCACTCATACACTATGACCAATTTTGTTTACCCAATTCACCTATAGCGCATATCTTTGGACTGTGGCGGAAACCGGAGCACCCTGAGGAAACCCATGCGAACATGCAAACTCCACACAAAAATGCCAACTGGCTCAGCCGGGACCAGCGACCTTCTTGCTGTGAGATGACAGTGCTAACCCCTGAGCCACCATGCCGCCCCCTCAAAGTTAATTATAACTAATAAAAACTAACCTTAAGTCATTGAATGTAATCTATTGCAACATATTGCAAAGTTTAACTCCAGAGTTTAAAGCTTCTAAGAACACAAAAACACATGTACATACTGTAGTTATGTAAATGAGCTATCTTGACTAAGTTAATTAGACCAACACATTACCTTTTATTAACTATAATCTTATTGCTAGTTTGATTCGAGGTAGGGTGGCAGGTTGGCTCAGTGGTTAGCACGTTCGCCTTACAGCAAGAAAGTCGCTGGTTCAAGTCCCAGCTGGTTCAGTTGGCTTTTCTGTGTGGAGTTTGCATGTTCTCCCCATGTTTGCGTGGGTTTCCTCCGGGTGCTCCGGTTTCCCCCACAGTCCAAAGACATGGGGCATAGGTGAATTGAATATGCTGAATTGGCCGTAGTGTATGTGTGGGAATGTGAGAGTATATGTGTGTTTCCCAGTGCTGGGTTGCAGCTGAAAGGGCATCTGCTGTGTAAAACATATGCTGGATAAGTTGGTGGTTCATTCCGCTGTGGCGACCCCTGATAAATAAAGGGACTAAGCCGAAGGAAAATGAATGAATAATTCTAAGTAAATTACAAAAGCTAAGACATATCTAATTTATTGGTATTAAAATAGTCCTAAGTTTTACGCTTCTCAGAACACACAAACACATTTTAAATTCTGTAGCTATATGAATGCTCACTTAATGCTAACTTGATAAAGTCAGTTATCACAATTAAAGCTAACCTGAACTTGCTCAGTCTAATCTAACTGAATCTAATTTCTTTCAGAACACATCCAAATAACCCATTGGATGTGTTTAACGCGGCATGTAAATGCTATTCTCAGTCAATTATAACTACTTCAAATAATATTTTGTTGTTCGTCAAGTTTCCCCTCAATAAAATACTCAGCCGATAAATATTCAGGTGCTTTGCCGCTAAACTTTCTGTGTCACCCAGAAACCCTTTCAACAGCCTCATGAATTAGACATGTGTGGCCTAGCATGCTGTTTAAAACCTCTCGTTTAATAGCAAATCGACCATGGCCCACTGTAAATGAGTTCCTGAAACAGTGCTATTGTAAAAGCCTCAGCCATGAATAAATTCAAACCAATCTAACCACATTCTCACCTATGGAGAAACACACAAAGAGAGAAGTCAGAGCTAAATTAAAACATCCCTTTATTAAACCCTGAAATCAAGCGTGACAGCAGCATAATACGCATGATTCATTAGCTGACGTTGCTAACTCTAATCACAGCCGTGCAGAGCGGAGAGGAGACACTGCTGAGTCATAAGCTCTCTCTGATGCCTATCTGTTGGCTTGGGTTTGGTGAAGACTCTGGTGCTAGCAGTGCTAATTGTGAAAGTTTTGGCTTATCACTTTTATATCGGACGTCATTCGTGCAACTGTGCTTTTGGCTTTGGCTTCACTGGAACACTGATATAAGTGTAAAAGTCTTGCTCTGTGTCCCAATTTGCATGCTACACGTTCTAATTAGTGCGTCCCAAATGATAGCATGTTGAAAATAGTCTGCCAAAAGGATCTGAATGGTATAATTTTTGACCAGTGCATACTTTTAATTGGTATGACCAAAAATCCGAGCAGAACAGAAGAGGCTGGGAAATGTAGCCCAAAGTGTGCATGGTATTGTAAAAACAGTGAATGCATTATTAGCACATGAATGCATTATGCATTATGAATGATAAATGCATTATCATCATGAATGCTATTAGCACAATGCTATGATGCTATTAGCACAAACGTTAAGCAACAATGAGTTTTACAATACTAATTATTCATTCATTCATTCATTTTCTTTTCGGCTTAGTCCCTTTATTAATCTGGGGTCGCCACAGCGGGATGAACCGCCAACTTATCCAGCATATGTTTTACACAGCGGATGGTCTTCCAGCTGCAACCCATCACTGGGAAACATTCATACACACTCATTCACACACATACACTACGGACAATTTTAGCTTACCCAATTCACCTATACCACATGTCTTTGGACTTGTGGGGGAAACCGGAGCACCCGGAGGAAACCCACGCGAGCACGGGGAGAACATGCAAACTCCACACAGGAATGCCAATTGACCCAGCCAGGGCTCGAACTAGTGACTTTCTTGCTATTAACTAGTGACTTTCTTGCTATTAACAAAAGGGACTAAGCCGAAAAGAAAATGAATGAATTATACATTATTAATATTAATTACATAATAAATATGAAAAGTGCATTGAACGGAGAGTGCACCGAAGATTATGTCATTAGGCAACCACTTAATCAGCTGCGTATTGCGCGAGTGCTGCTATTGATATTGTTATAATTGTAATATTTAACAATATTGTGATATTCACGATTTGTCATACAGTTCCAAATAACTCGTAACAGCAACCACTGTCCAACAGTCTCTGTAGTCGTCTTGACAACACAAACACTGCAGTCACCTCAACAGAAACCGTCTCTGCTTTCATTTGATTGGACAATAATCGCGACATATCGCGTTTTTTTGGACAGACTAGACTTTTTTCAACTGCGGGCACACATAAAGCAACGGCAATGTGCATAAAGAAATTAAACAGTGGTGCACATTTGACAATATGTGAAGTCAGTTTGTATATAAACAAATGTTAAGAGTAAGAGCAAGAATGAGTTTAAGATGCTAACACTTAAACAGAAATGCAACAACAGAGCATACTTGATAGTGTGTGTAGCCAGTTTTATATTGCAGCAATTGTAGTAACAATGCTTTTTTTTAGAAGCTAACTGTAAAAAGTGCATACTGTAGTTCATTGCATGTGAAATTAAGTGAAACCAGCTGGGTATGTAAATAGCATCTGAGGATATTAGCATGCTCGTAAGCACCAGTATTGATCAAAGTGTCTTTTTGTGTCCTTCATTTCTAGCATTGTCCATTTGCAAGGTCATCTGTCAGGCCATAAAAGTCCATCCACACATAAGAGGAGCGGCGTGGGTCAGTGAGGCAGAAGTGTGTGTGCCCTCTTTGCTGAGGGACTGCACTTCTGCACTGACCTTTGACCTCCAGCAGCCAATTATTCATGGGGTCATGATGGCCGACCTTCGCTTTAAATTAGCCTGCTGCTACTCTGACCCTCACCCTCCATTCAGTAAAAATAGAATAGAAAAATAAGAGAAGAAACAGGGAAAGAAGCAATGGTTGTGACAAATATGAATATTTAGCTGCACAGTCACACAGCTAGAGCTGCATTCATTAGAGTGGGCTTTGGCTGTGGTGTGTTCGAGCTGATAAAAGCTTGTCTGAGAAAATGCACTGGGCTGCCTTTGTTATTTCTTTAACTATGCCAATGTGTGGGGAAAGAACCATGTAATACTCTCCACCTGCTGCTGGGCCTGGCAAGAAATTAGCAACCCGCCAACAAGGCCAGTGTGGAGATGCTTGAACACACACACACACACATGCACGCACACGCACACACATGCACACACGCACGCATGCACACACACGATGACTAGACAGTGTGTGGGAGGACGGTCTTTCTGAGACAGTTGAGAAAGCGTCTAGAGAATCTTCAGTGCTAAAATAGTTTCACTCATGCGGCACCTTTTAAGAGCTCCGTGACCTTGGAAGAACTTGAGCAACATTTCTGTAATGGAACTATTCTGAAATGTGTAAGAAGTTCACTGAAGCAAAGAGTGTTTGGTGCAGATCAGTCTTATTTCAGCATTAAACACAATGTGCAGTATATACAGTTGATGTTACAATTATTAGCCCTCCTGTGAATTTTTTACAAATATTTCCCAAATGATGTTTAACGAAGCAAGGAATTTTTCACAGTATTTCCTATAATATTTTTTCTTCTGGAAAAAATCGTATATGTTTTATTTCGGCTAGAATAAAAGCAGTTTTTAATATTTTTAAAACTATTTTATGGTCAATATTATTAGCCCCCTTAAGCAATATTTTAAAAAATATAAAAAAATATAATGTACTGCTATGATAGCAAAGATTAAAGCAATCAGTTATTAGAAATGAGTTATTAAAACTAGAAATGTGTTGAAAAAATCTTCTTTCCGTTAAAATGAAATTGGGGAAAAAATATACAGGGGGGTTAATAATTCAAGAGGGCTAATAATTAATTAAATAAAAATATTGATTTATATGTAACCTGAAAATACCAAAATATAATATGAAATAATTTTATATAAAAATATATTTTGAATACTGTAAATGTCAAATATACTGAAAAACATACAAAATAAATTTTTTTGGGCCATGCAGTGTGAATTATATTTGAAATATATCTAAAAATAGCTATTTTTGCCTTAGGGATGCTGATGATGGTTAGTTTCTTTTTAAGTCAAGCTGATAATATATCCCATTATAAAATATGCAAGAGGATCTGTGTGGTATATGAAAGTGGGCAGAGAGATTCTGGGAGTCTTAGCCTAGTGTGTGTTGTGTTTATATAAGTGGGAGGATCACAAAGTAAAGCTCTGGCTTCATTTCAAGCCTTTTCACAACAAACCCCAGGGCTGTGTCAGATTTATCTGAAAATTTTCTCATAAAAAAGTACAAACCAAACAAATCCCATGTTAGGAGACGCCCACTGATATAAACAGCTGCTTTCGAAGCCCTGGATTCAAAACTGCCCCCCACCAAAACAAACTTTTCTTTTCTTCCTTTGTCTTCTGGATACAGAATTAAGTGTTCCAGTGCATGTCGACCTGCTGTCAGGACGCTCAGGATGAAGCAAATCTGGTATTATCACAAAATAAAACCACCCAGCTAACAAAGAAAGTTCTCAGAACGTTCTTACAACGTTAAGGAGAAACATTATGGAACGATTTTTGATTGAATGTTCGTATTACAGATTTTTAATGCTATTATTACTTGTTTCAGAATATTCTGAGAACACTTAAAGCGATAGTTCACCCAAAAAAAAAAAAAAAAAATTCACTATTTACTCTCCCTTAAGTGTTTCCAAACTTTTATTTTGTTGAAAACAAAAGAAGATATTTTGAATAAAGATAAAGTTCAGTAACCATTCACATCCATAGTAGGAAATAAAATACTATGGAAGTCAATGGTTACAGGATTTCTTTAAAATATCTTCTTTTGTGTTCAACAGAAGAAAGAAACTCATGATAAGTTTTCATTTTTGGGTGAACTATACCCTTACCTAATAAAGACAGTTATATATGTTTATTTAAGGTAACTCGATTAGATTAAGGTTAGGTTCAGGGGTAGGTCATTACCCAGCTTATGTATTGACTATGTAAGTACAGTATATAGTATGTACATGCAAAGCAGGACTGGTAACTGCTACCACATTTTCACAACTCAATGGGAACGTTAACACAATGGTTTAAGAACACATTTTTGTTTGCACAGTAGTTGGATATGTCATATGTGTAAAATGTACCACCTTAGTCTTAAAAACATCCCACAATGACAGTAATTAGATTTTTTCTGTATATTTGCAAACAACAAGAAGAACGCACCAGATGGTGACTTTGTGTGGTGCATGAAGAACAACATTAAGTAATTAGCTTTATTTTCAATTGTTTCAAAACCAGCTGCTTTCTGCATTAGTTTGGCTCTCTTTTAACATAATCTGCTCTCTCAAATGTCTGTTTGTGACATCATAATAAATAATATCCTCTAAA
Source organism: Danio jaintianensis (assembly GCA_903798115.1). Lineage (NCBI taxonomy): Eukaryota > Metazoa > Chordata > Actinopteri > Cypriniformes > Danionidae > Danio > Danio jaintianensis. Next base: position 20,721,889 of record CAIGQV010016645.1, on the reverse strand, counting down.
TGATGTTTCCGTTTTCAATGGCAAGTGCCCTACGGTCTACAGGCGTCCATGCTGGGTGTGAAAGTCGAGTTTGTGGGTCAGTTTTCCAAAGGTTATTGATAGCTCAGCTACGTTCAATGAGACGGGAGAAAACAGAATATTTTAGGAGTTTTATTCATGAGGTATGAATAATAGAAAAATGCACATATCCATTTCAAATAAGTGCACACTGACATGCTTTATTGACCGTTAAGAATATGATGGCTCACGCGCACACACAAACACAAACACACACACACACACACACACACACACACACACACACACACACACA
>CAIGQV010016645.1:20669234-20693411 GCA_903798115.1 Danio jaintianensis | reverse complement strand
ATCTATCTATCTATCTATCTATCTATCTATCTATCTATCTATCTATCCATCCATCCATCCGTCCATCCGTCCATCTATATGTATATATAGCTGTTAAATGAAAATATTTCAGTCCGTTTTACAAGAAAATCTCCACTAATTTCTATATTAAATATCAATCATACTTAAAACAATTTGTTATTTGTCACTTTTTTTCTCATTAATAGTTTTGTTTTAATTTAGTCATAATTTCTTAACTTTTTGAATCTTAATAATTAATGTGTGCAATCAGATTAGTTTTGATAAAAGTTTCAGTGGAAGTTTAAGGACTACAGAGGTTATTCTCTTTAAACACAGCACAAGTTTGATCTGTTTTTCTGGCTTCTTTTCATGAACAAAATATCATCTGTCTTTCATTGGCTGGTTTTGAACAATTCCCCGATAGTAAACACTGCAGAAAATTGCTTTTAAGAGAAAATGTATTGATAATTCTCTGCCGGGATAATGTTAATAATATTAAACATATATTTTTTTATGGCGACGCGGTGGTGCAGTGGGTAGCACGTTCGCCTCACAGCAAGAAGGTCGCTGGTTCGAGCCTCGGCTGGGTCAGTTGGCATTTCTGTGTGGAGTTTGCATGTTCTCCCCGTGTTCGCGTGGGTTTCCTCCGGGTGCTCCGGTTTCCCCCACAAGTCCAAAGACATGCGCTATAGGTGAATTGGGTATGCTGAAATTGTCCGTAGTGTGTGTGTGTGAATGAGTGTGTATGAATGTTTCCCAGTGATGGGTTGCAGCTGGAAGGGCATCCGCTGCGTAAAACATATGCTGGATAAGTTGGCGGTTCATACTGCTGTGGCGACCCCAGATTAATAAAGGGACTAAGCCGAAAAGAAAATGAATGAATGAATGATATATTTTTTATGGTATACTTACGGCCACCATCCTGAAAGCATGCACAAATTCACTAATAAGATGCGGTTTAATCAATCTAGATGAATGCTTAAAAACATACATTGATCTGTGAATCGATGAACAACAAGGTACAGGTCTTATCAAGATATCAATAAATAAAAAGCATAAAATATTATGAAAAATAAATAAATCCTGTTTCCTGCATCATCGCAAAGGATTTATGTGCAAACCTGGTTTTATTTATGTGAAGGTTTTGCCCTTGATGGAAGGATTAGGAGGGGTTATTTCCAATTCAGGTCCAGATAGAGATGACGGTCAGTCTTATTGATACTCACTGAACCTTGAGGACAGGCTGTCTTTAGAGGAAAAAACAGCTTTCAGCGCAATACTGAAATGCAGAATCACTTTTTGAGCGAAAGCCGACTGTCTCTATTCACAGTTCCTGCTTCAGCAAGGTTGGATTAGTCATGTGGAACAAGCACAGCCTGGAATATGGCACAGAAAGCAGACAAATGTGGAAACTAGGCCGGGACAAAGAGGTAAGGTGTACACTCATTAGGATGGGGTCTTGAGGTCCAATCCCCAGATATATTACTACTGCTCAAATGCTCTACTTTAGGCCACAAACCACAGTGGCTGAATGCATGCACAGTCATGATAGTGAAAATACAGTAGAGTATGACTGTACAACATCACTAACAAGGCTTAATTAGGTCTTTATGCTTAAAAATGTGCATATGAGAAAATAGTGCTCTGATATGTGAACCAAAGAAAAGCTGATGCATTATGTATTGTTGATATTTGGGAGAACAGTAACGTAAGTTTGCTCTCTGCTTAAAAGTAATTAAGAATGTGATCATCTTGATTTGTACTAAACATTTTAGAAATGTTAAACAAAAACAAACCATTTCAATATTATTTATATTTTATGTTAGCCTCAACAGTAGATATATATGAAAGATATATATATGAAATGAAAAATTCATAGGCAAAAAATTGTTTTAATTTTACTTTTTAAACTTACAGTTTTTCTCAGTCGCTTTGGTGCATTTCTCACAACACTATTTACATTTGCACAACAGTTAATGCATTTCTCAAAACAATTAGTACAAACTGCACAACCTAGTTGATAACCTGCAAAAGCGTGTCACTTGCTTAAAATGGATAGCTCATTCCTCAAAAGCAAGTATTTATATCAATGAATGTGTCAGTGTCATCAAAATGAAAAGTCCTGACACCATCGTTTATGAACAAGATAGTCAAATGGCTTAGTCATGTTTTCATTATGACAGTTTACTCTGTAAATGTTTTCCAATGCAAAAAAGTCAGATCTTGGTGACACTACCTGAAAATGCTCAATACAGCAATAAATACTATTTGCACAGGCATTGGAAAAAAATACAGTAAAGTTACACATTACTGTATTTATGAGGTAACTGAGTACAAGACACTAAATATGTATGTTTCACATTTTTACTGCATATGCTCTTTGCAATTCTAATTTCTTCACAGCATTGTGCAAAATAATAAATACACCCTTATTTACAACAAACAAACTTCCTTTGGGTAGAGCTGTGCACAACTGTAAACAATATTGCAGTACATATTGGAACTGAACCTACAACATACATAGGTCTGTAAATCATTCATGAAATTGTTCAATTTAGAAGACATTTTCAGGAAAAAAAAAAGATTTAAATATTTTTATAAAATTTGCTTGACATATTTTGACAACTAGTTCAACATTTTTGTATGTAATGACTCAAGTAATGAAATGAGGACTATTAGTTTTATATGGAATGACTATTAAACACTCACAAGTTTAGTTAATTTTGACTGACATGACATAAGCAAATGATAATGTTACAAAACGGCAGAGAGTTATATGAAAGCAATTGATGCATGTCCAAAAGCATTTGCAATTTGTTGGAAGGAATGAGAAAGTGCTACTATGATGTGCACAAATGACTAATTGTTTTGAGAAATGCATTAACTGTTGTGCAAATGTAAATAGTGTTGTGAGAAATGCACCAAAGCGACTGAGAAAACTGTAACTTTGTAAGTGCTGGGTTTAATGCATCTACTGATCAATATGTGAAAATCTTTTGGTCAAATATAATATTCCTATTGCTATAATATTCCTGACACACACACACAAAGATATAAATATATTACAAATTTTGCACTCTTTAGTTTAAGTACCAATTCTTACTGGCTTATTACCTGCTTATTATTAAGATATTGGCTGTTTATTTGTACTTATAACCTTTATACCTAAATACCTAAACCGAACTTCTTCCTTAATAACTATTAATAAGCAGCAAAACATAAGTTTATTGAGCTAAAGTTCATAGTTAATGGTGTGTTAATAGTGAGAATTGCACAATAAAATGTGACTTTGTACATTTATTATTATTATTAATAATAATAATAATAATACATTTTTTACATATTTAAAATAATTAAAAATATTTATATATTAAAATATAACTTTAATATTTTATATTAAAATATTTATTTACATTTTTTAAATATTTAATATTTTAAGTGAGGTGTGCAATTATGTGACGTAGCACATGCTTTTTATACAAAAAAAATGTAGAAGAGATTTGTAGCAGTCTGAGTTAAGGATGGATGGATGGATGGATGGATAAATGAAGATAAAGAAAGAAAGAAAATTATTCAATAAATTAATTTGCTTTTATGAACTAACTAACTAACTAACTAACTAACTAACTAACTAACTAACTAACTAACTAACTAACTAACTTTATCCAATTTATAATAAGAACCTTACACTGGTGTTTTAACTATCACATTGAAAAACAAATTGTCATCTAACAAAGTCCTCTATCAAAACTCCCATATGGCTGCATTCATCATAAACGCATAATTCATCAAATTCATCCCTATAATTTATCAAGAATGCAGTGTACCACTAGTCCTAACTCAGTCTGAACAGCTAAATAAATCCAGATCGACTAGAGCATTTCCACAGTAGCCTGACTCCCGGGAGTGATGTGCATCGGCTAGCCGTGTCTGTCGTCTGACTCTATTTACCTGCAGCCGAAAGAGAAACGCTGCCAGGTTCAGCTACAGTTCAGGGAGAAAGCCAACATGCTCAGTTCTGGATGACAGGCCTGGAATTGACTTGCACTAGCACGCAGCAGGAAGATGATAGCGGAGCTGTTGCAAGCATTGCTATGAGCTAATCTCCTGCAATTAAATGAAAACAAGGAGAAAATAACACAAGGCAGCTTGAATATATGGTTTGGGGGGAATAATGCTCAGTGCTGCAAAATTAGACTAAAAAAATTGGGAAAAACAAAAAGATCAAATGCAGCGTACCACTGCAGGATATAAGGATGGTTTTAATACAGGCCTGTTGAAGGGTTGCTGGTGTCGCGCTGATGCAGAGACGCTTTCAAAGAGAGCAAATGCTGATGAGAACTTGTTTTAGTCATCGGGTTTAGGTAAACAGTGGGATCTGGCACAGCATGCAGGGGCCTAATTAAGCCTCGCTTATTCACACATCTCATTGGCCCGATGCTGAAATCACCAAGCCTCTCATTTTGTATGCCATCACAAAGAGAATTTCTTGATCACTAAAGCATCGGGAGGTTTCGCAGGATACGGACGCTTTGGACAGCTGTGGTAATTCCTCCTGCGTGGCACTAAACTTGCTGCCAAAGCGGTGATGAATTCATTGAATGCTTGAATAACTTTAGATATGAAAGGAACCGCCTGAGAAGGAACTTTTCATCCTGCACCAAAAACCAGCTCAGATCTTTCAGTTCGCATGGAGCTCTGCCCAACTTTTGAAGATTCATGCACAAAGTGCACTGGCACCATGTCATCCATAATCTCAGAACGGAGAGTGCTGTGAGCTCTTTCCAAGAAAGTAAAAGAAAAATCTGGCGCTGGATCCTTCTACATCCCATCTACAGACACAGCCATCCAGAAGGGTAATTTAAAATCAAAAGTGATAGCATCTTTGCTAAAGGCATAGTGGTAGCATTCACAGAGCTCAAATAACCCCAAACATTTTCAACAGAAGGCCGAGGACGGATTCTCTGTCACAACAACAGCTTGCTCTTGTTTGAGTTAACACCTTATAAACACCTCAAAAGAAGCAGATGCCCTTTTCGCCGAAAGTATCCTAAAATGGCATGTCAAAACATCCGATATGCGGTTTTCTTTTCTTCACCTCCTCCCCTCGTTATCTTTCCCATTGAGTTGGCATTTGTGTACCGCAGTGTTAGGGTTGAAGAAAAAAATAACTTGATGGATTGCAAAGCACCTACAGTTGCGAGATGGCAGCCAGCAGCATCTAATCATGTCAGAGCTGAGCTAGCCTTTAATGAGGTCCTTGGATCAAGTAAGGACAAACTACTCAATCCTAGCTTTTAGAGGTGAAATTTTTGGCATGAACATGAGCAAAGTGAAGTTCAGAAACAGTAACTGTTTCCAAACAGGTTTTCTGAACACTTCTCATGCTCTTGCAGTGGTTGGTTAGAAATAAATACCATAGAAAGTAATGCCTTTACTGTATATAATAATTTGCTGCCTCAAGTTTTTTAAGTAGAATTAATTTCACTTTTTAAGTCATTTCATCTTATATGACACATATTATATTACAGGGGTCTAGTCATCAATTCCAAAGCAGGGGGCCGAATGTGTGAAAGTGTTATACCTGTTTTTTTATACCCAGATTTATTATTGCATAATATGCTTTTTCATTCATTCATTCATTTTCCTTCAGCTTAGTCCCTTAATATGCTTTTTCTTTAATAAGTTTTTTAATAAAGTTTTTTTCACCTGTATTGGGAAAGGAGATGGAAATATATGGGGAGCACAGAAAAAGGGGAAGGATCGGCAAAGGACTTTGAGCCTGGAACCAAATTTGGGTCTTGTGTATCTTGTGTCGACGTACTAACCATAGGCTATTGATGCAGACATAATTTGTTTTTTATGATTAGAAACAGAAGGAAGAAAAAAATGGACATTTTATAGTATATTTTGCACATCACACTTTACACTCTAAGAAAGATTTACAACTAAAAGATTCATAGTACTATCTAAATGTGTAAGATGTCTTTTTAAGGGTAGCTGTAGCTGTTTTTTTTTTCTCCAACTTGTTCATTTTATTTTACTTTTGTCCAGAAAGCTTATATCAGTCCATTTTTATGCACATTTACCATAATATTTATGCAGAGTTTTATCAGTTTCAGTCATTTTTCTCTGAACAACAAAATACTGATACAAAAAAAAACTAAATTAGCAGCATTCACGAAAACTAAAATGAAGTATTATACAACAGTAATGTAAATTGAGGAAATTAGAATATCAGTTTTTCTCTGAATCATAAAAATGCTCTAGTCTGCTCTTTGATTTTGTTATAAATTTTCTGTAATACTTTGCTAGCTTGCTCCCTTATTATTTCATTTAGCCTAACGTTATTTGGATGTGCAAATCTTGTCTCTTTGAATTTCAAAAAATTCAGCATTTATATATGTTGCTCTAAGAAAATCTAAACATATTGTGAACACAACTTTGGAATGTTACATTTTATGAAATGTGGGGTGTGAGTGGATATATCCCCCCTCCCTCCCCATATTCTATGCCCTTTTTCCATTAGAAAGCATTACAATATTTCACCCTCACTTCTTTTCATAAAACTATTTTACACTATGTACAAAAAATAGTCAGGACCTTAAAGAAACAAAAAAACGGTTACAGCTTCTGGTTCATGTGGAAACCAGAAGCTGTGACCGTTTTTTTTTTTTGTTTTTTTTTTGTATTGTGATGTAGTTCCTAGAGACATGGAATACTAAATGAGAAAACAGTGGGCGTGGCTTGTTTTTTCTACTGCGAGCTGATTGAATGTAGTGAAGTAGGCAATTCATTCAGAAAGATGGGGAAAAGGGTTTTAGAAGAGTTATTACAACCTAACAGACTCCTCCTCCCCACCATTTCTGTTTGTTGTCAAAACTGAAGTTGTAGAGGCGTGGTCAAGTATGTTAGCCACACCCATTACCTCAAAATCACGTAATCTGAGAATGACATGCACAGATGAATTGTTCACCACAAAACTAGTAATGTGAGCTAACAAAATCATATGGTTAGTTTTGATTCTATTTGTACTTTAAGGGAAAAAAATTACTTCCCTACTGAAATATGTTAAATTGCCAATATTTCATCCTAGTGCCATTTAAGCAAAAATTGACACATTCTTTGTTAAAAAGCAAGGCTTTAGAATTGTATCTATTAAAAAAAAGATAAATTTCAGCACTGCAGATCAAATTCATTAGTTCATTCATTTTCCTTCGGCTTCGTCCCTTTATTCATCAGGGGTCACCACAGCGGAATGAACCGCCAACTTACCCAGCATATGTTTTACACAGCGGATGCTCTTCCAGCTGCAATCCGGTACCTGGAAATATCCATGCACGCTCATTCACACACATACACTACGGCCAATTTAGTTTAGTCAATTCACCTATAGCGCATTTCTTTGGACTGTGGGGGAAACCAGACCACCCGGAGGAAACCCACGCCAACCCGGGGTTGAACATGCAAACTCCACACAGAAATGCCAACTGGCCCAGCCAGGACTTGAACCAGCGACCTTCTTGCTGTGAGGGGACAGTGCTAACCACTGAGCCACCGTGTCGTGCAGGGCAAAAAAAAAAAAAGGATGTTATTATAATTATGTGTGTGTATTGGTGTAGATATCAGAGTTTTACATTGTATGCATTTAGTGAAATATTTGTACGTGACAGATTTTTTGTCACATTTTTTGAATGTTGTTTCTGATCACTGATTTATGCAAGTCTGTATGATCTCCTTCCATATACTAAAAACTATTGCTTAGCCTTTAATAAAATAATATATTTAACACATTTTTTTTGCACCACAAACAAAAATGCAATGACCAAATACGTCAACCAAGCATGTTCTCAAAAAAAAAATAAAGCAGCATGGTGAAAAAAAGCCAAAAATCTGTAAATAGCCACTGAAATAGGCTTGATAATTCATTTTTGCATATTGGTGATTTTTTTTTTTTTTTTGCCAAATCACCCAGCCTCACGCTAATCACGTCAGGATGCTAAAACAAATATATTAATATTTTGATAGCGCCGCAGTGTTTGTTTACACTTTATTGCTTATAATTGTCACTGCGTATTAAGCCGGGAAGGACAAAGCATTTTAACATCCAAAGCACACATCACTTTTAAGTGGATCCGACAGCAATAATACCTGAGAAACCATGTAGACTACTAAAAACAGGCCCATATATTTAGCACTAGCTGTCTTAGACCAAATGTTTTAGCGTTTAAAACTAATACAACCATTACCGAGGAGGTAAAAGCTACTCTCAAAATAACAGATAAAGGACAACATGGGTTAAATTTACTTTACCAGGAGGTGTTGTATATCCTGTAATGTTATCAAGAGGCACCATGTGTAACGTGACTAATTTTCTGGGCCTGTCTGAGTCATATTCTCGTGCAGTGCTGTGATAAATGACTCCAAAAGTGTCCCATCTCGAGGTCCTGTCCTGAATCCTTCTCTCCTCTTCAATCATCTCGTCTCATCCTGAGCTGTCCAATCTAAATTAAACGAAAACCGACAAAAATAACACCAATGCTCAAATGGGCTATAAGAGGTCTCCTATGTGTACTCATCATTTATTTATTTACTTATTTATTCATTTATGATTTATTTATTTATTTACTTATTTACCCATTATTTATTTATTTATTTACTTATTTATTCATTTACTTTTTTTTATTTACTTGTTTGCTTGTTTATTAATTAATTAATTCATTTATTTATTGTATAAATCACAATGCAAAAAAAGCAGTCACAAGAAAATATAATACCAAAAGCAAACAAACAAAAAAACAAACAAACAAACATGAAAAAGGTATATAAATAAAATATCTTACATTAAAGGAAGAGATTAAACAATTTACAAATTTCTGTTGTTTTTAAAACCTTTTTTTGTAACAGAGTTAGAATAAGCAAAACATAAATAAAGAAGTTTCTGGTTTGTAAATTGACATTTATGTATATAAAATTCTGTTTACGGGCTGCACGGTGGCGCAGTCGGTGGCACGTTTGCCTCACAGCAAGAAGGTCGCTGGTTCGAGCCTCAGCTGGGTCAGTTGGCGTTTCTGTGTGGAGTTTGCATGTTCTCCCCATGTTCGCGTGGGTTTCCTCCGGGTGCTCCGGTTTCCCCCACAAGTCCAAAGACATGCGCTATAGGTGAATTGGGTAAGCTAAATTGTCCGTAGTGTATGAGTGTGTATGGATGTTTCCCAGTGATGGTTTGCAGCTGAAAGGGCATCCGCTGCGTAAAACATATGCTGGATAAGTTGGCGGTTCATTCCGCTGTGGCGACCCCAAATTAATAAAGGGACTAAGCCGAAAAGAAAATGAATGAATGCATTTTGTTTACAAAATAAGAGCATTAAACAAATAAATTATCTTATTAATTAAAGGCTAATTAATAAAACCAAACAAAATATTTTCTGAATGTATAAGGAAAAATCTTTATCAATATTCTTTCAAAAGGGAAGTCTCTTATATGTAGTCACAATGACTGCATTTGTATGGTCAAAAATATATAGTGAAAACAGTAATATTGTGAAATATTATTGTAATTTAATATTTAAAAGTGCATTTGATTTCTGTAATCGCAAAGCTGAGATTTTAGCATCTAAGTATAAGTCTACAGTGTCACGTGATACTCCCAAAATCATTCTAACATGCAGATTTGGTGCTCAAGAAATATTTCTTCTTTTTATCAATATTGAAAAAAGTTTTTTTTTTACATTCATTAATTTTCTTTTCAGCTTAGTCCCTTTATTAATCTGGAGTCGCCACAGCGGAATGAACCGCCAACTTATCCAGCATATGTTTTACGCAGCTGATGCCCTTCTAGCTGCAACCCATCACTGGGAAACATCCATACACACTCATTCATACCCATACACTACGGACAATTTAGCTTACCCAATTCATCTATAGCGCATGTCTTTGGACTTGTGGGGGAAACCAGAGCACCCAGAGGAAACCCACGCCAACACGGGGAGTACATGCAAACTCCACACAGAAATGCCAACTGACCCAGCCAAGGCTCGAACCAGCGACCTTCTTGCTGTGAGGCGATTGTGCTACCCACTGCGCCACCGTGACCTCCCTTTTTACAGTTGTTTTATTAAAATTCTTTAATATTTTTTTGTTTTATGTCAGAGTTCTTTAATAAAGTTAAGAAATGGCATTTATTTAAAATAAAAATAAAAACTTTTGTATTTAAAAAAAATCAATTATGTCTTTAGTGTCATATGTATGATTTTAAATGTGCCATATAATGCACTGGTACACTGCTTAAATTGCTGGTATCTTTATAGAAGGTACAGATGTGGCTTATAGGTAAGTGCCAAAAATCCCCAGAAAGGGTTTTAAAAGCCAACAATTTAAAATGCTGAATTAATTTATAACCCGTCTTTGCAGAATTTTACATTCTGACCAGGTGTAAACAGATAAGATGCTTTTGGTTTGATTTACCCCAGAGCTAATGCCTGTCCCTCAAAATTAGGGTCCCACATACATAGAAAAACATAATAAGCTGTGTTAAACTTAAAAAATAAGGAAACATAAATGTAATTGCTGTTATCTCACTAAGAAACTTTGTGGCCAATTAAACACTGCTGGGGGCGTGCATATTTATGATCCCATGTGGGTATGTCATTTCCAAGGACTGAACTCTTATTAATCAGCTATGCCTAAGTATATTCTGGTTTTCATTCCATGGCAACTTTAATGTGCAATTACTTAACAAAACTGTTGAATTAATAATGATAAAAAAGTTTGACCAATAACGCAAAACTAGGATTACATGTAACAAGAAATGGGGTGGCATGGTGGCTCAGTGGTTAGCACTGTCACCTCACAGCAAGAAGGTCGCTGGTTCAAGTCCCGGCTAGACCAGTTGGCATTTCTGTGTGAAGTTTGCATGTTCTCCCTGTGTTCGTGTGGGTTTCCTCAGGGTGCTCTGGTTTTCCCCCACCGTGCAAAGACATGCGCTATAGGTGAATTGGATAAACTGAATTGGCCATAGTGTATGAGTGTGTGTGTGAATGAGTGTGTATGGGTGTTTCCCAGTACTAGGTTGCGACTGGAAGAGCATCCGCTGTGTAATACATATGCTGGAACTTTTTTTTTTTCATTTCATACAGTGAATCCAGATCGAAAAAAATAGGCTATTAATTTTACACAGCGTGTATCATATAATACACTTTCTTTACAGAACATAGCACTGACTTTACATTTGCGTTGAAAAAATCCATTTGGTGTTTATGTTTTTTATTAAAGTGCCCCTATTATTGCTTCTTGAAAATTAACTTCAATGCAGATGGGTAACAAAGCTCTAAGTGAAAATCTGTAAGTATCTGTAAATTTGAAAGTGCAGTCATTAATATGAATCGCCATTCAAACAGATCTTTAGTTGTTTTGTTGTGACATCTGAATAAAATATTGACCGCCCAATTTTTACATGTGCAAACCCCTCCCAAAAAACTGAAATATGTATTTAGTTGTGTAGGTTTTGTTCAATCTGCATGGCTTGTAGCTCTCTGGTTAATCGACTAAAAGCAGCTTTCACACTGGTCATTGAAAGCACTGCGCTATGAAACCCATTCATTTTCATTTAAATGGCTTGAGCTGTGCCGACCAGAATACACCTCTGATGAGCTTGAGCATGCGTCACGATACAAAATAGTTCAACTTTTGAGGCTGTGTCAATTAATAATGAATGTCTTCGTTATTACTTGGAGTTATGATGAAGAAAAGAGCAATACTGTACACTGGTGTACATACTGCAGTGCTTTATAGATTTAATGCTCACACATATACTCTGTACATGACTGCTTGTTGCTTCAACACTGTCTTGATAAGGCATGATGGGTGTTCTGTTTCCAACATGCGCTGCATGCAGTCAAAGACTATAGAATACACAAGACATGTCACTCATATTGTTTTGAATGGGGAAAAGTGTAACGGTCAATATGGCGAATAAAGCCTGCCTTCTAGTACAGGAGCCAATCATCGATCGCTATATGACGAATAAAGCCTGTCTTCTAGTACAGGAGCCAATCATTGATCGCTATATAGCGAATAAATACGCTATAGACTGACGATACTCCGGGAGAGGGGCTCAGACCAGATGTGAGTTTCTGCAGGTTTTGTGTGATTCGGATGTTTAGAAATAAAACTAAAGAGACAGTTGTTGTTGAATTTTATAGGTGATTCCTTATATGAAATGTAATCGTAAGCTTGGCAAGCAGTTTTGGAGAATTTGATGTTTCCCCATTCAAAAAAATTGCCCGAGCATACTACCCAAGAGGCGTCTCAAAGATGGCCGCCAAGTGAAATGACTTGTCTTACTGGGACATTGATGCAGTCGACCAATCGCAACAGACTTTGTCACCGGACCAATCAAAACAGATTAGCGTCAAGGAAAGGAAGTGTTTGGAAAAATTAATCGCTTAAATCGATTAATCGCTTAAATAATATGGGAGCTGTTGGGATAATTAGGTAAAAATAAATGCATATTATAAGACAATGAAAGGGAATGACGTCCAAAACTAAATGATGACATTTTTATAATGCATAACATAACAGGGGCACTTTAAAACTTTTTGTCATGAAGTACCGCACTGCAGATCAGTCGCAAAATCACGCTAAGGGTTGTTTAAGAAAGTCCTCAGGGAAATATATTGACTTTGCAATGGTTTAGTGTAACCGATCTAACAGACTGAAACCCTCTCCTGTCATCCTGACATACAGCACCTGTGAATAGGTCATCTGCCACACAAGACACCCGGGGTGAAACCTCCAAAGAGACATAAGAAGATTATTTATTTATTTATTTTGTCCCTTCCTGCCCTTCCTCATTAACCCCGTGAGGCATCTTGATGAATGGCTGTGCAGAGTTTCGCAGGTGTCCAATTTGCTCTCTGTTTTTGCAGCGGCATTTTGAAGTGTCATTTCAGATTAGTTCATCACTCATTTACGCACCAAAACACCAGGCTCACACTCCATCAGCCCATCAGCGCTCGCAATTAATAAAACACAAGAGAAACATTTAATCTGCGGCACATTTAGAATGTACAATTAACAGATAGAGTGTCGTCAGTGAACCATAGACGAAGTCACGAGCAGCGAAATGAAATCGTGAAGTTCAAAAGTTGTGTACGGATGCATCTTCCTGCTCATCTGCGCGTTTTTATCGCTACATTGGCTGTCTGACAGGAACCCAGGTCTTCTAAATGACGAGCTGTCACTTGACATTACATAACCGCTTGAAGTGTAGTGATTTTTTCAAGCGAGCACGCAGGAAGGGGTCTGATGTATTTGAGACGTGGGTGGTATTTTTCAATATTGGCAGAAAGTACCGAAACTCATTAACATCTGAGAAAGGCATTAAAAGATGTCGGAAGGAGATGAGTTACACACTTCGCTGTGGCTTTAGCAGGAAATTACATGCTGGCTGTACATGATTTCTCGTGAGTGGCACATCCATTGGATTTTGTGTTTTTTTTTAAAGACACGTTTCACTTTAAAGCCACGGATTTCTTTTTTAGATAAACTTACTAACACGCAGCTGGTGGCTGCACTGGGACGATTCAGGAAAGAAAGCCTAGAATTAAGAGGCTCAAAGGGAAAGAACGTGTTTAGAATTCATTTGCACTATTACAAATTGATGAGAGCTTGTTAATTCCATCTGATAATGTTTAATTAGATTTGAATATGCAGAGGCGCTGTTAAATATTGTACAAGGGTGCAGTCAGTCATTCGCAGATAAAAACATAAATCCGCACCGTGTGCCTTTTCTCATTCTTTGGAGCGGCTCGGATGGAGTCGCCGGGGATGGATTATTTGCTCATCACGGAAGATGATGAGATGTATTACAGATTCGCAACTAAGAATTTGTGTTTTTGACAACAACCAAGGCCAACGCTCTCCTGAAGTCACATTATCGCCGTGTAGTATGCAAATGTCTTGTGGGACCTAACTAGGAAAGTTGCGCACACATTTGGACTGTGTTCCAGACTTACTGGGTTGAATCCCCTTTGGCGGCTCCATTGTGCCGCGCAGTGAAAAGTGCTGAGGGAGGCACGTTGGGTGGACTCAGGGGACTGTACCGGCTCTCTGTTCCTCCCTAGCCAGCCTGTCTCTGACTGTCTGCTCACTTTAATGAGCACACATGTACCCACACACACACACACACGAACAGTTGCTTCACATCACAGAGCACTCTGATGATAACACAATCCATTAGAATTCAGCTAAGCCCGTAAGTTCTATTAGAACTTCAATGGAAGTTCAAAGAGAAAGTATTCTTATTCCAGTGTTCTGAGATAGAGGGGACAAGTCATGTCAGGCCAGATAAAATCTCACCTGTGAACTTGGGTGGTAATGTTAAAGGAAATTAAAATGTAAATCCAGCCGTCATTTGCTCACCCTTGTGATGTGCTTTCTTCAGTGGTACATAAAACGAATGATTTCCGAACAATGTTTGAATTAATCTTTAAATATAAGCGAACACGAATGAGGACTGGGGCCAACAAGATGTCTGAAATGACCCACAATGCACTGTAACTGTGTTCTGCATTTTAAGTAATCTGAACTCATGAAATAGTCTTGCATGATGTTCAAGTCTTATTAGTTATTTGTACACAGTAAAAATCAATTAGCTACTTTACTTAATAAAAGAGAGGAAACCATTGCCTTAAAAGTGCCAAGTTGACTTTAGTGGTGCCACAATACTGGAATTCGATACCAATCGGTAGTGAAATTTTTTAAACGTCTATTTCCCGCTAACATTTGAGCGCTGTTGAGCACGTTCTTAAACAGCGCTGATTTGCCATTGGGTTCACATGCTCAACAGAAATGACTGTGATTGGCCGTAAAGGTCATCAGTTCACCAAACTCACCCGTGTTTACTGAGTGTAACCACAGATACAGGGACACTGGAGCGTTTTAAATCCGCAAAGATCAGCTGGTCTGTTTATAAGCTGACATACGAGTGATCCGCTGATGAATCGACTGATCTTCACGGCTTTAAAACACTCCATCTGTGGTTACACTCAGTAAACATCGGTGAGTTGAACTGATGACCTTCACGGCCAATCACAGTCATTTCTGTTGAGCATGTGAACACAATGGCAAATCAGCCCTGTTTAAGTATGCACTCAACAGTACTCAAATGTTAGCAGGAAATGGTCCTTAAAATTTCAGTACCGATTGGTATTGAATTCCAGTATCGTGACAACGCTTGTTGACTTTACTTAAAAAAGAGAGTAAACAAACTGCCTTAAAAGTGTCAAGTTGACTTTACTTAAAAAAGTGAGTAAACCATTGTCTTAAAAGCAACAAGTTGACTTTACTTAAAAACGTGAGTATACCCATTGTAACTTGAAACTGTTATGTTGACTTAATAATTTTTTTTTAATTATGCACATATTTAATTTACTTACTAATTTAAAGGCAATTGGTTTGCTATTTTTTTTTTTTTAAGTAAAATCAACTAATCCCTTTTTACAGTGTAGTAATACATTTAAGACTTTAAAATGAACCAATTGATCACACTTTGAGTTTGCTCTTCTTCTTACACTCAAAAACTCAAACGCCTTATTTAAAATGCGCTGAAACAACACTTGTTTTTTTTGGGACAACTTATTTGTTTTATGTTCAATCCACTTAAATTTGTAAAAATAATTAAGTTAACTTAATCAATTTGTGTTGGGATAACATGAAGATATTGTGTGGAACCCAGCATTTTTTTACAGTTTACACTGTAAAAAGACATTAGTTGAAAAAGTGAGTAAACTCATTGCCTTCAAATTCTTAAATTAACTATTATAAAAATTAAGTTCACTGAACTTAACAGTTCTAAGTTACAACATAAGTATTTAGATTTTTAAAGTGAAAACAACTTGTGATTTTTAAGGCAATGGGTTTACTCACGTTTGCAAGTAATCGTTTTTTACAGTGTATGTTTGGCCCAAAGGAACAAAATATATACATTTAGTCTCAGTTTGCTCAGTGTTCACCCTGTCATTTTTAAGAAACAACCAAAAATCCCAAACATGCAACAGCTAAATAAAGCAACAAATTGTGCAATATCTAAAACAATGCAGTGTGCATGGGCTAATATGCATATTGTATGCTAAACCTAATGGTATTTTATCAACTAAGAGCTCAAAAACAGTTACCAGGAACAGTTTTTAGGAGTCAAAAGAGAACTATGAATTCCTCCTTCATACAGTAGACACATTTCAGATGCCCATAACTGTTACCATAAAAAACAGGTTGACATTTTGTACTTTTTATGCTCACATCTTCTGACGTCATGTCCTGTTTTTGTTTGTTTTGATGTCTCTGGTTTGCCTTGCAATCTTTTTTCAGTCAAACTGCACTTCATTTGGAAGTGGACTGAGACGCATCTTTTCAGGGGTCTCGTTCTGCTTGTTTGGTGCACACCAGGGTTAAGATGGCAGCGTTCATGCTAATTATAATGAACTGCATTAAAATAGCAATCACACCAGAGTCTGTTTTAATGAAACCAAACCTAGCCAACGTGAACACAGCCTAATGCATAAATTCAGCTCCTTAATTCAGTGAACTGGCTGTTCAAAATCGCATACTCCCATTATAAATAAGCAATTATTTCTTGATTATTAAAAAAAAAGTATGTGCGTAGTATAAACGTATCTGGACATATTACACTAATCATGTAGTCACCGCCAAGTTGCTTCACTGCTATTTATAAATCTTTGCTCGTGGCCTCATGAAATGAAAAAGTATCCAAAATGCAATTGAAAATCTCACCGGTAGAAGGTAATCTTTCAGCGAGCTCACAAAATTGCTCTCAATGATTCATTCTCATTCGTGAAATAAAAGAATCTGGTTCAAAAGTTCAACTCTTTGATTCAATGATCACAGTCACACGGTCACAGTCATTAAAGGGAAAGTTTAACCAAAAATCAAAAGTAGCTGTTAATTTACTTACCTTCAGGCCATCCGAGGTGTAGGTGACTTTTTGTTTCTTCAGAAGAACATTGAAGATTTTTAGATGAAACGGTGGTACTTGGTGATGTATAGAATTCATATCAACAATTACCATACCTCTGAGAGTAAAAAAAGTAAAATAAAATAAATAATAACATATAAATAAATACACACTGTAAAAAATGCCATGTTTCACACAATTCCATTATGTTGTCCCAACACAAATCGATTAAGTCCCCCCAAAAAACTTAAGAATTGCGTTGTTTCAACTCATTTTAAATAAGTAGTTTGAACAAGCAGCAAAAGTCATTTTTTTGAGTGCTCACAAAAGTAGTTTTTTTTTTGTGATTTATGAGGACTCTCCAGAGCCATAGATGTATTTTATGCTGTAAAAACCTCTTATTATATGGCCTTACCCTACCCCTACCCTTAAACCCAACCCTCACAGGAAACCTGTGGCAAATTTTGAATATGAAAAAACCCTGTTAAGTATGACTTTAGGCTGCATTAATTAGGGCAACCAGAGCCAGGAACACTTTATAATTTGAACGGCATCTATGCTTATGTTAGTCTGGTTTTTTTTGTCATTTTTTTCTTATCCCAAGGTCTCTATAATCCTGGACCAGGCCGTATCTTGAGCAGATGCTGTGGTGGTCATGGAGGATTGGAGAGCATGAGATTCCTGAAAGACCCCAGTGACAGACGAGTCTCCGCATTGATCCCATCGGCCAGCCTCAACACCTGCCGGTGACCTACTCACACCTGCAGCTTCTCCACGATGGACGTCCAGCGTTCTCCAGCATCCAGCGCCTAGACTGCAGCTCTGCACAAGAAATTTGACCAGAAATGGTCATGCCCAACTGAGCCTGGTTTCTCTCTAGTTTTTTTCTTCTTCACTTTCGTCAATTGGTGAAGTTTGTCCCTCGCCACTGTCACCACTGGCTTGCTTGGTTTGAAACTTGTGGAGCTGCGCATCGATGGATTTGCTCTTCAGTGTTTGGACTTTCAGCAGTGAAAATTAAACCTCACTGAACTGAACTAAACTGAACTTCAACTCTGAAAACTGGACTGACACAGTTTCAATTTACTAGAACTTCTATGTTAAGCTGCTTTGACACAATCTATATTATAAAAGCGATATAGAAATAAAGACGAATTGAATTGAATTATAATACCTAAGTCATACCCAAGTCATTATACAAATATGAGTTTGTATAATGTACACACAAACATGCACACACACACACACAAAATTTCAACGGCTATGGATGAAAGGTGAGAATGGTACAAATAATGTTTCTAGCACTGACAGATCGTTTCACTTCATAAGACCTCTTTTTATCGTCAAGAGCCACTGGTATTTATTTTGACTGGCATGTATTTGTTTTTTTTTTAAGTAAAGTCAGCTTTTTCTTGCATGGCCTGAGGGCGAGTTCATTTTTGAGTGAACTGTCCCTTTAACGGTTTTCTAAGGGGAGAGAATGAACAGTGCATTTAATTTCTGTTTGCTCTTCTGGGCTTCAGAAGACTGGGAATATAGTACAGGAGTAATATGAACTGCTTTTATGATACCTTTGCCTTAATTTGAAGCTGCAGGGTCTATTATTGCAGCAAAATGCACTGTAAAAAATGCTGGGTTCCACACAATTACTTCATGTTGTTCCAACACAAATCGATTAAGTTAACTTAATTATTTTCACAAATTAAAGTGGATTGAACATAAGACAATTAAGTTGTCCTAAAAAAACTCAAGAATTGTGTTGTTTCATGTGTTGTTTCAGCTCATTTTAAATAAATAGTTTGAACAAACAGCAAAAATAATTTTTGACGATAGTATATCTCTGCTTTAATGCTCATAGAGAAAAAGTCATACATATTTGGATCACTATTTTGGCCGAACTAATCTTGTAGTGTACAGTACATGTTTTTTGTCTTCTTTTTTTCTTGAGCAGATCAAATGCCGGCCTGGCCAGACATCCAAATTATGCTGAAACTGACATTTTGCCTCTGGTCCCCACTGTGAAACATACAGAGGTCTGGCTTCATTGCACATTGCTTAGTAACCAGGCTGATATGAACCAATTACTCTCGTCTCCAAAGTTAGATCTGAGAAATGCATACATTGTGTAGGTGCAAATGCCCGAGCTACTGTCAATTTTTTCAGAATATTTTTAGAGACGATAAAAAAAACACTCTTGATTCGCTGAAACAGAGGTGCAAACTCAGAGCTAGAGTTTTAAAAAAAATTCTGCAGCCTAGATACAGTGTTTAACCTTAGATTTGTACATTTTAAACAGTGTTTAGATGATTATATTCACTATATTAACTTTCTGAAATATTACAGATACTGTTTTTTTTTTTTTTTTTTTGGTTTAGATCACCTGGCAACAAGCACTTGGAAAACTGCCACCCACTGTTCAGAATCAGCTATTTTAATCTAAATCACGGTGCACTAATAATGCTTCTGTCTTAAAGTGATTTAATCAATTACCTGCCTCATATACTGTATGTGTTGGCCAAGGCACACTTGTGGCTTTTAAGACAACTGATATCATGTGTTCGGAACAAACACTATGCCTAAATGTGCTTAAAGGATGCCAGCAGATGCCAGGCGTTCCTATGGCACCAGCTGTTCAAAACATACAGTGGATATCAAAATTAGATGACAATTTATGGACACTTCCTATTTATTTTTTTCTATTTTATAGTAATGTAATGTTTATCATTATTACTTGAAATTTGAAGTAAAATTTGTTACTTTAGTTAGTACACTACTTGACAAAAGTCTTGTCGCCTATCCAAGTTTTAGGAACAACAAATAATAACTTGACTTCTAGTTGATCATTTGGTATCAGAAGTGGGTTATATGAAAGGCAAAGGCTTCTAGATTACGCTTATTTTACCTAAATAAAATATGATCATGCCTTGATTTTTTAACTATTTAATTAGGACAATAAGGTCTGACTTTGCTTAGACAAAAGTCTTGTCACCTAACAGAAATAATGTACAGTATAAAACAAAGTCATGGTGCAGTGGAAAAAGAATTAATTAAAGAAAGCGTTCTTGCAGAACTCCCAGAGTTCATCAAGATTCTTTGCATTTATCTTCAATACCTCCTCCTTCATCTTACCCCAGACATGCTCAATAATGTTCATGTTTGGTGATTGGGCTGGCCAATCCTGGAGCACTTTGACCTTCTTTGCTTTCAGGAAATTTGATGTGGAGGCTGAAGTATGAGAAGGAGTGCTATCCTGCTGAAGAATTTGCCCTCTTCTGTGGATTGTAATGTAATACCCAGCACAAATGTCTTAATACCTCAGGCTGTTGATGTTGCCATTCACTCTGCAGATCTCTCGCACACTCCCATATTGAATGTAACCCCAAACCATGACTTTTCCTTCACCAAACTTGACTGATTTCTGTGAGAATCTTGGGTCCGTGCGAGTTCCAATAGGTCTTCTGCAGTATTTGTGATGATCGGGATGCAATTCAACAGATGATTCATCAGAAAAATCTACCTTCTGCCACTTTTCCAAACAATCAACTAGAAGTCAAGTTATTATTTGTTGCTCTTACGACTGGGATCAATGACAAGACTTTTGTCAGGTAGTGTAATTACCTTCCTAGTAGAATAGCTTCTTACAAAGAAGAAAGTTGCTGATTTACAGTGGAGGGTTCTTCATTCAGCTGTTGCTGTCAGCTGTCAATGCTTTTGTTTCTGTGTTGAACTCTGATTTTAGTCATGATTGTCCTTTTTGTACCCTTCGTGAGACTGTCTTTCATTGTTTTATGGATTGTTGTCGTCTTTTGTTATTGTTTTCATGGCTAGAGGGTTTTTTCAATTTGTTTGGTGTAGTTTTTTCTAAACAGTTGTTCATTTTGGGGTATATATATGCACAGGAAAAGAGAGAATAATGTCAATTGTTCAATTTTATTTTGGGAAGAGCAAAGATGGTAAATAAAACTCATTTTATTGCATTTCGCTATTCATGGTATTTTGTCCCTCACTCGTTGATATTGTGTGTTTGCTTATGTGTGTTTCATCCAAAATTAATGTTACTCTCCTCCCCCTTGACTGACCACCTTTGTGATCGTAACACTGAGTAGACGAAACAAGATAGAACATTTCTCAGATGTTAATGCCATTTGTATTTTTATAAAAATGTTGAAAGCTTGTTTAAAAATAGATTTTACCTATTACATTTTAGTGAGTGATCTTGAAAAATGTTCCAATATATGGTGCTATAGAGATGTGCTTTGTTTTGTTGTAGCAAATAATTTAATTTTCAACAATTTGTTGTTTTAGGATGGGATTATTTTGTGGATTTTTTTGTAGTTTGATATGTAATTGCATAATTGTAATAAAGTATTTGTAAAATCTCTCTTACAAAATGGCACAAAGACATTTATAAACTTTAAATGAATGATTAATTGATAATTAATAAAAGAAATGACCAAAATGAGAGAACAGCAATGGTTGTCGCACGGACAAAGATTACAACTATAATATCTGACTGTAACAGCAGTCAAAGATTAGTGGGAGGTACAGGCTCTTGTGTTGAATTACAGGAAATCACTAGTCTCTCACAGCACATAATTAGTCTCTCCCATGACATCGCTAGTCTCTCACAGGGCACAACTAAAAACATAGCATTAACAATATCATAACTTAAACTAAAATAAACTGAAGTGAAATATATTATAACTTCAGCTTCTTGCCTAAAGGGATATACAGTTGAAGTCAAAATTATTAGCCCTCCATGTGGATTTCTTTCTTTATTTTTTTATATTTCCCAAATGATGTTTAACAGAGCAAGGAATTTTTCACAGTATGTCCGATAATATTTTTTCTTCTGGAGAAAGTCTTATTTGTTTTATTTCGGCTAGAATAAAAGCAGTTTTTAATTTTTTGAAACCATATTAAGGTCAATATTATTAGCCCCCTTAAGCAATAGTTTTTTTTCGATTGTCTACAGAACAAACCATCATTATACAATGATTTTCCTAATAAAAACTACAGTAGTATCTCATAATTTTAAAAAAACAAAATTATAGATGCCCGGCACATCCTTACACATTACTTTTCTGAACTGACTGTTGGTTGTAACTCAAAGAACAAATGCTTTTTTTTGTTTTCTCCTTCTTTCTAACTTCAAAATTAATGTTAGTGTTTCCTATTGGAACAGGCCGAATTTGCCACAGATCAAACAATCCGACAGCAAGTCTCTCACGCTGTGATGAATTTTTGATCAGTAAGCATAACCTGTGAGAAATCAGCCAATACACATGAAATATGAAGTTGGAAGCATTCAAAATGTCCAAAATAAATGTTGATAAGCGGAAATATTCCTGTGGTCTCTTGTGGCCCGCTTTTATTTCCCTCCCTGTAGAAAGACACTCATTGGTGCTTTAGGAAATTGCTCCTCTGAGGAACGAGCAACTTTATTATTTGACTATTTCAAGGGGGAGCCTGTAAAGTCAACAGCCGTACAATGACATGATGATTTTTGTAATAATCCTGCTTTTATTAGTGGGAGTAGCGGGAGGCGTGCGCTCTGTTCTCATAAATGCACAATTCATGTTTGCACAAAAGCCGAACTGTACTCGCTGATACTGTACTGTCTGTTGCTGGCGGCCAGACACACATGTGCCTCTGGAAAAGTGGTTGTGGTTGTGTAATGTACACAGTATAAGGCATATGAGAGGGCACATGTGCGTGTGTTTGTGTTTTCAGCCAGCAGAACGGTGGATCTGTGGGGGTCTTTATGACCTGCTGCTTGCTTGAATAACTCATTCACAGTTGATCTGGAGTTTCTGTCAGATTTTTCCACAAATTAAAGGGGGAAAACTCTCATACAGGGCATAATGTGGTTTGGCTAAATAGGGATTGTTTGTGGATTAATGTCTATAGATCAGATCAGATCATATATGATCAGATTTTTAGGAGATGGGTTGGTGGTTGAAGATTGTGTATCAGCCTGTTATGAAGTTAGTTTATGGTTCTATATATATATATATATATACACACCGGCCACTTTATTAGGTACACCTTACTAGTACCGGGTTGGACCCCCTTTTGCCTTCAGAACTGTCTTAATCCTTCGTAGCATAGATTCAACAAGGTACTGGAAATATTCCTCAGAGATTTTGCATCACACAGTTACTGCAGATTTGTCGGCTGCACATCCATGATGCGAATCTCCCATTCCACCACATCCCAAAGGTGCTCTATTAGATTGAGATCTGGTGACTGTGGAGGACATTTGAGTACAGTGAACTCATTGTCATGTTCAAGAAACCAGTCTGAGATGATTATCGCTTTATGACATAGCGCATTATCCTGCTGGAAGTAGCCATTAGAAGATGGGTACACTGTGGTCATAAAGGGATGGACATGGTCAGCAACAATACTCAGGTAGGCTGTGGCGTTGACACGATGCTCAATTGGTACTAATGGGCCCAAAGTGTGCCAAGAAAATATCTCCCACACCATTACACCACCACCACCAGCCTGAACTGTTGATACAAGGCAGGATGGATCCATGCTTTCATGTTGTTGATGCCAAATTCTGACCCTACCATCCGAATGTCCCAGCAGAAATCGAGACTCATCAGACCAGGCAACGTTTTTCCAATCTTTTATTGTCCAATTTTGGTGAGCCTGTGTGAATTGTAGCCTTAGTTTCTTGTTCTTAGCTGACAGGAGTGGCACCCGGTGTGGTCCTCTGCTGCTGTAGACCATCCACCTCAATGTTCGACGTGTTGTGCGTTCAGAGATGCTCTTCTGCATACCTCGGTTGTAATGAGTGGTTATTTGAGTTACTGTTGCCTTTCTATCAGCTCCAACCAGTCTGGCCATTTTCCTCTGACCTTTGGCATCCCAGAAAATCCCAGTAGATCAGCAGTTTCTGAAATACTCAGACCAGCCCGTCTGGCACTAACAACCATGCCACCTTCAAATCACTTAAATCCCCTTTTTTCACCATTCTGATGCTCGGTTTGAACTGCAGCAGACTTCACCATGTCTACACGCCTAAATGAATTGAGTTGCTGCCATGTGATAGGCTGATTAGAAATTTGGTTTAAAGAGCAGCTGGACAGGTGTACCTAATAAAGTGGTTGGTGAGGGTATATCTGCGTGTGTGTGTGTGTTTGTGTGCGTGTGTGTGTGTGTGTGTGTGTGTGTGTGTGTGTGTGTGTGCG
>CAIGQV010016645.1:20637048-20669134 GCA_903798115.1 Danio jaintianensis | reverse complement strand
GTGTGTGTGTGTGTGTGTGTGTGTGTGTGTGTGTGTGTGTGTATTTTATATGTGCTCAATATTTAGGGCCATAAATGTTAACTCTAAATTATAGTTTTTTTCTAATCAGATTTTAAGTTTAAGATTAAGGTATTTGAATATTTGTGTCAACCAATTTATTTGTTAAGTAAAAATATTATTATCAAAAAGTTACAAATATCCCCCTCCCTAACTATTTGGTTATTTCTTTCAATTTACATCCATAAATATAATCCTCATTTTCACAGTAAAAAAACCCCAAAACATAATATTTTTTCTTTGATCAACCAGTCAACATTTTGGGTTGTTCTAATTTTAGTAGTTCAAGGTTAAGGGTGGAATTATTTGATATTTGGCTTCAATAATAATAATAATAATATTAATAATTCACTTATCATTGGTCTAAGAATGTTGTTTCAGAAAAATAAGATAAAAACATTGATCCAGAGACGTTACTGACTGATCATGCAAGTGCTCAGAATGCACAAAAAAAAAAAAAAAAATCCAACTGGAACTGATCCAACTAGTTAACCACAGAGGTTTATTGCAAATAATATGGCTGGCTTTGAAGACGGAGATCCATTCTCCATATGAATATCAATTATGCTTTTAATTCCAGCAGGTCAGCAGAGATTCCTTTGACCTGCCGAGGTGGATGTTTAAAGACCACACAAATCTGAAGCTAAAAAGCCAACGTGGGTGGATTAATAAAATGAAAATGAATCTTTAAGAAGAACACCAAGTGATGAAATTAAAATAAATGTTTGCTTCTCTTCTCAGATGAAATGAAAAGTGCACTCCGTCGTCAACCATCGTCTCTTTAATTGACGTTTTTTTGGTGGAGGACAGAAATGACTCTCAAGCCAATGGGTTCTGAGCAGACCTAGATGAATGCCGGCTGAACTTTGCAGAAATGAATAATTCGCCCTTTAGGACTATGTGCAGGCCTATAGATTCCAGCAGACCCTGAATGCACAGCAGAACAGAGAGGTATTGATATGAAAGGCCAGTCGTGGGCATTGACAGTCTTGGTGAGGTTATCAAAGGCCAGGGCTATGCCGACAAAAGGGTTTTTTTGAAAAATCGCAAGAACCATAAAAAAAAGTGCAAACAACTTACAATTTCCAGTATTTCAAGGTCACTGTCTAGACTTATTTATAAGGTCTCCTATTATGCCCCTTTTACAAGATGTAAAAAAAAGTCATTGTCGTCTCCAGAATGTGTCTGTGACGTTTCAGTTCAAAACACCTATCAAATCTTTAAGTATACCCTGTTGAAAATATCAGTTTTTCGGGCAGAGGCAATTTGATCTGTTTTGCGCCTGTGTCTTTAAATGCAAATGAGCTGGTTTTCCCCGCCCACTATTCAGGTATTTCTGCTTCAAAAGGATACCCAGCGTCAGATGTCAGATAAACACTGTCAGGGATCTCAGGAAGGATGAGGGAGCGAGGACTCAAGTGCAACAGAAGATGGGTTTATTAATAATAAAAATAAAACTAAAAGTCAACACAAACCACCCTGAGGGGGTAAAACATAATTAAAACACAAAAAGGCAAACAAACTTGGCTGGGCAGGGTTGGCAGGGATGGACAGGGCAAGACACGAAAAGGCAAGACTGGAAGTGACACACGATGAACCACATATGAAGGACATACAGTATGACGAACAGGCACAGGACAGCAGACAAGAGGGAGCTATAAGCAGAAAGAATTAACAAACAAACAGGTGAACAGAATAAACTAATAATGGGAAAACAAGGAGGGTGGAACTCCAGGAGAGCAATAGACGGGAGAGCACATGACACAAAGAGATAACACAAGTCATGTACTCACGTAAAACGTGACTAGAACATGCAGCCAATGAGAGAACTCATTAACCGAGTGTTCACATGAAACACAACGTAAACACAGAGCCACGTGCTTTGACAACGCCAACCCAAACAGGACGCAAGACACGAGCACACGATAAATGAAAACACTGTGCACTCACAACCAAAACCGAAACCAACTAGACTGGAGCGCTGAGAATGAAAACACCATGCTGCAAACAAAACAACAAACACACCAGGACGAGAGCGCGCATCCTGAGCACGCACAGACCTCGCATGCCCACGCCAAGCAGAAGCACGCACGGCCCGAGCGCGGCCAAGACGGCGCTCATACAAAGACAAGGACAGACATTGACAGGAAATATGAGTGCTCGACCTGAGAAAACTTGAGTCGAGCACAACATACTAGACAAGACAGAGCAAAACAAGAATTAACAAGACCGAAGTGGCAGAACTCTGAGAAACACAGTACAATGACATACAACAACTTAGACACTGATGAAGCAGAGACCCACAGTCACAAATACCAAAGTTAAGACTGAACCAGGAAGTCTCCGAATGATTATTTAATGGAGTTCCTGTAGAGTTTATTTAGCCTTTCTGTATTGATGAATGAGCCACACACAAATGCTGTTACAAAGTGGGCAAATGCCCTCCATACATAATACGTGCTAATACTGAGACATGGTAATATGCACCTGTCAATCAATATCAGTGGGAATAGTGATGTGCTGTGAGAAACAAGAAACAAAATGTTTGTTGAGGGACTAGTGATGTCCCTGAGAGGTGATGTCTGTGAGAGACTAGAGATGTCTGTGAGAGACTGATGTCTGTGAAAGACTAGTTAGGTCTTGTGAGAGACTAGCGATTTCCTGTGAGAGACTACTGATGCACAATGAGAGACTACACTTAAAAATAACATTTGCTATTTGTTCAAACTACTTATTTAAAATGAGCTGAAACAACACAATTCTTGAGTTTTTTGGGACAACTTAATTGTTTTATGCTCAATCCACTTAATTTGTTTAAAACTAATAAGTTAACTTAATTTCTTCATGTTGTCTCAACACAAAACAATTGGGTTACACACAATCGATTTGTGTTGGGGCAACATGAAGGAATTAACTTAACCTACTATTTTTTTTTTCAAATTTAAGTGGATTGAGCATAAAACAATTAAGTCGTCCCAAAAAACTCAAGAATTGTGTTTTCAGCGCATTTTTAACAAACAGCAATAGTAATTTTTTGAGTGTATTATATAACGATAATTTGTGATTTTTAACAACCCAACTCTAATAATTTTAGTTTTATTATGTTCAAAAATATTTTTTTTCGATAAAATTTTTGGTAAAAGTGCACAAATATATATCTGAAGGTCACATTATTGTACTTATTTTTTTTTTATCTCCATTAAACAGCACTTGGAAAATATTTGAAAAATAATTAAAATTTCAAAGTAGGGATAATAATTTTGCCTTCAACCGCATATTATCCAACATTCGTAAAAATATTCATATTTTTTAAAATGGTTTACACATTAATGCTTGAGTTATTATTTTATTTTTATTTTATTGTTTTATTAAGTAATTGTTTTGATTTAATTTTGAGTCAAATTATTAGCCCTTCTGTATATTTTTTATTCTATTTCAAATATTTCCCAAGCGCTGTTTAAGAGAGACAAGACACTGAGAGCACATTTTTAAACATAATAATTTTAACAACTCATTTCTAATAACTGATTTCTTTAGTCTTTGGCATGATCACAATAATATTTACTGGTTATTTTGCAAGTTACTAGTATTGAGTAAAAAAGTGCTATTTAAAGGCTTAGCTAGGTTAACTTTCCAAGTTATTATACAATAGTCGCTTGTTCTAGCCAATCGAAAAAAAACAAAAAAAAAATGAAGGGGGCTAATAATATTGTTGACCCTAAAAATTATTTAAAAAAATAAATAAAATAAAAATGTAAAACTGCATTTACTCCAGCCAAACAAAAACATTCTACTGAATTTCTCCAGAAGAAAAAATGTTATAGGAAATACTGTTGAAAATGTCCTTGCTCCATCAAACATTCATTCATTCATTCATTTTCTTTTCGGCTTAGTCCCTTTATTAATCCGGGGTCGCCACAGCGGGATGAACCGCCAACTTATCCAGCATATGTTTTACGCTGCGGATGCCCTTCCAGCTGCAACCCATCACTGGGAAACATTCATACAGACTCATTCACACAAATACACTACGGACAATTTTTTAGCGTACCCAATTCACCTATACCGCATGTCTTTGGACTTGTGGGGGAAACCGGAGCACCCGGAGGAAACCCACGCGAACACGGGGAGAACATGCAAACTCCACACAGAAATGCCAACTGACCCAGCCGAGGCTCGAACCAGCGACCTTCTTGCTGTGAGGCGAACGTGCTACCCACTGCGCCACCGCGTCGCCCCTCCATCAAACATCACTTGGAAAATATAAAATTAAAACATTTCACAGCTAATAATTTTGCCTTTAACTATACTAATACTATTACTAATTGTACTTTTGTTCACGGAAATAAACAGAAAAGCATTTGTTCTTTGAGCCAGTTCAGGGGAGTTTACGGGTGTTTTGCGTCCGTCTGGAACTGGGGTCCGGAGGGGAACAGGAGTTTGGGGGCAGGGTGTTTTGTGGCACTGCTGCATCAGCATGTGTGCTGTAATGCGATCGCAGGACTCGCCACACAAAGAAAAACACCACTGCTGAAACACTCCCATCTCGGGGGACCTGAAATGCAGGACTGTAGTAATTACACACTAAACCTGCCCTGAACCGGGTCCCGTCCACAGAGGTGAGAGAAAGAGCTGGCAGACCCTCAGCTTCCCTCCAGATGTGTTTGAACTGGCAGCGTCTCTCATGTTTTGGCCTCCGCTGTGTGCTAAAACACTGGAGATACTTTCATCCTGCGCAGGTGAAAGCACTGACTATATGTTATAAAAACTGGCGAGAAGCTAGCCAATGATTTGCTTTATTTCCACGCTGTTGAACTGGAGCGCATTACTGGCCTGCAGTGAGAGGGCTGGATTAATTGCATAAACTACTAACATGCTTTGAGTTTAATATCATACTAATATGATGTTGAATAAAATAAACGTGTTCACTTTATTTGATGTGACAAAATAAAAAATAAAAAAATGCTCGAAACTTGAAATAAATTCAAGGATTTTTCTTAGCATAAACAATAATAATAATAATAAAAAAATAAAAATAAAATAAAATAATTCATTTCAGTGTGGTGACCCCTAATAAAGCAGGGACTAAGCAAAGAAAAGATACGAAAAAGAAAAGAAAAGAAAAGAAAAGAAAAGAAAAGAAAAGAAAAGAAAAGAAGGCAGTTCATTCCGCTGCGTTGGCCACTAATAAAGCAGGGACAAAGCAAAAAAAGTGAAAATAAAACAATAAAAGAATTTTTTTAAAATAATTAAATAAATAAATAAATAAAATAAACTGAAAAAAAATACAAATAAAAATAAAATTAAATAAAAAACTAATAAAAAACAAATAAATAAAATAAAATAAGGCAGTTAATTCCGCTGTGTCGACCACTAATAAAGCAGGGACGAAGCAAAAAATAGTGAATTTAAAAAAAAATATATTAAATAATTAAATAAATAAAAAAATAAAATAAAATAAACTGAAAAAAATAAAAATAAAATAAAATAAAAAACAAATAAAAAACTAATAATAATTTTTAAAAAAAGGCAGTTCATTCCGCTGTATCGACCACTAATAAAGCAGGGACAAAGCAAAAAAAAGTGAAAATAAAACAATAAAATAATAAAATAAATAAATAAATAAATAAATAAATATATATAAAAAAATAAAATACAATAACCTGAAAATAAATAAATAAAATAAAATAAAATACAAAACAAATAAATAAAATAAAAGAAGGCAGTTAATTCCGCTGTGTCGACCACTAATAAAGCAGGGACAAAGCAAAAAAAAAGTGAAAATGAAAAAATGTAATAAAATAATTACAAAAATAATAATTAAAATAAAATAAACTGAAAAAATAAAAATAAAAATTAAATAAAATTAAACAAAATGAAAATAAAATAAAATAAAAAACAAATAAATAAAATAAAATAAGGCAGTTCATTCCGCTGTGTCGACCACTAATAAAGCTGGGACAATAAAACAATAAAATAAAAATATTAAAATAAAAAATAATAATAAATAACATAAAATAAAATAAAAGGAAATAAAAAAAATAAATAAAAAAATAAGGCAGTACATTTCGCTGTGTCGCCCACTATATTAAATACAAACACTAAATAAAATACTAATTTTCTCAACTCCACAAAATGAACATAAAAAAAATGATACACATTGACAAAAAGTGATAACAACATGAATATAAACCAAAAATATAAAACAAAATTGTCATTTCCTTTTTTTTTTAATGGCGAACTGGAATAAACAAGAAAAAAATCATAAAATCACAACTGTACTAAAAACAAAAATAAAATAAACAGTATTCAACAAGTTTAACAAAAATGTAGTAAAATTAAACAACCAAGTAAACAAGTAAGCATAAACTAAAGAAAGTAATAATGAACAAAGCTTGTAGAAACTCAAAGAGCTGTAGTTCTGCTCTCAGACTTCAGTAAAGACTAAAGTGTCACAAACACACAACAAAACGAACCGATTTTACCCGCAGTCTCTGAGGGACGAGGGCAAAGAGCGAGGCTTATTATCTAATCTATTCCATATGGGCCAGATTCAGCGGACATGTGACATAACGCAGGTCACATGACTTGACCAGCAGAGCTTTATTCTTCTCTGTGCAGTTTGAGAGGAAACAGAAACCAATCAGATCTGAGGCTCCCACGTTATCGCCTCAAACCAGTTCTGTTCCATTACTTCAAACAGTCATGCTCTGTTTTTCACAAGGAAGAAACAAAAAAAATACGTGAAGATGAATGTGCGAACAGGTGTGTGTGTGTGTGAAGCAGTGCTGCTGTGTCAAATCTGGAACTTCATAATAGCACTGCTGCAATAAACCCCTCAAGTAAAAAAAATACAATTATAACTAAACCCTGCTTACCTTAAACGGACAGTGTACTCAAAATGTATGTCGTCATGTATCACCCCACTAGATTTCATCACCCTGTTTTAAATGATGCACATTTTAAAGTATTGCATCAGAAGACAAGAGATGGAAAAAGCATGTTTCGGGAAAAGGAAAAT
Source organism: Danio jaintianensis (assembly GCA_903798115.1). Classification (NCBI taxonomy): domain Eukaryota; kingdom Metazoa; phylum Chordata; class Actinopteri; order Cypriniformes; family Danionidae; genus Danio; species Danio jaintianensis. The sequence continues at coordinate 20,662,056 of CAIGQV010016645.1, read as the reverse complement.
AGTTCATGTGAGCAACGGTAGATAGAAACGGATTTGTCGACTAAACACTGATGTAGCGAATACTACACCAACATGACTAAATGCCTGTTTCTTCAGTTGATGTCTTTCTGGTTGTCTTTGACTGCAGGATCTATGTTATCCCAGAGCTGTGCATTTGTGCCATATGGACATTACCTTGATGGTAATCGATGAAAATCACATTACATAGATATACTTTGAAAGGATATCTTTACAATGGCTAAATAAAGTAAAAAATAAAATAAAGTAAAAAAGGGAAGTGCAAAAATGTAGCAATATTCCATTCAGTAACTAGCTGAAATAAAAAAACAACAACAAATTATTCAATTCAATTCATCTTTATTTCTATAGCGCTTTTACAATGTAGATTGTGTCAAAGCAGCTTAACATAGAAGTTCTAGTAAATTGAAGTTGAAACTGTGTCAGTCCAGTTTTCAGAGTTGGAGTTCAAGTTCAAATTAGTCAATAGTCAATAAAAAGCTAAACAAACAAACAAACAAACACAGAATCATTTTCATTAGCCGAGTTTCCACCGTAATGTGAAGCAAACATTTTCAAAGTTCGAATAAAAAGGAAAAATCCCAAATGCGAATTAGGGGCACTATCATACACCCGGCGCAATAAGGCGCAAGACGTGCATGGCGCAATTTGTGGCTATTTTTAGACCAGCGCAAAAGCAAATCTATTTGTGCCACTTTGTGGACTCATGGATGTGCCGGTCTAAAAAAGAGGTGTGTTAAGGTGCATTGTTGGCGTGTTGCTATTTTGAGAAACTAAAATAGACAGCGCCATTGACCAACTAAAAGCTGGTCTAAAGTCCAGCGCAGAGCACATTATGTGCCTATGCAGGTCCAAACGCTTACACACAATATACAAATATCTGTACATATGAAAAAAATAATTAAGGATTAAAATGTTACAAAAATTATTATTAACTACATAAATATAAAAATCACTACCTCCACACCTTCTATATCTCGGGGGGCTTTTTTCACTTTATTCATGATTATTATTATCACTCAGCTTATTATTATTATTATTATTTATTATATGCATATTTATATTTGTTTTAATAAAAACAAGTTTAGATGTGTCCACCTGTCGTGTTTTGGAGACGTATGCATCACCATATGAATAAGAATAGGCATAAGAATAGGACGAGTGTTCGATACAACTCAGTTTTTTGACCACACTTGATTATTATTGTTCATTTATTCGTTTGCTGGAAATTAGAATTGAATTTATAAATAGTTTTGAAACAAATCTTTGCGATTGACAAAGTAAATTAAATATGTAGGCTAATGGATGTCTTCAGTGGAGTGCGTACAACACCATTTCCTTATCCACGAAAGTAAAGAAGTAAAGTAAAAAGTAAAAGTACAGTAAAGAGAAAGTAAAGAGGCTGGATGGAGGAGGCTCATTCTTTATCCTCACTGCAGATGGTCTGTTTTCTCGCTAGTGAAGCGTTCAGTTTTTCCACTTCCGCCATGTAAATAGCAAATGCGCCATGGCGCGACGCAACTGAGTCTTAAAGAGATGAGACTCTGATTACTTTATTTCACGTTATGCTCAAAACACACCCATACCTCATTAAGAGAATAAGCACAACCCTGTTAGATCATGAGCCACAGCGCAGAGCGTATTTTTCTGTCCTTAAAATAGCAAAAGTGGATTCAGACACGCCCTTAATGCGTTTGTGCCATGCGCTTTAGACTTTTTCACTCAGAAATTGCTTGTAAATAATTTGTTTTAAAAAAAAAAGTATTATAAACTAGTCAATAAAAAGCAAAACAAACATCATAAACTCATTTTTAGTCACTAGCAAATGTTTGCAAAAAAAGTAACTTTACATTAAATTTTAAAGTAAATTTTAAAAGTAAATTTACAAATGTGTATATATATAATTATATAATATATAATTATTATATTATTAATAATAGTCACTAGTTTCCACCCTTATGTGAAGCTAATCTTTTCAAAGTTCTCAAAAAAGGAAAATTCCCAAATGTGAATTAGGTGCATTTCCATCAAGCGTAATGAAGACATCTGATTGGTCACGTGGCTGTAATGTTCCCTATAAATCATATTTTATTCGGCAAATGTGTTTCTGTCTCCAGTTATTCACATTAACACTTTTATCCCCTTTATTTAAAGTCCAAAACCAAATCATGTGAACATAAAAACATTTTTGCTAATTATTGGATTATTATCCGAAATGTATAATTTCAATCACTCATTTCTCATGCAATACTTTCAAATGTGTATTTTTAGTTTTAATTATCTGTAATACCCTTGACTCAATACACATTACAAAAAACAAACAAACATTTTTTTAACATAGTTTAAGATGTCCATACACTACGTGATGTCACAAAACCAGAATGTCTGTGCAGCCCCTCACAGATCTAACATCCCGCATTGTTTTTTAATATGAAGTGACAGCAATGGCCTGGAGGAAGAGCACATGTTCAAAAGTGTGTTTAGAGGGATGTGAAAAAGAGAGAGAGAGAGACTGAGAGAGAGAGAGAGAGAGAGAGAGAGACTGCTGTGCTGGCTGCACTGCGGAGGAAGAAACACTGGGCTAATTGTTGCAATCCTGCAGCAGCAGACCAGCGACTGAAGCTGAACTGTGTTTTCATTTAGACTGTGCACATTTGGACCTGGCAGTGCTCGCAGACTATGCCACTATATTAGAAATCTTTCCAAAAAAAATAAACCGAAATGAGAAAGACGGAAATGTGTTATCTAATAGCTTCTGAATGACTTCAGGCTGATTTGGGTTTTATGCGTGAACTCTGTTTTCGTTTTCTCTGTCTTTCTTAATAAGGCCGTTGTTGTTCTGGAGATCATGTGAAAACCCGTATGACCAGTCGCTGGGTGCTTGTGATGTGAGCCCGGAAAATGTGTAGGAGAATTTTTTTATTATATTAAATGCTTGATAATTAGCATATTTTAGGTTTTATTGATTTTTTTATGGATACTGATAGGATAGATTTATTAGGGGATTTAATCTACATAATCACAAAGATCAAATTACATGAAACTTAAAGGATATGTTTAGATTAGCAAGCATCCACTTTTTTTGATTGTATGCAATATGTACACTGTTCTCTAAAGTGATAAAAAGCTGTCCAGGTATTTGTTTTTGGGCCATTATTATTTACTGTATATCATAATTGTTAATCCAAAGGTTCATTTTAATGTGAATGATACTGTTATTTATTATATTTCTAAATGGCAAGCTAAGGAGTTATTTACAAATTATAACTTTTGATACCATTCAAGCAAGGTTTTGTCCTTTGAATTTGATTTTAAAGGTGCCATATACTTCTTTGATTAATTAAGTTAAATTGTTCTCTGATAGGCTGCACGGTGGCGAAGTGGGTAGCACGTTCGCCTCACAGCAAGAAGATCGCTGGTTTGAGCCTCGGCTGGGTCAGTTGGCGTTTATGTGTGGAGTTTGCATGTTCTCCCCGTGTTCGCGTGGGTTTCCTCTGGGTGCTCCGGTTTCCCCCACAAGTCCAAAGATATGCGGTACAGGTTAATTGGGTAGGCTAAATTGTTCATACACTCTCAGAAATAAAGTTACAGGAGCTGTCACTGGGGCAGTACCTTTTCAAAAGGTATTGAAATGACCTCAAAGGTGCATATTAGTGCCCAAATGTACCTCCTGTACCTTTATTTCTGAGAGTGTAGTGTATGTGTGTGAATGAGTGTGTATGGATGTTTCCCAGTGATGGGTTGCAGCTGGAAGGGCATCCGCTGCGTAAAACATATGCTGGATAAGTTGGCGGTTCATTCCGCTGTGGCGACCCCAGATTAATAAAGGGACTAAGCCGAAAATAAAATAAATGAATGTTCTCTGATTGTCACGGTTTATGGGTCTGTGTGTTCTTTCTGTATGTTATGTGTCATGCCATGTGTGTTGTCGTGTGCGAGGGTGTGTGTTTGTTTACCTTTGTGCTGACAGCATGCTCTCGTATCAGCTGACCTTATCAGCGTCCTCCAGCTGATTCCTGTTTCACTGGCTATATATTCAGTCGGTGGTTACTGCTGGTTATCAGTCCGTTGTTTGTTCTTGTTCCTGTCTGTCTCTCAGGATTCTCCGCAGTCTGTTCGTCGGATGACGACTTCGTTTGGCCTTTTGGCAATCTTTGTTTTTGGACTTTGCTGTTTCCTTTGTCTCATTTTTGTATCCTTTGATATATATTTTCTGTTCAGTAAATATATATATTACTCGCTATTGGGTCCTCGCTGTCTGGGTTCGTGACAGAACGGACTGATCGATCATGGATCCAGCGAGTATCCCCGGCCTGGCCGAGTTTGTAGCACACGCCACCACACGCATGGATAGACAGGACGAGCACATGACTACTACCAGTCGCGCCATCCAGGCGCTGGTCACACAGGTGTCTGAACTCACCACACAGTTGCAACATCTTCATAATGCCGGCGTCCAGCAGCCTGTTGCTAGTGTTAGTCCACCTGTTGTGTCGGTTCCTGATCAAGCTGGTAGATCTTCTGAGCCTCGCCTTCCACCTCCAGCCTTCTACTCCGGGGAACCAGAGTTATGTCGCGCCTTTCTAGCCAAGTGCTCTTTGTACTTTTCCCTGCAGCCTTCCTCGTTTCCCACGGAGGAGGCTAAAGTGGCGTTCGTCGTCACGCTTCTCACTGGGAGAGCGGCGCTATGGGGAACCGCTGTATGGGAGAAGAAACTCCCGTGTTGCTCTTCGTTTGTGACCTTTTCGGCAGAGCTAAAAAAGGTCTTCGATCGAGCCGTGGCGGGCAGAGAGGCGGCTAGGATGCTTGCGGAGTTGCAGCAGGGGTCCCGGAGTGTTGCTGACTACTCCATTGAGTTCCGCACCCTGGCAGCAGAGAGCGAATGGAACGCTCAGGCGCAGTGGGACGTCTTTCTCCACGGGCTGGCAGACCGCATAAAAGACGAGATTTTTTCACTTGATCTTCCTAAAACCCTCGATGGGCTCATTGAGCTGGCCATCCGTGTGGATTCTCGCCTACAGCTCAGGGGGAGACACACGCGACACACACACGCGACACACACACGCTCTGGAGAATTCCCCTCTTCCGGCCTTCACAGTAGTTCCGGGGGTGATGGACACGCCCCTCTCGGAACACGAAGCCATGCAAATGGGCCGATCTAGGCTGTCGCTGGAAGAGAAGCGCAGACGACGCAGCGAGGGCCTGTGTTTGTACTGCGGTGGTGCGGGTCACATCGCGGCTCAGTGTCCCGTAAAAGCCAGAGCCCGTCAGTAGGTAAGAGGTTACTGACGGGTGGGGTATCTTTAGACAAATCCTCTTTTGCGGTCACTCTTCTGAAGGTGAAGTTGGAGTGGTCCTCTGGGAATTTTATGACTCAAGCACTTATTGACTCTGGTGCCGAGGGAAATTTTATTGACTCCGCCTTAGTTCAAAGACTTAAACTTCCTGTGATTTCCCTCTCCCAACCTATCTCTGTTCATGCTCTCAATGGTTTTTCTCTTCCTTCCATTACGCATTCCACTGGTCCTATAAGACTGATCACCTCTGGTAACCACTCTGAAATTATTAATTTTTTTTTTAACAGAAGCTCCTGTCACTCCAGTGGTCCTTGGGCATCCTTGGCTGGTAATGCACAATCCACATATAAATTGGAGGCAGGAATCAATAATTTCTTGGAGTGAGAGTTGTCATGCTACGTGTTTGTTGTCTGCCTGTTCTTCTGTGTCCCCTTCTGTTTTTCAGGAAGAACACATGGACCTGTCAAACGTGCCCAGTGAGTACCTCAACCTGAAGAGAGTGTTCAGTAAGTCTCGAGCTGCTTCTCTGCCTCCGCATCGTCCCTATGACTGTGCTATAGAGTTATTGCCAGGTACGTCTCCGCCTAAAGGCAAACTTTATTCGCTCTCCGTTCCTGAGAGGGAGGCTATGGAGAAATATATTTCTGATTCTCTAGCAGCTAAGATCATCCGCCCTTCTTCATCACCAGCAGGGGCGGGGTTTTTTTTCGTGAAAAAGAAAGATGGCTCCCTCCGTCCTTGTATAGACTACCGAGGGCTGAATGCTATCACGGTGAAGAATACTTATCCTTTGCCGTTGATGGCTTCTGCCTTCGAACGTCTACAGGGAGCGTCCTTTTTCACGAAATTAGATCTCCGCAACGCTTACCATTTGGTCCGTATTAGAGAAGGCGATGAATGGAAGACTGCTTTTAATACCCCCAGGGGGCACTTTGAATATTGTGTTCTTCCTTTTGGTCTGTCCAACGCCCCTGCAGTCTTCCAAGCACTCGTGAATGATGTGTTGAGAGATATGATAGATCAGTTCATTTATGTCTACCTGGATGATATACTGATATTTTCCCACTCTCTCCAGGAACATATTCAACACGTCAGGCGAGTGCTTCAGAGGCTGCTAGAGAATGGGCTTTATGTCAAGGCGGAGAAATGCGTATTTCATGCACAGTCTGTTCCTTTTCTGGGACATATCGTGTCGGTCGAGGGGATGCGCATGGATCCAGAGAAAGTTCAGGCTGTGGTAGATTGGCCAACCCCAGAATCCCGCAAGGCCCTGCAGAGGTTTCTTGGTTTTGCCAATTTTTACAGGCGTTTCATTCGCAACTTCAGCCAGCTCGCCGTGCCTCTGACTGCCTTAACCTCCATCAAGACTCCATTCAGGTGGTCCAATGCAGCACAAGTTGCATTTGACCGACTGAAAAGCTGCTTTGTTTCAGCTCCCATCCTCATTGCCCCTGATCCATCACGGCAGTTTGTGGTGGAGGTTGACGCATCAGAGGTGGGGGTCGGTGCTATCCTGTCCCAGCGGTCTTCCTCGGACGGCAAGATGCATCCCTGCGCGTATTTTTCACATCGTCTAAACAATGCAGAACGAAATTATGATATCGGTAATAGAGAGCTGCTTGCTGTCAAGCTTGCGTTGGAAGAGTGGCGTCATTGGCTAGAGGGTTCGGGGGTTCCCTTTATCGTTTGGACCGATCATAAGAATCTGCAATACATCCAGTCCGCCAAAAGATTGAACTCTAGGCAGGCACGGTGGGCTTTATTTTTCGGACGTTTCGATTTTTCCATCTCATACCGACCAGGCTCAAAGAATGTTAAGCCTGATGCTCTGTCTCGAATTTTTGATCACTCCGAGCATGCATCATCTCCTGAATCCATCGTGCCACGCACACTTTTTATCTCTGCTGTCACCTGGGAGATCGAGTCGAGGGTCCGCACGGCCTTAGAAGGGGTAACGCCTCCGCCTGGATGCCCACCGAGTCGTTTATTTGTGCCAGAGGAATTACGGTCTGACATCATCCGTTGGGGTCACTCTTCCAAGTTGGCCTGTCATCCAGGGGTGAGTCGCACCTTGTCTTTAATTAAACAACGATTCTGGTGGCCAGTTATGGCTCGTGACATAAGGGATTTTGTGTTGGCTTGCTCAGTTTGCGCTGTTTCTAAGACTTCCAATCGTCCTCTTGCTGGACTTCTTCAGCCGCTGTCAGTGCCGTCGAGACCCTGGTCCCACATTGCGCTAGATTTCGTCACGGGTCTCCCACCCTCCAACGGGAATACGGTGATTTTGACCGTAGTGGACCGGTTTTCGAAAGCCACTCACTTTATCCCTCTGCCCAAATTACCATCAGCCAGAGAGACAGCGGCTGCTGTCATTGATCATGTCTTTCGCATCCATGGCCTCCCGACAGATGTGGTTTCTGACAGGGGGCCTCAGTTCATCTCTAAATTTTGGAGAGAGTTCTGTCATTTATTGGGGGCTACTGTTAGTCTTTCTTCTGGTTTCCACCCTCAGAGTAACGGTCAAACAGAGAGAGCCAACCAAGATCTTGAACGTATGTTACGATGTTTAGTGTCTCAGAATCCATCCTCCTGGAGCCAGCAGCTCTCATGGGTTGAGTACGCACATAACTCATTACCGGTATCTGGCACGGGTCTTTCTCCTTTTCAGTGTAGTTTAGGGTACCAGCCACCTGCTTTTCCCAGTCTGGAATCTGAAGTCGCGGTTCCCTCCGCCCACGCCTTTGTCCAGAGGTGTCGACGCACTTGGAACAGGGCCAGACAGACCCTCCTTCAAGTGGGTTCACGCACCAAGGCTAAAGCCGATCGCCACCGGTCTAAGCCTCCCGTTTACGTCGTCGGTCAAAAAGTGTGGCTTTCATCTAAAAATATTCCTCTCCGCACCGTATGTAATAAGCTTGCACCCAAATTTATTGGCCCGTTTACTGTCATCAAAATCATTAGTCCGGTGGCAGTCCGCCTCAAACTTCCTCCAGCGTACAGGAGAATTCATCCCGTTTTTCATGTTTCTAAATTGAAGCCCGTTTTTCATACGGCCATTAATCCGCCTACTCCGGTTCCCCCCCCGCCGCGTCTCGTAGATGGGGAGACGGTTTATTCGGTTAAGCGCATTCTGGACTCAAGACGGAGGGGACGAGGATTCCAGTACTTGGTGGACTGGGAAGGTTACGGTCCAGAGGAGAGGAGTTGGGTTCCTGCAAGGGACATATTGGACCATTCTCTCATCGATGATTACAATCGCCAGGTAAGCTCTTCTGGGAGCGCCAAGAGGCGCTCCTAGGAGAGGGGGTACTGTCACGGTTTATGGGTCTGTGTGTTCTTTCTGTATGTTATGTGTCATGCCATGTGTGTTGTCGTGTGCGAGGGTGTGTGTTTGTTTACCTTTGTGCTGACAGCATGCTCTCGTATCAGCTGACCTTATCAGCGTCCTCCAGCTGATTCCTGTTTCACTGGCTATATATTCAGTCGGTGGTTACTGCTGGTTATCAGTCCGTTGTTTGTTCTTGTTCCTGCCTGTCTCTCAGGATTCTCCGCAGTCTGTTCGTCGGATGACGACTTCGTTTGGCCTTTTGGCAATCTTTGTTTTTGGACTTTGCTGTTTCCTTTGTCTCATTTTTGTATCCTTTGATATATATTTTCTGTTCAGTAAATATATATATTACTCGCTATTGGGTCCTCGCCGTCTGGGTTCGTGACACTGATATTGACATAGTAGGTATGTGGCTTAGGTAGGTAAAAAAATTCTCCAGAAATGGTTTATATGTTCATTTATTGCACAATAAGAAACCCACAGCACCAGAAAGTCCTTATTGACCGTATTTGTAAATATTGACAGAGATGCATTGTGTTGTATTTTGAAGCCATAAAGTAAATGTAAACACAGCCAAGAATTAATATCAACCTCCGCATAAACAGATGGCATTTAATAAAGTCTATTGCTTTCCTTTACTTCAGAAAAATGAAAGTAAGAGCTGAGTGATAAGACATGATGCTTAAATGTGCATTAAACACAATACTCAACAGCCTGCATGTGTTTGTTCAAATTCTTCAAATTACAAATAAAATAACAAAAGATACAAATAAACATACCTTATGCCTCTTTAGGGTGTCACTGAGTAAATTTGTAATCTGTATATCCTGCATTTTGCGTTCTGACAAGTTCTAAAGAGTCATTGTTAAATAGTGCATTAAAAAACGGCTTGCTTTGACATTGCGGTGTCTCCCATTTTCAAAACAAGAGTCCCACATACATGGTAAGTTTAATATAAACTTTGATAAACAAAAAAAAATATCATTGTTATAATGGGGCATGCATAATAATGATCCCGTATGCAACATAACAGTCTGTGTTTTGGCTAATGATCTCCTAATGATACGGCTGCTCGTCAGGTCTGGATGAAGTAGAACATGACCTAAAGTACACCCAAATCTTGAGCGTGTGCTCTGTGAGTAGCGCAGCAGTCTGTATTGTATTCTGATTGGCTTACACTTGCAGAATTCACATGAGAACAAGGAAACAATGTTGATTAAGACTCACGATATGGCCATTTCCATGTACTGAACTCTTATTATTCGACTATGCCTAGGTATACCCAGATCTTCTTAATAGGGCACCTTTAAATGTTGATTAAATTGGAAGTTTCATTGCTCTTCAGACCTCACAATGGGATTTGATTTGACTGCATCAGTGTCAGAGTACTAACACTATTAATTTTCTGCGGAGAAAAGAAGTTCAGGTTTAATTTTAGGAACAAATCTCATATTTTTCTTTAATGTAAGGATGAAACGTATCTGTAACCCTCCTACTGATTCCTGAATATATGCAGTATATCAACATGCTATTCTTACCTCCCTGGATGTCGTGTTTCATGGTGTCTTATAAGAGTTATAACAGATTGTAAATTCTCAATACTCTTTGTATATCAGAGTTGCTTGGTCTTGAACTCTTGGTACTTACTGATATATAAAGATACCTCTTCCCTCCATTTCTCTTCTTTTATTAAGAAAATTTTGCTTACAAATGTATTATAATCTGTACATATTTATTTATTGTAAACATTTATTATGATGTTCTGCTAGAACTGAACTCTGTAGCAGACTTTAAATATGCAGCTGTCTTGGATTGGAATTATCTTAAAAAAAAAAAACAGAACTAAGGCTCAATAATTTGATGCCTTCCATTCATTTTAAAATGGTTATCAGTGACCAGTGTTTACATCCCTAAATGCTTTGAGTTCTAAAGGACTGGCTGATTAGATATGTTGATAAGGTGAATTCATACACACGTTCACTCAATGGCCACTTCATTAATTACTGTATAACTGCTCAACTGCTCGCTAATGCAAATTTACCATCAACCAGTTGCATGGCAGTAATTCAATGTATTTAGGCATGCAGATCTGCTGAAGTTAAAACAGAGCATCAGACTCGGGAAGAAAGGTTATTTAAGTGTATTTTTGGTGACAGGCTGGATGGAGTATTTAAGAAACTGCTAATCTACTGGAATTTTTACACACAACCTTCTGTACTGTAGGGTTTACACAGAATGCGTCAAAAAGGATCAAATGGAGTGGCAGTACGCTGAAAAAAATTATACCTTGAACCAACTTAAAAACATTACTGTAATTTGTTGTAATTTAACTTTGGTTCAAACATCAAAAATAATTTTTGTGTTTAAGAAAACAATTACGTTCACACAAAGTAAAATATTGTTTACTATAGAGACATTAATATATACTGCGGAGAAAATAAGTATTGAACACAACACCATTTTTCTCAGAAAACATATTTCTACAGGTGCCGTTGACTTAAAAGTTTCCCCGGATGTTTGTAACAACCAAAGAAATCTATATATGCAAAGAAAACAAAACTAATTTGTTTACAAATTAAGTTATGCATAATAAAATGAAATAACACAGAGAAAAAGTATTGAACACATGAAGAAAGGGAGGTGTAGAAAGGCAGTGAAAGCCCAGACAGCAGCTGAAATCTCTCAGTAGTTCTTCAGCAACCCTCTGCCCTTCCTCATTGTAAATTAATATTAGCTGCTTTAGTCCAACATCTACATTAACAGGATGATGAAGATGAAACCAGGGTGGACATTTCAGCAAGTCAATGATCCAAAACCCAGGCAAGGAAACTCTTAAATGCTTTCAGAGAAAGAAAATCAAGCTGTACAATGGCCCAGCCAATCACCTGACATGAATCCAATAAATATACACAATAAAGATTTGATAGATGAGACCAAGAGAACCATCAAGATTTTTACACTCTGTTGAAGTCTGCGAAAAAACTCACACCTGAGCAATACATGTGACTTCATTCTCCATATGAGAGGCGTCTTTAAGCTGCCATCATCAAAAAAGCCTTTTATATAAAATATTAAATACATTTCAGTAGTTCAGTACTTTCTCCTTGTGTCATTCTAGTTATTATGCATAACTCATTTTTCAGATTTTTGTTTGTTTTGTTTTATTTTTATTTGTATTGTTTGGGTTTTTACCAAAATCATGTTGAAAACTATATATTTTACCCATAGATCAAAGTATAGTATTGCTTTGGACCAATCCAAAAAAAAATAAAAAATACTACAATTTGTTTTTAAAAAAAAATATTGTAAATTTGAATTTCCCTCAAATTATAGTTTTGACTTTGTTGAAAATGAAAAATCGAAAAATATTGTTTTTATAGAAAAATAATTCATTAAATTGCTTTGGTTCGACTTCCAAATAAAATTGTACTTTCGACTAAACTACTTTATAATAAATACATATAACATTAGGCTATGCTATTGCTAGTTATTTTATTTTGAACAATGAAGTAAACTATCTGCTGCTGCTTTCAGTATGGCTATACATGCCACTCAAGATGGTAACAACAAAACTCATTGCATTTATAATGCATTTAATTTTCCTTATTGGGATTCATTTTTTGCTTTAAGGCAAATAGAATAAAGCAGGTTAAACCCATAATTTTTCACTTAATCCAATATAAAAATGTACTTTGAATGAAAGTCACAGTAGTTCCACTTTTTGTCATACTTTTTGTGTATACTGATTTCCTGAAAATAGAAACCCAATACAATTTGCACCAAAATATCAAACGTTTAACTGTACAGGGTGCCTTTGATGCTTCCAACAAAAGATATGAGATGCTTTAAAAACCTAATAAGCCCAAAAAGATCCATAATTTCATGGTGAGTTGCATTTTATTATTTGCATTTAACATAGTTTCCCCCTGCTGTCCACGCTCCTCATTTCAATTCCTTCAAACGTTTCGTTTCGGGGTTGTGACCCATCAGTTGAAAACCATTATACCAGTATTCCATTCCAAACAGATCCATCCTCGTGTTGTTTGCAATTTGGAGGATGTACGTGAACCGCAAGGCCGTGACACTGGCATAATTAGCATCCGTAGGCATTTAAAACAATTCCTGATACAAAATACACACTAAAACCCCAACTAAAAGCTCACTTCTGCCATGAAAAAGAAGAGCTCTGAAAGGCTTGACATGAAATAGGAGCCAGGGGAAGAGGTGCTGAGATAACTTTAACAACTATTACTGTATCCGTGCCAAGTCTGATAGGACAGCCGAACACAGATTAATTCTCAGGAGGTGTGCGTGCATGAGTGTGTGTGTGTGTGTGTGTGTGTGCGTGCGATCTTAGGTTTCTCTTAAGATGGCCAGAGGCTCACTTCCTCTGCATCTCATCTCGCCTGCTCTCAGCTCCGTCTGATAGGACTCCAGCCAGCGTTCAGATGGTGATATGCCTCGCGGTTTAGCAGATAAAAATGCTCCACTCAGTAGGGCAGCCTGCCTGGGCTTTTTTTTTTTTATACACCCTAACATGAGAAAAGAAGTAAAAAAAGACTCAAACAATGGAACGGAGGAGAAAGGAAAACCAGACAACCAAGCAGACACAAAAGGGAGAAGGATGTAAATATTTAATGGGCTTATTGCTGCATCAGTGTCCTACATAAAAAAAAAAGAAAAAAAAGAAAACCTCTGTGGTAACTATTAGGGTTTGGTAAGCATTTTCCCTCAGATGCAAACACACAGTACTGGACAAAAGCAGGGCTGTATGCTATTTACAAAAAAATATTTTTCAATAAATTACAAATAAAAATATATTAATAATAATACCAGGTCACACATTGTGAAAACAACAATTATAATAATGATATTATTATGCACTCTCAGAAATAAAGGTACAAAATCTGTCACTGTGTCACTACAGGTGACAGTACCTTTAGGGTTCACTTTTGTACCTTTAAGGTACTGTGTGTTACACATTTATACTTTTTAGGTATTAATATGTACCTTTAAAGGACCTGTTAGGAACATAAATGTATGTTTTGAAAAGGTACCGGCCCAATGACAGATTTTTTACCTTTATTGTTGAGAGTGTAGATTAGTATTACATGTAATCTAAATTATGTAATCGTATATATATAAAAAACAGCAGTTGTAATTGGATTATATTAAAAAAGCTCATAATCAGATTACTTTTTATGGATTACATTATTACAAATCCTCACACAATGGAGTAAAATATTCACAATTTATTCACCACCGTTCTGCTGTCATGTTGTAACATTCATTCATTCATTTTCTTTTCGGCTTAGTCCCTTTATTAATCCGGGGTCGCCACAGCGGAATGAACCGCCAACTTATCCAGCATATGTTTTACGCAGCGGATGCCCTTCCAGCCACAACCCATCTCTGGGAAACATCCATACACACCCATTCACACTCATACACTACTGACAATTTAGCTTACCCAATTTACCTATACCGCATGTCTTTGGACTTGTGGGGGAAACCGGAACACCCGGAGGAAACCCACGCCAACACGGGGAGAACATGCAAACTCCACACAGAAATGCCAACTGACTCAGCCGAGGCTCGAACCAGCGACCTTCTTGCTGTGAGGCGAACGTGCTACCCACTGCGCCACCGTGAGGCCCATGTTGTAACAGTCACACTTTAAAATAAGGTTTCATTAGTTAATGCATTTACTAACATGGACTAATAATAAACAATACTTGTACAGCATTCATTATATAGATCAACATTTACTAATGCATTATAAAAATCCTAATATGGATGCATAATAATGCATAATAAAAATTTGTGCTTGTTAACATTAGTTAATGCACTGTGAGATAAGAACTAACAATGAACGATTTTATTTCCATTCACTAATGTTAACAAAGATGAATAAATACAGTAATAAATGTATTGTTAAATTTTTGTACATGTTAGTAAATACAATAACTAACATTAACTAATAAAACCTTATTGTAAAGTGTTAGTGTTTTAACTTAAATATTTATATTATAGAATGGCCATGTAAACGTCACGTACTGCAATCGATCTTGATGGTTTAAATAAACTTGGGTAATTTGGCCACTACTGTGCAAAGTTTTAATGGAAAATGAAGTGGCTCATTCATAGCATTAAGGAACTTTTATTAAAGTATGACCTTTGCTTCAGATATTTCTCTCAAATATCCTTAGGAGAAATAAAAATAGGAACAAATGAGACAAATGTTGACATAATGAAAAGCACAGAGCTCATATACTTTGGTTTTATAAGAACTGAGTGAAAAAATATTTGAGCTCATATTGAAATTTCCTTATAGTTTGAGAAATGATTTGGTTAAATGAAATTAAATAAAGCTCTTTTGCCTTTGTACACGTACCGGTGATTCTCCCCGCCACAGATTACTGAGCCCTGCTTTACAGCAATGATTCCCAAGCAATGAGGTGACTTGGCAAAATTACATTACAACTTTTTTAGAAAGTTATAAAACACATACAATGTAAAAAGCAATTAGTGAAATTTGCTTAAAAAGTTGAGTAAACCCATTGCATTAAAAGAGATTAGTTGACTTTACTTTAAAAAAGTGGGTAAACATACTGCCTTAAAATGATGGACCCTTTTTTTTTTTTTTTACATTTCCGGGTTTCTCAATAGCAGAAGTTGTCATAGTTGGGTAAACTTAGAGCGCAGTGAATGGGAGAGTACAACAAATAATTTTTTTACAATCCTATTTGCTGAAATAATACAAGAAAAACTCCACGATGGTGTTATCAAGACTTTCAGAAAAAGGAAAAAAAATGTGTGAGACTGATAACAGCAGCCAGAATAGGGAAAAACCTTAATTTAACTGCCCTGTCCACAGATGCTGCATTAGAAACACCTTTTACGAGTGGTAATTCGCTGATATAAGATGATATAATACATACTTAAATACATATGAATATACATACTTTAAAAAAAAAATGCCGATGACAGTTAAACACGTCATAACAGTCTTGTGAAAAGGGTCTATTAAGTAAATAAACTATGAGCATAATTATAAAATATAAGTCAATTTAACAGTTCCAGTTTCAACTTATTTACTCACTTTTTTTAAGTAAAGACAACTTGTCGTTTTTAAGGCAACCTGTTTACTACCTTTTTAAGTGACTAATAATTTTTTACATTGTAGAGGGCAGTCAAATGATTACATTAATTAAAAAAAATATTAATCTTGTGATCTGTAACGGTTGGCTTAATAAATCAAGTTGCCAATAATAATAATAATAATAATAATAATATTAATAATAATAATAATAATAATAATAATATACTGTGGTGGCGCAGTGGGTAGCGCTGTCGCCTCACAGCAAGAAGGTTGCTGGTTCGAGCCTCGGCTGGGTCAATTGGCATTTCTGTGTGGAGTTTGCATGTTCTCCCCGCGTTGGCGTGGGTTTCCTCCGGGTGCTCCGGTTACCCCCACAGTCCAAAGACATGCGATATAGGTGAATTGGGTAAGCTAAATTGTCCGTAGTGTGTATGTGTGTGAATGAGAATGTATGGGTGTTTCCCAGTGATGGGTTGCAGCTGGAAGGGCATCTGCTGGTAAAACATATGCTGGATAAGTTGGCGGTTCATTCCGCTGTGGTGACCCCAGATTAATAAAGGGACTAAGCCAAAAAAAAATGAATGAATGAATGAATAATAATAATAATAATAATAATAATAATAATAATAATAATAATTGAGACTTGTTTAACTTACACTGCTACAACAACACAACACTTAACTAACATCCAATTAAATTACTCGATTCAAGGCAATAAAAAAAAAAAAAATTATTAACTTCTCAAATTAGTGCAATTAAACTCTTAAATTAAGATCAAGATAAGCTCCCATTCAAAAGTTTGGGGGTCAGTAAGATTTCAAGAATCAACACTTCTATTCAGCATCAACACGTTCAATTGACCAAAAGTGACAGTAAAGACATTTATAATGTTAAAATGACTTGTGCTTCATATAAATGATGAAATTTCTGTTAACCAAGAATTCTGGAAAGAAAAAGAATGGTTTCCAAAGCTTTTGAAGTCAGCTTGAAATCAAAACGTACTCTTCTTTTTTTTATGTATATAGAGTAGTGCTTGTTATAAACAATGTATCTGTGAACTTTATTATTTTGTAAAAATTAATTTGCCCTCATAATCTGTAATCAAATACCATAACCTTCCCTCCCCCCTCGAAATTACTTTTCTTTACTTCTGGTCACATGGAATGCCTTTAGGGCGAGGCCATCAGTGCTTTAGGGCGGGACCATCAGTGCTTGTCTCGTTTCTGCCCTGCTTTTTTTGTTTTTCATTCATTCATTCATTTTCCTTCGGCTTAGTCCCTTATTTATCAGGCGTCGCCAGAGCGGAATGAACTGCCAACTATTCAGCGGATGCCCTTCAGGCTGCAACCCAGTACTGGGAAACACCCATAAACTCTCTCATTCACATGCACTCATATACTACGGCCAATTTTGTTTTACCCAATTTACTTATACCGCATGTCTTTGGATTGTGGGGGAAACCGGAGAACCCGGAGCGAACACAGGAGTACATGCAAACTCCACACAGAAATAACAACTGGCCCAGCCGGGACTCGAAGCAGTGACCTTCTTGCTGTGAGGCAACAGTGCTAACTACTGAGTCACCATGCCATCCCCTGCTTTTTTTTCCATTTGTCAATCGTCCTCCATTTTGTTAGCAATGCCTATCTTCAACAATCCAATCGGCTCTCAAGCGACAAAATCATGCACTTGCTCTACATTTTTTCTCAATGCAAGACCGTTTCAATTCACAATATGAGAAAAAAGGACGGTTTCATGCCGACTTGTTTATTGGTTACCAACTTTATCGGTTTCATGCCGACTTTAACTTCAACAATGAGAAGAAATGTTGTTTTGAGCACGATCAGCATATACGAATCCTTTCAAACTGAAGAAAAAATATTTGAGCCCTTACCAGTGGCAGTGACAAAGAAAAGCTGGAAAATTGTGATTATTATTATTTTTTTCACTAGAAACATCTGATCTGAGAGAAAATGTACTCTCCGCTAACTCTCAATGCTGTCTGGGAGAAACAATTGAAACATTAAAGAGCTAAATTTTTTTGGGATACTTCTTTTCCTATGGGAAAGAAGTATGAAAAGATGAGGAAAAACTTTAGGATTTGATGTCCGTCACGTGCGGTGAAGGAATTGAGATCTTATTACCACCAGTTGGAGCATCATCCATCCCGTCAATCCTTGTTTAAGCCCTAAGCAGACACCGGCACAATCCATCTCTCTCTCTTTTCTTCATCTGCACCCTTATGTTTCTTTTCTGTGTCTGTCTTTCTCCCCCCTTTGTCGTTCATTGTCCAGAAAGAGTCTGGTGTGGACAGACAAGGGCCAGCTGTCCACTGCACCCCCCAATGGGATGGTAAACCCCCCTTTCTTTTTTCCACCAGCCAGTAACATCTGCTGCGTCCACTCACAATATCCCACAAATGAATGGATGGACGTTTATGGAAAGAGAAGCCAAACTGATGTGGATGCAAATTTAACATGACTTCCTGTGGCCCTGCAGTCTCAGTGGTGGGACGGTGGGTGAATGAGTCTCTGTTCTGTTAAAGCTGTTGTCCAGTTCCCCCCCACCACCTCCTCCTTTCTACCTCTGTTTAACCCACATCTGATGCCCACTGCTGTTCTCCTACATGCCAGTACACAGCATAGAGCCCTATTCACACCATTAATACATTTATAGTACAGCACTTTTTTTTTTTGTTGTTTAAAATTGAACAACCCATCACTTCTTGTGACAAGGCAACATTTATTTTATTGTTGTTGTGTACGTTGCTGAGTTTTCTGTACGGCCAATGACCTTTAAAGTCACTGACCTATTAAGATATGTACGTTTTAGGGTCATGTGTCTGGAACCGGCAGCCTGCCTACTTTTCTTTAAAAGAAGAAGCAGAAATAAGAGCATTTTAAGTGCTTTGTATTAAGGTCAAAGGTTTTTTTTTCCAGGATGATAACAATAAAAGTGTAATGCAGTACAATTGTGTTAAAAATGTAACAGCAACAACCATACAAAATACTTTTATTTTATATTATAAGACACCAACTAAAATAGCATTTACTGTAATAGTTTATACACCAAAGTCAGACCGAAATCATTCTCTATATCATTGGTCTAACCTGATATCATAAGTATTTCAGCTTAAGTTTGAGATTTTATTGCACTGGTAAAATAAACCCATTCCTTTTTCTGTACCCATAACTCATACACCTAATCAGTGGCGTTTAAACAAATTACATAATAAAACAAAAATATTAATGACATTGTACAAATCCATATGAATTAGCCACCAATTTGGGAACATGTAAAATAGCTAGACATTCCTATGCGAGTGTGTTTCTTTGGTCTCCCAATAACAGCATATATTTACATCACTCAACTCAAAACATAATAATATCATATTAATTATTCACTGATCCCACAACAAATTTTTACCTGCGATCGGCAAACAAACGTACTAATCTCTAAAAGAAGCAGACTAAAAGCTTCCTGATTTGAAAGAATTCTGTACGTTTGAAGTTTTTCCAGTGACAAGCCTTTCAGTCGAAACAAGGCGTCGTCGAATGAGATTTAACACTTCTTTGAAGATTTTTCATAAATTTGGCTTTTATTCATGAGTTGAAATAAACATGACAACTAGCAAGATCTAAGCTTCTGAATCATTTGGACATTGAGCTTTTATCACAATGCACCAAATGTACCATCGTACACTTTTATGTTTTACTATTTTTATTCACAGTTTGACCTTTCTGGCACAATTTTTTATTTCATAAAACTTTTGGGTCAAAATAATTTAGTCTAGTTGGTCTCCATATAAATGGTAATTCATTTCAGGGATAATTTGACCAGATGACAAGAACACTTACAAAAAAAATGTACAACTTGTACTTGAACATTCATTTCGAAGATTTCTCAATTTCTAAAAGCACAATTGTAAAGGCCTATTTCAACTTTTATTATTATTTTTTTTATAACCCCTATAACCTCTCTGGTTTTTATGAAGCAGGATTCAAACCAGCAATTCAGGGATGAAAGCAGGCGTACTGAAAAGGACACTAAAGTTGGAAGTCTCCAGCATCTGCTGCTAATGCGCCTCTTGAGATGAGTGAGTGAGGTTTATTGCACAGCTCTCTTTAATTGACATCAGAATCAGAATCAGAAAGAGCTTTATTGCCAGGTATGTTCACACATAAGAGGAATTTGTTTTCGTGACAGAGCTTCTACAGTGCAACAAAGTAAATAGTGAATGCAAATATACAAATTGACAAGTGTATGTACAGGTATATTACTATATACAACGTTATATGGCAGCTGTTATGTGCAAATTGGCATGTAAAATATGTTGTTAAATAAGTGTTTATGTGTATAAAAAGTGTGTAGCAAGTAGTGATGTTTGTTTCATAATTACTATCATCAAGTGTTCATGAGATGGATTGCCTGAGGGAAGAAACTGTTTCTGTGTCGGGCTGTTCTGGTGCACAGTGCTCTGTAGCGTCGACCAGACATATGTTACACCTATACGCTACCTGCAAAAAATCCCTTCACATCAAAGTGCATTTGCTGCCGTGTAGTCAAGATTTTTATGTTTATTAGGTAAATAATCTCACAAAGCACTTAAGTCATTACATATTGATGATAACAACACTGATGTTGATATCACTGGTCCCTGAGTAAATTCGTATTCATACCGACAGCAGCTTGACATAATGATTCAATGACTAATTGCTTAATGAAAAATGACAGGAATAATTACATCAAAAAGGTTAATTGACTTAGAAATGGCTCAGAAAGTCTTTTATTAATTAATTCAATAACAGAATCATTTAGGATCAAAACACACAGCTGCGAAACAGCTATAAACACAATACCGTGTCTAAAATATCCTGTAACACTTCTTTGATGAATTGTTCAATGCACAATTTTCATTTAAGATATTTTTTTCATTAAAATATCTAAAAAATACTAGAACAGTGTTTGTTATACAGTATATTTTGCTGACCTACTATGTACTATCTTCGTCTGGAAGAAACCCACCTTCCTCCCCCTTCTCCTACTTGTTCTCATAGATTGGGCGGCACGGCGGCCCAGTGGTTAGCACTGTTAGCCCCACAGCAAGAACACCGGTGGGTGTTTCTGTGCAGAGTTTGTATGTTCTCCCTGTGTCAGCGTGGGTTTCCCCCGGGTTCTCCGGTTTCCTCCCACTATCCAAAGATATGTCTCATACGTAACAGACTAAGCAAACAGGCATTTTGTCTAGCTCCCTTCCTTCTCAAAGTAGTTTACCTTAGCCACTTCAGCCGGGGAGTTTAAGAGATCTACCTGAGCTCAATCTCCCCTCTAGCTCTGTGAACGGGAGGGAGCCCTGGGCTCGAGGATCCCTTCCCCCCCGGGACAGCATGTCAAACAAGCTTATGATAAATCATCAGCTAAGTGTGAACTCTTGAAACATTTCGAGTTCCAGTTTGGTTTCATACAACTCCAAATCAGAAAAAGTTGGGACAGTATGGAAAACGCAAATAAATAAAAAAGAAAGTAGTGAGTTCTAAATTTCTTGTGACTTGTATTTCATTGCAGACAATATGAACACAAAATATTTCATGTTTTGTCTTTGTACTGTGCCAAAAGGAAGCCCTATGTTAACAGTGTCCAGAAGAGCCGTCGACTTCTCTGTGCTCGGAGGCATCTGAGATGGACCATCACACAGTGTAAACATGTACTGTGGTTAGATGAATTAGTATTTCAGGTATTTTTTGGAAGAAATGGACGCTGTGTGCTCCGGACCACAGAAGAAAAAGATCATCCAGACTGTTACCAGCAACAAGTCCAAAAGCCAGGGTCTGTCATGGTATGGGGTTGTGTCAGTGCCCTTGGCAAAGGTAACTTGCACTTCTGTGATGGTACCATTAATGCTGAAAAGTACATAGAGACAATGCAAAACCACATTCTGCACACATTACAAAGTCCTGGCTGCGGAGGAAGAGGTACGTGACAGGTCTGCCTGCAGTCCCGACATGTCTCCAATAGAGAATGTGTGAAGTGCAAAATGCGACAACGAAGACCTTGTACTGTTGTGAAAAGAAAAGGCAACATTACAAAGTGGTAAATTCTTTACTGTTCCAACTTTTTTTTAAATGTGTGCAAGAACCAAAATTGGAAAACGTGTTTATTTTGAAAAAACAAACAAACAAACAATAAAATCATGATGAACACATTAAATAGCGTTTGTTTTATAGTCTGTAATGAAATAAAAGTCAAAACTAATTTAAAAATCACTACTTTCTTTTTTTTATTTGCGTTTTCCATACTGTCCCAACTTTTTATGATTTGGGATTGTAGTAAAGAGGGGAATACCATATATGCTTTAATATGTTATGCATTTTATTAGACCGCACTACAACATTAAAATATATTTAGTATGATAAAACAGTGCTACTTCTTCCCCCCATGATCAGGAGCGGTACAACTGGAAGCGGTAGATTGTGTCATAATAAAAGCTCTATTGCTTTTATCATCAAACTAAAATGAGATATTCTGCCTTTAATAAAATTAGTACCACATTTATGATCCTGCTCACATCCTGATCTTGGCAAATGAAGCACTTTGCTTTTGTGTTCAAATAATATCTTACAGCTATAAAAAAGAAAATCCATATTTTTTTTGCCTTTACCTTGAATTACAGGGTTATTCAACTTGTATAAAGCCTATTAACTGTATTCTAATAGGCTTTATAGTTTATCCTTTTAGATTCTCAAGGTTTTTTTTTTTTTTTTGCAATGGTAGTGACATTCTTGATGTTTTCAGCTCACATTGTTAAAATAACAACTATCATATTATCATAGATGAAAACTTTTTGCACACGTTAGTGGATTAGCAATGAAAAGTATAATGACTTTTTAATAACTATATTTACTTTCACAGTGCTGCAATGGATAAATGATGACTGGATAAAGGAAAAGTTTCTAGAAGTCCTCTGGAAAAACATGAGGGCAGTTGTGTTTTAGGCATAGGCAATCCATACGGTGGCCGAGACGGCTTAAACGCACTGCAAGTTCAGAAAACCTAAACAAATACAAAAACACTAACAAACTGAGAAAACATTTAACAATACACACGTACGCAAATTCTCACAATATATGCAAATACAGAAAGACGCTGCAAATTGTGCAGACCACAATAGAAATGGGTTGGGGTCCCCATACACTGGTGAAAAATGATGAACCATACAATCAGGATTTTAAAATAATTCAAAAAACTGATTACATTCCATTGTAGTTTTTATTTCTAAGGAAGCCGATAGATGCCAGCAACTGGCATTCTTCAAAATATCTTCGAAGAAAGAATCTCATAAAGGTTTAAAAATACATGAGGGAGAATAAATAATGAGGTGATTTTCATTTTTCGGTGAACTAACCCTTTTAACTTGCAGTGCTTGTCTGCATTTGCATGTGTTGTGAGAAACGGCATGCGTTAAACTGATGAAATAGATGTCTCAAATTGTTATTGTTCTTCTATATGCATGTATATTCTTAAAGGGATGGTTCACCCAAAAATGACAATTCTGTCATCAATTACTCTCCCTTCAAAAACTTATTGTGTTTCTTCTGTTGAAAACAAGAGAAGATATTTTGAGAAATGTTAATACCTGGAACCCATTACCTTCCAATGTAATTTTTTTCCCTACTAAGGAAGTCGATGGATGCCAGCAACCAGCATTCTTCCAAAAATTTGTTTGTGTAGAAAAGAATGTTTCCAAAATGTTTAAAACCAAACAAGAGAGAATAAATAATGAGGTAATTTTCATTTTTGGGTGAACTTACCCTTTAACTTGCAGTGTTTTTCTGCATTTGCATATGTTGTGAGAATGCGTGTGTATGCGTGTTGTAAAACTGATGAAGATGTTATCTCTAATGGTTAGTGTGTTTCTATTTGCTTGTTTTCTTAACTTGCAGTACGTTTGAGCTCTCTCAGCCACCATAAATCCAGCATGAACCAGTAAACATTGAGATACTTAATAAAATAACTAAATTAATTTAAATAATTATAAAAGCTTCAGAACAAAAATAGCTTGAGAACAATTATGTCTGCTCTCTCTGTATCCTATGAGTGAGCTTTAAAGTTTGCTCATGTGCATAAATATGAGTGCAGATGATCTGAAGAGCGCTGAGTTTTCAAACGCATCCGGAATAATGTAGATGTGACCTGAGACACGCAAGAATGCCGAGCGTTCAAACTCAGACGCAAGCAAACACACACGATCCCACACTCTGACCTCCAGTCTTTCACCTCATTTTACACTGGAATCTCAGCAGCTCACACACGACATTCATAACACACTGCGCTGATTCACAGCCACTTCAGTTCTGTAGGAAGAAAATAACTTGTGTATCAGCATTCAAGTCGACAACCCGCCTCTTCTTGCTGTCCTCCCCTCATTTTCCCTTCTTTCTATTCAGTGTGTACGCGTTATCTTGTGTGTCGTCAGGCTCACGGTTGAACTACTGGAGGTGGTGATGTTGTGTGGTTGGGGAGCTCAGGAAGGGCAGAACTCCTGTCACAATGGCCCCCTGTTTTAAACACCTCACCTCTCCAGGGAGCACCGGGTCCCTCTCGGCGGGCACTCGTGCGGAGCTGAGGTATGGCTCGCCGGCTGCACACACACATAGAGTTCACACATATATCCATTGGAGTTGCTAATCTTCCATTCACACTTTAATCACAAAAGTATTCCTCTGTGCGTGCCCACACACACACTTTTGCTCTCATGTCTAGCAGTCTCAGATGTTTGGGCATCAGGGAGAGGCTGATGTTTTGAGTGTATAAACTGCCTCAGGTGACCAACGCATAGCGGTGAAGGAGAAACTAAAGAGGACAGAGAGTCTATTGGCTCGCACACACACACACACACATACACACACCAATGTCACACAATGTAGCTTTCTGTATCATGGATAAAGTTTAAGATTACAACAGTTTTCTCTAAATATAAACTTATAGTGATGTAATGCTGCATAGAATGTTGGTACTAGTGAAACTTTACAGCAAACAAAACGTTTCACAATGTATCCATCCATCTATCCATCCATCCATCCATGCATCATCTATCTTCCATTATAGCCATCTCTCTATCAAAAAGTCATTCTATAGCCATTCTATCTATAAATCCATCCATCCATCCATCCATCCATCCATCCATCCTCCATTCTATCCATCCTATTCCACCATAGGAATTCCACCATTCTATCTATAATCCATCCATCCATCCATACATATAT
>CAIGQV010016645.1:20625184-20637038 GCA_903798115.1 Danio jaintianensis | reverse complement strand
CTCTATCAAAAAGTCTGCCATTCTATCTATAAATCCATCCATCCATCATCCATCCATCCATCCATAGATCTATCTCCCATTCTAGCCATCTCTCTATCAAAATTTTACCATTCTATCTATAAATCCATCCATCCATCCATAGATCTTCAATTCTAGCCATCTCTCTATCAAAACTTCTGCCATTATATATATATAAATCCATCCATCCATCTATCTATCTATAGATCTTGAATCTTGAAAATAAGGAATGCATCGAATTTTCAGCTGCCAAAAATGATTGGCTGAAAATGACATTTTTGGTTTTCGGCTGAAAGAGAAAAAGAGACAAAAATATGAGCCAAAAAAAGTTATGCTGCACTGTACTGTCCAATAGTGATTGTTTCAATTTCCCTCCAACTATAATCACTGCGCAAAGTGAAGTGGCTTTCTCACTGGATGCGGAAGGTGCTGCGTTATGAAACCTATTCATTTCAATGTGCTTTGCAAATCCCGCTTTGTTGCTGCATCGACCAAAGAGCAAGAGCAGCTGAGTGCATGTGCTGAAGTCAAAGTTCAAAATAGCTTAATATTCCGCTCTGTGGAAATTCAGTTCATGATCCCGTATCTATCCTTCTATGCACACATACTCAACGAAAAACCAAAGTTTGCTCAAACATGCTGACAGGTCATTTCTGTATACTTGTTTCCTGATGCTTGCAACAGTGCTACTGTGTTGTCACCTCTCCACTTGTTCACTGTCTATAAAATGTGCTTATTTTATTGGCTTGTGTGTAGAAAATTTCATTTTACCAGTCTTGAATGCTTTTTAAAATATTATGTTTTTTTGTAAAGATATGGTTGGGGGGCCGTAGCATGAGAGATATGATGTCTTTGAATATTTTTGTTCATTTTCTACGCAAAAGTACGGCAGGTCTTAAGCTGGACAAAGCTCTCTCTTCCTTGTCACACTCTGCAGCGACCTGTGTTTCTGTACGACAAAAGAATAAAATCTTTAAATATAATTGGACATGTGTGTCTCTTATTCAGTGACAGAACTTTAAAACTGCCAAGACAGCTTGTGTTATCGAGTTAAATTTTAAAACCAAAAGTTATTTTACTTGGGGCGGCACGGTGGCTCAGTGATTAGCACTGTCACCTCACAGCAAGAAGGTTGCTGGTTCGAGTCCCAGCTGGGTCAGTTGGCATTTCTGTGTGGAGTTTGCATGTTCTCCCCGTGTTGGTGTGGGTTTCCTCCGGGTGTTCCGGTTTCCCCCACAGTCCAAAGACATGCGCTATAGGTGAATTGAATAAACTAAATTGGCCATAGTGTATGTGTGTGAATGAGTGTGTATGGATGTTTCCAAGTACTGGGTTGCAGCTGGAAGGGCATTCACTGTGTAAAACATATGCTGAATAAGTTGGCGGTTCATTCCGCTGTGGCGACCCTTGATGAATAAAGGGACTAAGCCAAAGGAAAATGAATGAATGAATGAATTTTTTTACTTAATAAAATTCTAAATAACTATTACAAAGCAGATTCAGGTTTTTTTTGCCCAAACACACTATAATTTTCAGTTTTGGATCAGACTTTTAATTCCAGTGCATTCCTATTGAAAAGCTTTTCTTGCCAAAAACTACAGTCACATGTATTTATTCATAATTGCAAATATTTTACTTTCAATTCTGCATCATGTCTGCTATTTCAATTTAAATTCTAAGATTGTACTGGAATAAAAAAAAAAACATTCTCTATTCATTTCAGAATGCCACACAAACCTGTTTGGTGCAGACGGCATGCTGACTGTCGCATTTTCTCACATTTTAATCCTGTTCTGTGTGCTCTGTATAAAAGTGTGTACAGCATACATGTAGAAGTGTTTTACTGTGTGCTGTGCTTCTCTGGAACTGAGAACTTACAGTGACGAGAGAGAAACAAGGAGTGTGTGTCTCACTTTTTTTGAAGGCATGAGAATGACTGACAAAACTGTTTGTGTGTCTCGTCAAACTGCAGGCGGTCATTGCAGCAGAAGAGTGAGGTGTGTTTGCGCAGGAGAAAGAAAAGACTGAAAGGTTTGAGGATCAGCATGTGTTTGCATAATTCGGGGAAGAATCCACTCTCTAGCACTTCACTCTCTGAAGTGTGTCATGGCACAGGAGAGCAGAGGAGATCAACAAAGAAGAGAGGCGAGACGATAAGAAGTTAGAGAAGAAGACATGATATCATACAGCAGAAGTGAAGAGATCAGCATAGAGTAGAAAAGAGATCCAAGGAGCAGCATTTCGAAGTAACCAACCAAAAGCAGAAGCACTACTAACTTAAATACAGTTGAAGACACATTTATCAGCCCGATATTTCCCAAGTGATATTTAACAGAGCAAAAACATTTTACACAGTATTTCCTATTATATTTTTTCTTTTGGAGTAGTTCTTATTTTGTTTAGTTTGACTGAAAAAAGCACAAATTTTAAAGTCTGCATGAACCGGAAGCTGTGACCATTTTTTTGTGTATTGTGATGCAGTTCCTAGAGAAACGGAATATTAAATGAAAAAGCAGGGGGCGTGGCTTTTTTTTTCTACTGCAAGCTGATTGGCTGTAGTAAAGTAGGCATTTCATTCAGAAAGATCTGGAAAAGGGTTTTAGAAGAGTTATTACAACCTAACAGACACCTGGCAGCTAGCTCTCTGCAAAGGGAACGCTAGGTTGCTGCCAGAAGTGGTGTTAGTGAGGCCAGCAGGGGGTGCTTAACCTGCGGTCTGTGTGGGACCTAATGCCCCAGTATATTGATGGGGACTCTATACTGTTCAGTGAGCGGCGTCTTTTGGATGAGACGTTAAACTGAGGTCCTGACTCTCTGTGGTCGTGAAAAATTATTCGAAAAAGAGTAGGGCATCCGGCATCCTGGCCAAATTTGCCCACTGGCCTCTGTCCATCATGGCCTCCTAACCATCCCCATATCATAATTGGCTTCATCACTCTGTCTTCTCTCCATCAACCAGCTGGTGTGCGGTCTGGCACAATATGGCTGCTGTCGCGTCATCCAGGTGGATGCTGCACACTGGTGGTGGATGAGGAGATTCCCTTCCAATGTGTAAAGCGATTTGAGTGTCCAGAAAAGCGCTATATAAATGTAAGGAATTATTGTTATTATTTTTATTATTATTATTATTATTATTATTATTACTTCCTCCTCACCATTTCTGTCTGTTGTCATAGTGCTGTCAAAACTGACTGTTAGAGGGGCGTGGTTAAGTATGTTAGCCATGCCCAATATCTCAGACAGACATAATCTGAGAATTGAACTGAAAACAAACAGAAAGTGCATTTGCAGATTAAATTTTAGATTACAAGGACAAACTTTTTTTTTTCTTCTTAATGACATGCACAGATCAATTGTTTACCACAAAACTAGCAATGTGAGGTAACAGAATCATATGGTTAGTTTTGATTTCATGTGCACTTTAAAAACAGTTAAGGTCGATATTATTTGTTCCTTTAAGTAAGGATTTTGTTTTTGATTGGATACAAAACAAACCCCTGTTGTCCAAATGACTTGCCTAAATAAAAAATAAAAAATGCATAGTGGTGCAATTATTAGTAACTTTAAAACAATAAAATCAGTTAAATCCTCCACTCTTTCTCTTATTTGTGGCATATTTGCAGTTTCCGCATGAGAGCGCCCTCTGCCTCTTCAGAGGAGATTTACTACTGATGACAGAGTCGTGCTTCCCTGAAAAGATGTGCATGACAATCTCAATCAATTTCATTTTCTATTTATTGTGGAGCCCTAATTTGAGCAAATACGTAGATGGCAGAAAGAGCTGGAGCTTTTGTTTTTGCTCTTGCATTGTTGTAAAACTAAGCCGAATACATTGGGCTTGTGTTAAAGAACTACACTGTAGAAAATGAGATGACAAAAAGTCATGACTACAAATGTTTTTGTGTTACTTTAACTGGTTTTAAAAAGTTAATCAGGTTTCAACTACGTTTTTTTTTTTTAAGTTTTGCAAAGATGAACTTAATATTGTCAGTCAGTTTGATTGATATAAGTTGAGTTGACAAAAGTTCATTTGATTCAATTAAGGGGGCAGTCGTGGTCTGGTGGTTAGAGTGTTGGACTCGTGATCCGAAGGTTGCTGGTTCGATACTCAGTACCAGCGGGAATTGGGGGTGGGGGGAGTGAATGACCAGCACTCTCCACCACCCTCAATACCACGACTGAGGTGAGTCCCTTGAGCAAGGCACCGTTCCCCCCAACTGCTCCCCGGGCGCCGCAGCATGGCTGCCCACTGCTCCGGGTGTGTGTTCACTAACTGTGTGTGTGCACTTGGATGGGTTAAATGCAGAGCACAAATTCCAAGTATGGGACACCATACTTGGCCACACTTCACTTCACTTCACTTCACTTAAAAAAATGAAGGCAGTAGAATTATTATTTTTTTTTACAGTGTAGTAGGAGAACATTGCACTTTTTACTTTTCACAATCAAACTCAGGAGAGCACATTCAATAATGTTTAAATGTTGTAAAGCTTCACCAAAATCCCCTCACTAAACCTAACCTTAAAATTGAGCCGTAGGCAGAATGCACAATAATACATCAATAAGATTATACAAATTCTCGCAAATTATCTTCTTATTGACCAAAACATAGTTATGAACTGCCATGGGAGCGTGTTGGGAAATCAACAGAAGAGCAGAGAAGAGTTTAAAAGAGATGAAAGTAGGAAAACACAGATGAAAGGAGATAAAGAGAGAGGAAAAGAGAGGAGATCAAGACAAACAAGACAAAAGACCAACGCAGCGTAGAGTAGAGCAACACATACTGTAGGAGGAGTAGTAGTAGATGTGAGATCAAGAGAGAAGAAAAGATCAACACAGAGGAGAGGAGATCAAGAGAGATTGCTAAGGAGATCAGTGAGAGGAGAAAAGAGAGAGAGGGAGTGAGAGAGGGAGGGAGGGAGAGGGCTTAACGTGTCCTACTCACGTATCCAATGAAGAGAGGGATTAGAACACAGCAAAGTAGGTTGAAGGAAAAGGGCTGAATTAGAACAAGACCCTTGAGAAGCAGATCAAGAAGAGGATGGGGGAGAGCGAGGGAGTGGTTAGGAGGAGAGATGGAAGGATAGAGAAGAACTGAAACGGAGACTGGAAACATGTTAAGACAGAGAGAGAGAGAGAGAGAGAGAGAGAGAGAGAGAAAGAGGGAGAGAGAGACATGACCCTGACATGCTCAATTAAGCCCAATCAAATTATAAATGCACGAAGAGTATCTGATTTATTGGAATGAAGCAGCAGGAAAACTGATTATACGACAGCAACATATCTGAGTGCAGTAAAGGACAGTAAATTAAGAACAACAATGACCAAACACAGACTGAGTGCTTACAGTTTGACTGTAGAGACGGGCCAATACAGACAGAACTGGCAACCCAGAGAGAGCCGCATCTGCCCACACTGGGCCCAGGCGAGGTGGAGACGGACCTCACCCGCTGCACAAACTATCAGCACATCAGAGAAACATTCTACCCCAAACTCCAGAGCATTTACCCTCAATTCACTGAGTCAGACAATAAAACACAACTTCAGTATTTACTAGGGGAAAAAACAGATTGTATCCTTCTAGCGGCACAATACATTAATGCCTGTCACGAAAGAGAGAGGAGACCAATAAAAACATCAGTGATGCGCTTGCAAACACACACACACACGCACACATCTAGATTATTATAAATGAATAATTGTAAATATACTGATTATTATTATTTATTATTACTGTTTATTCATAAATGTTGATTGTTAAATGTACAGCTTATTCTGATTTATTATTTTATTTGTTATTAGTATTTTTATTTAATTATTATTATTATTATTACTATTATTATTATACTACATATTATAATACTATACTACTATTTACTGTGTTTACTATGTTTTTTTAAAAATATATATGTATGTTCTTTTTAATGTAAACTTTATAAATGCTTTGGCAATACATTTGTAACATTTGTCAGGCCAATAAAGCAATTATTGAATTGAATTGAATTGAGAGAGAGAGAGAGAGAGAGAGAGAGAGAGAGAGAGAGAGAGAGAGATTGGATTTTTAAAATGTACTTTAGTTCATACCACGTAAAAAATTAACAAATATAAAAAATTAACCATATTAAAAAATACAAATTAACAAATATACATTTTACTCAAGCAACTTTGTAAATATCAGTTCTCCATCTTTAACAGAGCACAACCTATCTTTATAAATCTACACATTTTCAAATTCTTCAATATTCTTGACATTCTTATAAACAATAAAATCAAAATAGATTCTCATTTTAATTTATCTCTTAAAAACTTGCACCACATCTCGACAGACTTCACCATCTATCCTTTCCTTTCTTGCTATGTAAAGTGTGTGTGAGAGAGAGAGCACTATCAAAACATTAGATCCACACACTTCTCCAATTTACAGATAATTGCACCAAATTTTAAATCTCAGACAAAAATCTGTCAGATTTCACAAGAAAAACATACCTATTTTATGCTTTGTCATTTTAGTAGCTAATTGGTACAAATTCAAATGATTTCCTGTTGAACTTTTAAAAGGAGACATGACACCAAACCCAACTGTCATTGGGGGATGAGAAAATTGTACTTAAATGCAGGGTGTTCGAGTGTTCAAGGTCGCTGGTTCGAGCCTCGGCTGGGTCAGTTGGCGTTTCTGTGTGGAGTTTGCATGTTCTCCCCATGCTCGCGTGGGTTTCCTCCGGGTGCTCCAGTTTTCCCCACAGTCCAAAGACATGCGCTATAGGTTAATAGCTTAATTGGGTAGGCTAAATTGTCCATAGTGTATGTGTGTGAATGAGTGTGTATGGATGTTTCCCAGTGATGGGTTACAGCTGGAAGGGCATCCGCTGCGTAAAACATATGCTGGATAAGTTGGCGGTTCATTCCGCTGTGGCGACCCCAGATTAATAAAGGGACTAAGCCGAAAAGAAAATGAATGAATGAATGAATGTAGGAATGATATCATACAACTTCATGCGAATTAACCACTAAATCAAAAGGTTGCGTGAGATAGCGTTGCAAATACAAAAAAAATTAATCCATATCCTGGGAGTGAACTCCAGGCTGATACCGACAGCAGTAAAGGTCACACTAGTGTTTGACCATGCCAAATTCTGTCGTACAGTGCAGCGAAATAGGGGCGAGATAAAACAAGATGATTAGACAATAATAAAGCAAATAATTGCTCCATATTTTACATTTCTGTACAGAGAGCTCATATTTTGATCTTCTATTGGTCTCATGCAATCACATGATGCAATTTCGCAGGTCAGAGTTCACCAAGCTTGAACTTTGGAACTGTCACAGAAGGATCTGGAACCAGGGTGGTAAGTATATATAAAGTTTATTTGGTTAGGATGTCAGGGAAACAGAATAACATGAAATGGATAATTTCTGGAGTATAACTGGGAGAACCAGACACAGAGACCAAACGGGGAACCAGGACAGACTAAATATATATGTATGTTCTTTTTAATGTAAACTTTATATATGCTTTGGCAATACATTTGTAACATTTGTCATGCCAATAAAGCAATTATTGAATTGAATTAAGAGAAAGAGAAAGAGGGAGAGAGAGAGAGAGAGAGAGAGAGAGAGAGAGAGAGAGAGAGAGAGAGAGAGAGAGAGAGAGAGACAACATACGGCACAACAGTAGCCTGGAGCCAGAGATGGAGAGCAGAATGTCTGTTTGCCTACACATTTGTCTGTACGTGTGTGTGTGTGTGTGCGTGCGTGTGTGTGTGTGTGTGTGTGTGTGTGTGTGTGCGTGTGTGTGTGTGTGTGCCTGCATACAAAAGTACTTCACTACCCTACTTGATGCCCTAATCATTACTGAACCATTTTTCGACATCGTGAGCGCTGCCCCCCTGCCCCATTATCTCAAAGGTAATGACAAGGTCAGAATTAAATGCATCGCAACAAGTATGAAGTACACCGTGTGCTCATTCCTGGGTGAATTAGTGTGTGTATTCAAGTGCGATTCTTTGCGCATCATCATGAGAGGCTGCAGCCTTCTAATGTGCTCCAGGAATATCATTGTCGATTGACCTAGAATGATGATTCACACGTTTCTCATTCTCAAGATCAACTCAAGGATTTGGCCCTCGAGGCATTGGAGAGATGCTACAAACCCGGCATAGTAAAACTCCTAGTAAAAGTTACAGCAGATCTGATGGATTTCACAGATACATGATTGATAGCCAAAGGCTCCGCGGAGTTCAAAAAACATCTCCGTCATTTTTATGTTAATAAGATATGTGGGGTTTCATCCTTTCTTTTTATGTTAATATCTCAACGCTATACCAAGAAATCTGGAAATGTCTTTCTTGGTGATCCGGACTCTCCATTCCTGTCATCGCATGTTTCGTGATGACAGCTGGGAAGTGAGGCAATCTCACGGTGGAATTGAACGGATTGGGCTCTGATTGGTTCCTTTGAAGTGTCAGGATAACATTCGGCAAAGCAGCACTTTTCGCTCTGTAATGTCTATTCATGGATCTTTTTTTTTCTGCCTGCACACTCAAATAGCAGAGTTGCTTTTCGAATCATCTGTCGTCTCAGAAGGAATGGTGAACTTGTGTTTTCGGCTTTTAAAGTGGAAGCTGTGAATTAGAGCATCGGTGCACTTTTATGTTCCTCTGTCAGTTTTACATAATGCAGACTTGGGAGAAGTGCTCTCCAGCTCAGACGCTACGCCCATGGACCATTCACACTGTCTCTCATGCTTACTTCACATGAAATGACATGAATGAGTTTTCTCTAAACTGCAAGCTCCAATCGGATTGACTGAATTTATGCGAGTCATCGTGCAAACTATTTTGAAGGAGTAATAAGTAATGCCAGCTCTAAGAGAGAAAAAAAGCCATCTGATATCCTTTAAAACTCAGAAAATACACCAGGTTTTGAATATTTTTTTAAAAATTCTATTTATATCTGGGAATAAATACATTAATTGCACTTGCAATTTATATTTACCAGCATAATGATAATATGCCACAGTCAGAAGGCTATTTTTTTTATTATTTTAAAGATTATAGTGTAATACTTCTATGGCTCTACTGATTGATTGTCAATTAAAGGGTTCGTTTCTCTCATTGTTAGTCTTCCATCGTGTTATTCCAAATAAAATGATACAGTGAAAACTAAAGGGGAGCAAAGTTGTTTTGGACCACATTTACTTTTATAACATGGACAAGATATGACATTCTTCAAAACTCTAGATTTGTGTTCATCTACACTAAGTAAATTTAAATTATATGGGTTTGGAACAACATGGTGGTGAATCGGTGGATCAGTTGTTCGCTCAAGAAGGTCGCTGGTTCGAGCCCCGACTGTGCCAGTTGACGTTTCTGTGTGCAGTTAGCATGTTCTCCCCGTGTTTGCGTGGGTTTCCTTCGTGTGCTCCGGTTTCCCCCACAATCCAAAGACATGCGCTATAGGTGAATTGAATAAACTAAATTGGCCGTAGTGTATGTGTGTGTGAATGTGAGAGTGTATGGGTGTTTCCCAGTACTGGGTTGCAGCTGGAAGGGCATCCGCTGTGTAAAACATATGCTGGATAAGTTGGTGGATTATTCCCCTGTGGCGCCCCCTGATAAATCAGGCACTAAGCTGAAGGAAAATGAATGAATGAATGTTGATCAAAGGTTACAAATAAGGAGTTATGCTGAAACAGTCAAAATCATATATCATATAGTCCAATTTAGTCCCTACTTTTCTGAGTACATTTGAGGTCACTTTACACACACAAACGTGTACAGTATATGTGGTTTATGGGGATTCTTCAAATTTTTATCCTGTATATTCTTTCCCATATCCATGATCCTACCAGCAGACTCAGAGAAAACACACATGGACTACTAACAAAAAAATTAAAAAGGGGTCATTAAAGGGATAGTTCACTCAAAACTGGACATTCTGTCATTATTTACTAATCCTTTACTTGTTCCAAACCTGTTTGTCTTTCTTTTCTATGTTGAACACAAAAGAAGATATTTTGAAGAAAGCTGAAAACCTGCACCCACTGACTTCCATAGTATTTGTTTATCCTTTTATGGAAGTCAATGGTTACTTGTTTTTTTTAATCTTTCTTCAAAACATCTTCTTTGGTGCTCAACAGAATTTTTTTACTCGATGGTGAGTAAAAAGTGAGTTTTTGGGTGAACTATCCCTCGATTGATAGATTGATTATTGGACAGATTGAATTGACTGAATAATTCGTTTTTATTGTTTATTTATTGCATTTGTATTATTCCATTTATTGAGTACAGTAATTTGCAAATCAGTCAGATCAGTTTTATTTTCCCTTGTCTAATTGGGTGGTTGTTGTCCGTAATAGAAACAATGTGTTTCCAGATGCAGTTATGCTGACAGTCAAACATCTAGCTTCGTCAGAGTGGGTGTTTAATGAGTGGGTGCACTTATCCAGTCCTGAATTAACTCAATGCCAAATAGCCATGCAGCAATATACGGACATGACCACGCTGAAATTAGTGTTCATCGAGCACTGAATTAGTGTGATTTGTTAATGAATCAGTGCGAGTTCAAGTGAAGGCTCTTCATATGGCACGGCTTCTTACACCCACTCCTGGTGCGCGAGCGGGACATGGTGGGTGTACGGCGGGGAGCACCAGCTCGCATTTAACGAAGACAAACGGTTCCCGTTCAGCAGGGGGTATTTACCGATCCTGGGATCAGTCTGGCTGGGGAGAGACGGCGACAGCAGGAGCTTCAGCGGATGATTACACACCTCTAAGCCATGTGAGGAGCAGGACCGAGGCCAGACAGAGAGAGAGAGAGGGAGACAGAGACAGATGGGAAGAGAGATGAGATACTAATACACATATACAGAGGGGGAGGGAGCGACAGGACAGAGAAATAATCTTTCATTGTATTGCATGTTGACAAATGCCCACAAGTATCCCCACAAAGTGTCAGTGATTTCACACAGCCGCGCAGAAGACAGGAATTTAGCTACAGACCAGTGGAGAGAGTGAAAGACTGAATAACACTACCAGCGGAGCTTCAGATGCATTCTCGTGTTTGGTTTTTTTTATATTCTGAGACGTGCGAAAAGAACTTGGGCTTTTTTCATTACCAACACAAATTCATCAATGTCATAACCCTCTGATGCACACATTATTTTAGGGGAAAACATGGAATGTTTCAGATATTTCATGCGCTATTATGAAACACTTAGTTACGGCTGTCTAATCTGATTTGAAAAGCAGCGATCTAAACAGGGTTGCTTGCCATTCAGAATAAAAAAAAATCCCATTTTAATGTAAACTAAATTCCTGACAGATGAACAGACAGGTATGAGATGGATCGATGGATGCATCCTCAAACAAACAGACAGACAGACTGGTAGATAGTGGGATTATAGAGTAATGGATGGATGGATGAAAGGACAGATAAATAAACAGATAAATAGTGATGGACAAACGAATGGATTATGGATTGAGGGATAGATGAATGAACATAATTATTAATTGATGATGGAATGAGGGATGGATGGATGGATGGATTTAGAGATGGATGAATGAACAGACTAATGAATGAATGATGGATTGAGGGATGGATGGATGGATGGATGGATGGATAAACAAGCAACCAAACAGATAACCTGATAGATTATTAGAGAGATTATGGACTGATGATGGAATGAGGGATGGATGGATGGATTTGAGGGGCGGATTGAGGAATGGATGAATGAACAGACTAATTCATGGATGATGGATTAAGGGAAGGATGGATTGTGGGATGGTTGGACATGAATTGATAGATTATTGGTGGAATTGTGGACTGATAGATCAAA
>CAIGQV010016645.1:20613041-20624971 GCA_903798115.1 Danio jaintianensis | reverse complement strand
AGATAGATAGATAGATAGATAGATAGATAGATAGATAGATAGATAGATAGATAGAATAAAAAGCCTGTTGAACGGATGGACAGAGAAATGGACGGATTTAAATACAGAGGGAGACAGACAAATAATTAAGACTGCGGCTGTGGACAATTTATTCAAATTCACATTCATAACTAGAAAGGGAGCCAATTCTTTTGAGTTTTGCACTACCCTGGTTTGTGAGTGCGCTGGCATGATTCCTGTCTGCATCACTCCAGTTTTATGTATTCCAGACAGGCTGTCGGTCTGTGAGATCCTCTACAACACAATAGTTGATTCTGCTTTGGCTTCTTTTGGAACTGCTTTCATTGCCAAGGAAAAAAATTGTCCGTATTGTTTCTAAAGTGCAAGTTACTCAATATTAAATTGCTTTCTGAACTGCTGTACAAAAGCCTGCAGCCTCAGGCCTTCAGCCAATTCACAGCGGCCCTGATCTGCAACACAAGAGTTCATGTGCTATTATTTAAATACCAAAAAGGAAACAAACACATTAGCTAAATTAATAAGTTGTTCTGGAAGCTTCAATATGCCATTCTTCACAATATTTCTTGACACAATAGTTGTTTCTCCCTTTGTAAAAGAAAATAAGCTGCCATCACATTCATTGCACATGGTTTACCGGAGTGTCCTTGCATCTCTTAACACAACCAGCGGAGCTTCAGATTTCAGATTGATTTAATTTATGGATCATGTAGACTAGAAAATGGCATTTAAACTTTTCTAATAATAAGAAAAAAAAGTATATATATATATATAGTTTTGTGTGTGTGTGTCTAGGTTTTGTTAAAAACATTGCATTTTTGAGAAAACTTATCACTTTCAAGTGTTTATAAAACATGACCACATGAAGATAATAAATGCTTTTTAGTTTAAAAGCAGGGGTTTGATTATTTATTTTGACATATACAGTGCTCAGCACAATTGAGTACACCCCATTTTGAAAATGAATATGTTTATCCATTTCTCGGTGAATATAGGCAATGTATTTTGGTGCATTTAAACCAAAAAATTTTATTCATTCATTTATTTTATTTTCGGCTTAGTCCCTTTATTAATCAGGGGTCACAGCAGAATGAACCGCTAACTTATCCAGCATATGTTTTACGGAGCGGATGCCCTTCCAGCTGCAACCCATCACTGGGAAACACCCATACACTCTCATTCACACACATACACTACGGACAATTTAGCATACCCAATTCACCTATACAGCATGTCTTTGGACTTGCGGGGGAAACCGGAGCACCCGCAGGAAACCCACACGAACACGGGGAGAACATGCAAACTCCACACAGAAATGCCAGCTGACCCAGCCGAGGCTCAAAGCAGCAACCTTCTTGTTGTGAGGCGACAGCACTACCCACTGCACCACCACGCCGCCCCCCAAAACAGATTTATTAAACAGATATATTTATTTAAATAATATTTTAGTCACCAAAAATATTTAGAAATTGAAAGATAATACAATTAAATTAAAGCAAAATATTGCAAAAAAAAATTACAACCTACAAAATTTCAACTAAATTTGTAATTTTTTAAAAAAAATTTTTAAAAATTGGTATTTCATATTTTTCTATTACATATAAATTTGAGTGTACTAGTTTTTGGACCGTTATCGTAAGTTATTTTGTTAGATAAGCTCCAGATTTGGCTTCAGTACTGACTAATCTAATGTATATGCACAAATATAATATTGTATAGCTTCCTATTAAAAATATGAATTTAAAAGATAGATTTGTGAGGGGTGTACTTATATATGCTGAGCACTGTAAATTTGCTTTATATCCCTAGGACTGTCACATTTATGAGAAAATCATCAGAAACGCTGAAGATGACAACTTAAAAAAAAAAAAAAAACGCTTTAGAGTTAATTTAATTAAAATGTTGCTGAAATGCTGGTGTTCCTTTTCAGTGGAAACAGCTAAAACTCAGAGGCCATTTACACAACTTTTTCAGTTAACGATAACAGTATTTTTTGTGAGTAAAAAAGCATAAATCTGAAAATGAGTTACCAAGTGAAAGTTTTTGAAAATGTCGCGTCATGTCATGTCTGCGTCTTTGAAAATGATGATTACAGTACGTTTTGCAGTAGGTCTATAAGGCAAGAGCAAACAAACACACAATAATGGTGGAGTACGTGGTAGTGTTGTTGCTGTTTGGTAATGCTTCATCAGCAAAGTGTGAATTTTCTTCACATTGCAACCAATAGCGGAGATGCATCTTAAATGCACAGAAAACTATGCATACACATCACCGCAGAGCGTCATCATGGTCACTATCATACAGGTACTGTTTACTACGAAGGTGACAGTGCCAAATTACTAGCCTGACATACGTAATACAGCATTTTTGGCCGTTTTTGCAATAGTGTAAAAGTGTAAATACTGATTGTTGTTTCATGTAGAGAGAAAAAACATTTCCATTTTAGTCTACATCATTGACATGTAAATGTAGCCTCAGATTTTTGATAACAGAGGCGCAGTTCTCCACAATAGTTCTCTCACTGGTTTTCTGGACTATTTTGTATTGTTACCTGATTCGTCAAGCCTCTCGTATTTTACAGAATAAGCAAAATATGCAGTGTTTTAGGGTGTATAGTGTGGCCAGAGACTGGTTTTCTGAAACGTGAAAAAATGAATGAGGATTAAAACAACTGGATTTTTGAAACAACAGTTTAAAATGAAAATCCACTATAGTGTAAATGCAGCCTAAATCCTCCAGAGCCTAAGGGTATGTTCACTCCTGGCAGGTTTAGTTTGATTCAAACAAACTGTGCTGGCATTAATCTGTTAATGTGGTTTATTTACATCTTTTGGTGCAACTAAAATATGTATGGAACATAACAACAAAACACATCTAAATGAGCTTTTGTGTGCATGTGTGTGTGTGTGTGTGAAGACAGAAGTTCCTAGCACTATTTAGGCCCAATCCCAATTCTCTTGTATACCCCTCCACCTCCACCTATGCCTACCCTTTCGTCTTCCTCTTGGTCCTTGAAGGAGAGTGTGAAGGGGTAGTAGTACAGTAGAAATATCCCCCTAAGAAACGAGACAGCACTACTACTACACACACACACACACACACACACACACACACACACACACACACACACACACACACACACACACACACACACACGTCATCATGTCGTCAGTAGTGCAGGTTTTAATTAATTCATATGGAAGCTGAGCTTTAAATGCACTGTGAGAGCGTTGACGATAATCTTCTGTATGAAAAAAAACACACAAAAATATTACGTTTTCGACATCACGAGCTCCAGCACCAAGACTGTTGATACAGTGGTTGCCTAGTAACATAAAAAGCGCAACAAAAGGCAGTGCGGTACGTCTAGCGTACGAGCCTCCGGGTTTTGCAAGATGCACAAAACTATACTTTGTATTTACAGGGCTCATATTCATGGATCTAACCACAAGAAAACAACATACCAGACGTTCTTAAAAAAGCATCTTAATGACCACCAGACTTTTCTGATAAACTGGCCTATTCTGTCAAGTCATCGCGTCAGGTTATCAGAATTTAAAATGTTTTCTAATATTTTGCAGCGGTTATTAAGCCACTGTCACCACTGGCTTGCTTGGTTTGGGAGCTGTTAGGAGCTGCGCATCGATGGATTTGCTCTTCAGTGTTTGGACTTTCAGAAGTGAAATTTAAACCACACTGAACTGAACTAAATTGAACTTCAACTCTGAAAACTGGACTGATGCAGTTTCAATTTACTAGAACTTCTATGTTAAGCTGCCTTGACACAATCTACATTGTAAAAGTGGTATAGAAATAAAGATGGATTGAAAATTGAATTGAATTAAGTGACTGTTGTTAGCGAAAATTAGTAGCATTTTTTTTTTTACATTTGTGGGTCTCCTTGCTCGGTTTTGCAGTCTTGTTGCTGCTGTACTCAGAGAAAATTCTCATACGCCTTCGTTTGTAGTATGGTCTGAAAGATTTTAGGTTTGAAGGGCTACATGGCCCTTCCGCTTATCCCTACGCCTCCAAACTGAAGAGAATTGGGCCACCCCTACCCCTCATTTTGCCTGTTCACATGAAGGTGTAGGGGTGTCCCAATTAAGTAAGGGAAAGGGCTAAGGGGTAGAACTGAGATTGGGCCTTAGACTCCTTTGCATATTTTATAACTTCCTCACAAGGACTTAACTGATAAAACACCATTGTAAATCAAAGAATACCTCACATGTTATTGGTTCTGTGTTAAACCTGACAATGTGAATGCTAAGAGAACCAGGAATAAATGTATCATTTTCTTTTTTTTGATACAGAGTAAGTTTGAACACATCCTAAAAAAATCTCTCTGTCTCAAACTAAGCAGAGATGTGTCTGCCATACAAGATTTTCAATAAGAACTGATCAAATCTTTCATCCTTATTTAATAGATCTTTATTATCTTATATACTTTTGTTCCATTTTTCCTTTCCATAAGAAAACTCAAATTAAGCTCAGACAGAAACTTCAATAAATCATTAAGTTATCTATCAAGAACTTTGAACAATAACTTTTTTTGTCTTCTGTGCATTCTGTATTCCCCACTCACACTCAACTCTTGCTTGCATCTTCTATCAAGCTGTGAAATATTCCAGATCGCTAACCCATTTTCTTTGCACTGCCTGGATGACAGAAACAGCTGAAGCACTTAATCAACGTTTTTAATGCTTTAACTAAAGCTTAAGAAGGCTGCAGCCAATTGAGCTCGCGGTGAAATAGAACGCCAGTGTTGACCGAAACAAAGGCGTAAAAAGTAAGCAAGCTGGCACCGGGTGGGAAGGCTGCATGCCAGCGACAGACAGACTGTGCCATTTCAAAAGGTTACGGCAGACTGCGAGGCACTTACGTTGGGAGACAGACAGAAAATAGAGATGCAACAAACACATATGCATATGCACGCACAGGCACTACATGTGGGAAAAGTGCAACTGGTGCCGTGCCTTTGGAAGGCGGCCTACTCTGACCCTTTACAGTGCAGCTTCCTCCAGTTTCTGTCTCTCTCTAGCTTGGCAGGACCCTCCCTGCGTGGTCCCTAATGGAGCGATGATTGTGCTGACCTTCAGTTCAGTTTAGAGATAGACGGAGGAAAAGGGTGGGGGGGCTGAGAGTGATGGAACGCAATGTTGAGAAAGTCAAGCTGGGAAACTGAGATATCAGAGGAAGGACATTAAATAACCGTAGAAGGAGAGTGAATGAGGGAGATCAAATGGGGGCAGAACAGAAAAAAAATCATAAAATTAATGGTTTGATGCGATAGTGTAAAATTATGGTTTAAAGCTATAGTTTAAAATTAAAAGGGTCATCGTTCGCTCACCCTTCATATCCATATAACTTATATAAATAGACTTTTTATTTCTTTTGAAGCGATTCCTAATGACCAGGAACCATTTTGGGCTCCTCAAAGAACTTTTTAGTTCCTTGAAATTGAGATTTGTACATCACCATCTGAAAGTTGGATAAATAGGTGAATAATTTCCATTGGTGTATGGTTTGTTATACTACAATATTTGGCAGAGATACGATTATTAGAAAATATGGAATCTGAAGGTTCAAAAAAATACTGAGAAAATTGCCTTTAAATTTGTCTTAGCAATCCATATTATCAATCAAAAAGAATATTGGTATATTTACAATAAGGAATTTACAATTTTGACCTATACAATGTGTTTTAGACAACTAGATTTGTTGTCCAAAAATTTTTTGTATTTCTTAGTGCAGAGTATAGTCCTATTTCATATTACCAAAGACTATAGAATACACAAGACATGCCACTTGTATAGTTTTGAATGGGGAAAAGTCTAACGGTCAATATGGCGAATGAAGCCCCGCCTACTAGTACAGGAGCTAATCATCGATTGCTATAGACTGATGATTCTATGGGGGAGAGCTCAGACCAGACATGTGCTTTTATGACGTGTGGTCAAAAACGCACTGGAATCTCAGCGAATACTTGCTTCACAGACATAAGAAATATATCCAGATCAAGCTTGAAATCTCTACTTTTCAAAGAACCCACTACACTTGAATCCAAAGTTTTTTGGTTTTGTAATCTCTATGAAACGAACACAAGGTACAGCAGCAACTACTCAAATGCCCACAAACTTGTAAACAAAGAGTCGCTGTCATTTCTGGAGGAGATTCGCCATCAAGACCAAGTTGTGAATTACTTCAGAAGACCAGCGCGATCTGACGAAGCATTATCCAGAGGATGATGTGTAGAACGGCCATAAATGGAGTTGATGTCATGATCTTGTTCCTTTCGAGTGCGCATGCGCATTAGCTTATTATCTGAAAAAATGCAGATTTTGTTTGATTCGAACGTTTAGAAACGAAACTTATGAGACAGTTGTTGTTTAATTTTATTGCTGATTCCAAATATGTAATGTAATCGTAAACTTGGCTAACAGTTTTGGAGAATTCAATGTTTCCCCATTCATACAGAATGCACGAGCATACTGCCAGAGAGGCGTTTCAAAGATGGCCGCCGAGTGAAATTACTTGCCTTAAAGGGACTTTGATATCACTTAGTAAAACTCTTGTAATCTATGTATCTATTTATTCATGATCAGATAATGTTAGTTTCGGAAACATTATATTTTAGATAACAAAAAATATTTCAGTTTTATGGTTTTAGAAAACCTGATAACCCAGATGTTGCAGAAAAAAAGCTAGTTACCAGAAAACAACTCGCAGTAACTTGCAGTAATTTTACTTTATAAATATAACATACTTTAATTGTTTTGCTTTTTAATTAATTATATATTTCAAATATAGCCTTTTCATATTTTTATGTTTTTCTTAATATTTAAGGAATGATATTTACTTGTGTAGAAAACTAATTAAATGACCTATAAATATGGTAAATATGGCATCTTTTTTATTTAAGTCAGGTTGTAATACTTCAGCCAATATATACAATAAAAATCTACATTCATAAATTTTCCTTCGACTTAGTCCCTTTATTCATCAGTGGTCGCCACAGCGGAATGAACCGCCAACTTATCCAGCACATGTTTTACACAGCCGATGCCCTTCCATCTGCAACCCAGTACTGGGAAACATCCACACACACTTATTCACACACATACACTACGGCCAATTTAGTTTATTCAATTCACCTAAAGCGCATGTCTGTGGACTGTGAGGGAAACCAGAGCTCCCGAAGGAAACCCACGCCAACACGGGGGGAACATACAAACTCCGCACAGAAATGCCAACTGACCCAGCCGGGACTCGAACCAGCAACCTTCTTGCTGTGAGGCGACAGTAGTAACCACTAAGCCACCGTGTTGCCCTAAAAATCTACATTTAATCAATATTACTTTTTCTTAGTTGTACTATAAAAATAACCTTTAATCTAATGTAAGCATCCCAAGGATGCTAAAGATTATTTATGAAACCAGATACCAGCAAACGTGTTTTTTGATAGCGTACGGTATATATTGATATTCTTAAAAAAATAACTTCTGCTCCAGGGTGTGTAAATAATTTGAAGTTTTGAGTGATCTATTCTACTCATACTGTATGCTGATATCAGAACATATCGTATTCCTGAGTGAAAGAAGAGCCT
Source organism: Danio jaintianensis (assembly GCA_903798115.1). Classification (NCBI taxonomy): domain Eukaryota; kingdom Metazoa; phylum Chordata; class Actinopteri; order Cypriniformes; family Danionidae; genus Danio; species Danio jaintianensis. The sequence goes on along the minus strand of CAIGQV010016645.1, from coordinate 20,617,350 downwards.
GCCGAATGGACAGCAGAGATGTACAGTACTGCTGACATTCACATAGCAAAGATAACGCACAGAAAATGAGACGAAATGCTACGAAAAAACAATAATATCTAGCAGCCTGTAAATATAGAAGCAATCACCTGAGGCTGAAGCGGACAGAAGAGAAAACAGACGGAGGGAGAAGGAGAAATACGCACAACTTTATTTAATGAAACATTTCACAGCAGGGAGCTTATCACAATATCTGTGAAGCCTTTCACATAATGCACACACACACACACACACACGCACGCACTCGCACACAAACAGATTGAAAGAGCAGGACTAAAAGAAAATGATGGAGAAAGGGAGAAAAGTAAAAGCAATCAGTGCTGGAGAAGCTCATCATGGTGACTGAGAGGAGAAATCAGCAGAGGAGATGCAGTCCTGAGTGGAATCGGAGAAGACATTTACCTAATGTAATGCAATTCAATTTGCAACTGTGCCTCAGGTGATCATTCACTTCAGAAGAAACTGTTTTGATCATCACAAGTTTTACAAAAAATGTACACAGAGGAAGAGTTTGATTCTTCAAAACTGAAAACTCAAACTACAAATTGCCAAACATCACTAACAAAAGTTATGGGGAAATTAAACTTAATGGGGCCTAATAAATCACTGCATTTGACAGCCAGGATTACTTTAATTTTCCACCAACTTTATGAGGTGCATCCTGAGATCCTTTAAAACAGTACAACATGAGTAATGTGTGCAGGACAAACAGATGGCACAAACACACTAAAAGTTTTATTTTTTTAAACAGGTAAAAAATACTTGCTAAGATTTTTTTTTTTTTAGATATTTATTGCAAAATACTAGTATATGAAGGGCGGCACGGTGGCTCAGTGGTCAAGAAGGTCGATGGTTCAAGTCCAGGCTGGGCCAGTTGGCGTTTCTGTGTGGATTTGCATGTTCTCCCCATGTTCACGTGGGTTTCCTCAGGGTGCTCCGGTTTCCATTACAGTCCAAAGACATGCGCTATAGGTGAATTGGATGAACTGAATTGGTCGTAGTGTATGAGTGTGTGTGTGTGTGAATGAGAGTGCATGGGTGTTTCCCAGTACTGGGTTGCGGCTGGAAGGGCATCCACTGCGTAAAAACATATGCTAGAATATTTGGCAGTTCATTCAGCTGTGGCGACCCCTGATAAATAAGGACTAAGGCTAAGGAAATTAATGAATGAATGAATGAATAGTGTAAAAAATATATTTAATAATAAAAAACAAGTAACATATTATGCAATATTGTCATTTTTTGCATATTTGACATTAAAGTGCTCCAATCCAAAATTGTAAATCTTCCTCATGTGCAAAATTATAACATTGAAAGTTTTTTTTTTTCTTTCTATTGTTTAAAGTTGCCATATGCACAATACATTAAATTGTTCTTATCTACATAGAAAGTATGTAGCTTAGGTAACTGTAAAACACACACACACACACCAACCCGGAATTAGCCATAATAAGATACGGTTGGTTTTGACCTTATTTAGAAGGGTTGTGAAAATTAATCACTATATATGTCAGTGCCTGACTGAAACACACACACACACACGCGCGCACGCACGCACGCACGCACGCACACACACACACACACACACACACACACACACACACACACACACACACACACACACACACACAGATTGTGACGTGTCTGTTCCCTCACTACAAACAAAAATAGAAATGTTCACAATATACACGTAAAACTGACAAAATACATATTTAAACAGAACTTGTGCCTCTTTGGGGTGGAATTCAATGAATGTATAATTCATATATCCCTCATTTTCTGTTCTAACGAACAGAGAAGATCATGCAAAAATGCTCCTTCACATTTCTGTCTGTCTCATTTTCAAAATAAGAATCACACATAGAGTACAGAGTAAGTATGATAAGACCTTGGATAAACTTAAAAATAAGGCAAATAAATACTGTTGTAATCTCACTAGGAAATGTAGTGGGCAATCAAACACTGTGCATATTACTAATACCTTCAATCATCCTACAATCATCAGAGTCAGTGTATTGTTCCAATTGGCCTGTTTTTCCCTGGGATTTTATACTCACAGGATTAACATGGGAACGAGGAAACAATGATGTTGGAGGCTCATGGTATGCCATTTCTATGTATTGAACTCCTATTATTCAGCTATGTCTAGGTATATCCAGATTTTCATTCTATGGCTCCCTGGAACCAGATTGTTTTGGTCAGTTTTCTTCTTTACAAAAAAAATAAAAAGACGACTGTTTCGTGCAATAAAAAAATAAAACATAGAATAAAAAATATATATATATATGTCAACTAATCCTTGAAAAGATTCACAAACTCAGTGCTACTGAAGCAAAACTATTTGGAAATCATTTTAGAAATGTTAAAATTAACATTTGAATTGCACATATCACTGTTAGAGGGATAAGATAAAATTATTGCACATTAGTTGTCATTTTCTTCATTTGTACCTGTGATTATTCTAACAAAAAAATAAAATACAAAATGAAAGTAATCATGATTAACAAATTTTGAGCAGAATAATCATGCTTATTAGTTTAACCACGACATAACTGGTGCTCGAACCTTTTAACAACAGGATATTTCAAGTTAATTCAGGATAATTGGGTCATCAGTGGCAAGATGTCTGGGGGAAATGGTCCCAATTTACCTGAACTCCCCTTATACTTATACAAGACTGTGGCATCCTTGAAATCTCATCATGTAGTCTCAAGTTAATAAAAGCCAAGAGTCTTTTTGGGGAAAAAGAAAGAGCAGTGAGGCAAATGGAGAGAGGAGAGACAGATAAAGCATGCTCTTTCTTGCCGAACGGAGAAGGATCACAGAGGAAGAAAGCAGGGGGAGGTGAGGCTAAGACAGTGAGGAAGAAAAAAAAAACAAGTAGAGAGGAAGAAGGAGGAAAGATGGAGAGGGGAGGTCTAAGGGAGCAAAATGACTAATGGTCGACACAGCGCTTGGTTCTGCCTGTTAAACACTGCTGTCATGGAGGTTTGGATTTGGGTATAACATTTTGAAAGAAAAAAGGAAGGAAAGAAGAGAGAGAGAGAACAGAAGGGTTGTTATACATTTTTCATTAAGGATCCAGGCCCAAAACCACATCAAAGAGTTTAGGAGGGAGAGAGAGGGAGAGAGAAAGAGAGCAACGGCAGGAAGTGGGTACAGTATGTTCTGCTTAACCTCAGAGTCATATGCTGCCCTGTGGACGTGTGAGTGTGTTTGCCTTGCCTACTGTCTGTACCTTGTAAAATCATCACCCTTGACTTTATTGCAGTTCAAAAAAACCTTATTTGAAACATTTGTACAAGTAGTGAAACATAAACATTGAAATGGAAGTGTTATTCATAAAGTAAGAATATTAAGGTTTGTTGAATAGAATATAATAAACATGACCTAAAATGTTAAATTACATTTAAAATGTGTTTTAGTTTATGTAGTTGCCAAGAAAATATTTCATTTTCCTATAGTTTAACTAAAACTATTACTACTTCTATTACTACTTCTACTGATACATTAATAAATAAAATAAATGAATTAAAAAACTTATACTTAATTTTAAAATTTCATTGAAATAAAAAGAAATGCAACTTTTTTTTTATTAATAAGCTAATAAATTATAGCAAAATACAATGAATTCTTATTGACTAAATTATACTAATAGAATCTAAATATTGTGAAAAAATTTACTATTTTTCAGTATATATTAAAATAACACTAATTCTGTATTTTTAATTGTATTAACCTACTCACTAATCAACTAACTAGCCAACCAACCCACCAATAAACCCACCAACCGACCCCCCAACCAACCAACCAACCGACCAACCAACCAACTGAACAACCGACCCACCAACCAACTGACCAACCAACCGTCCAACCAACCAACCAACCAACCAACCAACCAACCAACCAACCCACTAACCAAACAACCAACCCACCAACCAACCGACCAACCAACCGTCCAACCAACCAACCAACCAACCAACCAACCAACCAACCAACCAAACAACCAACCCACCAACCAACCAACTGACCAACCAACCGTCCAACCAACCAACCCACCAACCAACCAACCAACCAACCAACCAACCAACCAAACAACCAACCCACCAACCAACTGACCAACCAACCGTCCAACCAACCAACCAACCAACCAACCAACCAACCAACCAACCAACCAACCAACCAACCAACCAACCAACCAACCAACCCACCAATGAACAATGAACTAACTAACTAACTAACTAACTAACTAACTAACTAACTAACTAAC
>CAIGQV010016645.1:20596770-20611168 GCA_903798115.1 Danio jaintianensis | reverse complement strand
TGTGTGTGTGTGTGTGTGTGTGTAACATGTCAAACAAGTGAGTCAGTGCCGTCTTTAATCTCTGTCCAGTGACCAGCCCCTCTTTATTGGTTAACATCCTGACATTAAAAACGCAGTCAGCGTCCAAAATCTTCTCTGAAAACAAGTCTCAATTTATGTTCACACGTTTAATTTCTGCTGGGTTTATATAATCAGTTAGTATAATGTGTGTTGACGGAGCAATGAATCATTTGGTAAGCGGTCTTGGCTTGGAGTCCGTGCTCCAGAGAGCATTAACCAGAACTCGTCCAAGCTCAACGAAACGCCCCTCTGAATCCGACAGAGAGTGGCCAGAAGATGAAGAAATTGGGAAAAAAAAGAAAAGCATTTAGGGTAGAGGGAGGTCTCTTAAAAGAGCTATATGCACTGAGATGACCCCAAAAAGTAACTTTGCTGAGGAGTTGAACAGCACGACATCTCAAGTTCCTTCTGCCAAGTGCATTAAACGTAAAGCTCAAACTGTAAGAGCGTAGCGCTGAAGGATCTGTGCATCTCTGAGGGGTTAGCACTGAAACGTTAAAGAGATACATTTAACCTCCTCCCTGCAGCGGGTCTAGTATTTATTGCCATGGACATCATATATTGCTGAAGTGTAATATGTGACCCTGGACCCCAAAACCTGTCTTGCGTTGGACGGGTATATTTTTGGCAATACATTGTATGGATCAAAATGACAGATTTTTCTTTTCTTTTCTGACAAAAATCATTAGAATATTAAGCAAAAACCATGTTCTATAAAGATATTTTGTAAAGTTATTACTGTAAATATATAAAAAATTTATATTTTATTAGTAATATGTATTCCGCGTCGAGTGATTGGCGTGACCCACGGCGCCTGCCTTGCGCGTAGTCCTGCATTTATACTTCTACATGCTGTTTGTGTTGCTCTGCAATAACACTTCCGAAACGCTAGCTGGCAGTCGGTTTTTATGTTCCTCTGTGTCGTGTTTTTTCATGGGAATGCTACCTTAATGTAAGTAGCTAAAACTCGCTCATTCAGAGGCGGGAACCGGCGGACGTGCAACAACATTAATCATAAGGCAAACACAAAACAACAGTTTCCATCTAGAGCTACTTCACGGGACTCGACAATTGTAAACACTTGCTCCAACGGGTTCGCACGGCTCTTCCCGCCCACACTGGTCACAGCTACCAAGCCGACCAATCAGCTTGTGCTACGTGTCGTTGCGACGTGTAGTTTCATTTTTTTGAGAGGTGCGCGTCAGCCACGGCGAAGGCTACGCGACCGCGCAAAGACTGCAGAAGTATAAATCAAAGGCAATTTTCTCAGTATTTTTGTTAAACCCTCATATTCCAGATTTTCAAATAGTTGTATCTCTGCTAAATATTGTCATAAGCTAACATAATGTACATTAATGGAAATGTTATTTATTTCATTTTCCCGCAATGCATACAGTAAATCTCAATTTGCAAAGATATTGACACTTATGACTGGTTTTGTGGTCCAGGATCACACACTGCCATTTCTAACCAGTAATAATTGCATGTTACCATGTGATATCACATAGTTTTATCTGCATATGATTGTCTACATACACTGTAAAAATATATATCTGTTAATAAACAGTTTCCGTGTTTTCTGTTTATTTATGGTTGTGAATTGCATTATGGAATCTTTTGATGTTGGAAATTCAACTCTACAGTTCAACAAAGTGACTTTTAATGACATTTTATTTATTGTTTGAAATAATATAATGTGTTAGAAATAATATATAGAGAAATAAGGCTGTAAAATAACAGAAAATGTACTGGCAGTTTATTACAAGGTTTTGTATCATAATATATAACAACAACCCAGAAAAAACTATTTAAAAATGTTACATTTTTTCAAACTTTTCAAGTTTAAAGATCAAGGTCCCATAATGCAATTCAAAAGCATAAATAAATGGGGAAAAATAATCAAGAACTAGCTTGTGCTTAAACTGGACGATGAATACTTCGATGCTGATAAATGTTTTGTTGCAGGTAGGTATAGATTACACTGTACTAAGATTTTGCATCCTTTTCTTCAGATATATAAGCAGAATACTATGTATTTCCACGAGAGAATTCGCATTACGCAAATGGATTTCCGTGTCATCTATTTTTGTGTCATGGTGATGAGTTTTTAAAGGAACAATCTGTAGTCTTCTTTTGTAAAATCCCTAAGTTTACTTAGATATTAAATGAAGAAATTATATTAAAATTCAAAGTATTGACCTTGGTAATCTAAAATACATTCCAGATGTAGCTGTAATTAAATTACCACCTACTTAAAATGTAATTACAATTAAATACAGTTACTTTTACCCAGCCCTGTTTGTCAAAAACTCAACATATCTGCATATTTACAGACAACCCTTCTTCAAGCTCACATCATTGTCTGTGGCAAAGGTTGACATGTCAGATTGCCCGAACAGAGCAATATTCTGAAAGCACCACGCAACAACAGTGTTGACACTTTCAAGGTAATCAACCTACAGATGTCTTACCTGCAGCCATCTCTGCACATTAAACCTAAATGGGGCACATTTGTTTTGACATTTAAAAAATTACACACACACACATCAGCTTCAAAAGAATGTCTATTTACCTCATTGAGTACTTAAAGTTTGTTTTCGAAAGTGGTTGCAGAAAGCTTAACAGACTGTCACTGTTGACTAAGCAGAACATAGCAGTGCACGATTCATTAAGCAGTGCTAAATTCTTATAGGCAATACACTTGGGAAACACGCTGCGCAATGCTCAAATAAGTATTTCACACAGGAATCGTTTCAATAAACCTGCCCCAGATCTTGTGTATTCAGGAAAGGTTGTAGAGATTAAATGTCACAGACATGAGGTGGCATTCTCAAAAAAGATTCAAGCCAAACTGGAGAAACAAAACCCCACGCTGTTGTCTAAAAGCAAGGACACACCGCTTGGTCAATAAGTTGTCAATTGGCTAAGCTCAGGAAGATAAAAAACAGTAGCCAACAGTAGCTACTAAGCTTTCAGACTATATGGACACCAGCCAGGACTTTAATGAAGTTACGCTTCCCCAGTGATTATATGCAGGCCTTATTGTTAATGAGCCTATTCATGAGACTTCAATTCAGAACAGCAGATCCACCATCATGTGCTTATGATGCACTGATTTAACTTATGCAACCCTAAGTCATGAGTTTGGCTACTTTTATATATTCTGGCCTCTGTCATAAGACATGCGGCAAGGTCTTGCATCATCACACATAATGCATAAAACATCTGCGGAGAACAACAACAATCGCACGCAGAGTTAAACCCCTCAAAACCATGCCTAGTTATTAACTGTTCATCTTGTTTTGTGCACGCTGTTTGCTTTCATACTGGCTTCGATGCGAATGTAAACAGAGAAGAAGAAAAGTCAACATCTATCAAAGGACAGCGACTACACTCACTCTAATCTTGGATTTCTATTTCTGCTTGAGGACCTGCTCTCATTAGTCGTCATGCTGCACGCTGAGGGAGGCATGTGTTTTTTTTTATTTCAAGTAGGCTGTACCTAAAGAACTATCTGCCTGGAAAGTAGCACAGGAGATAACAAGGAGATAGCCTTTTTTATGCAAACAGACTCTTACATGCACATATGAAAATGTGCACCTAATCAGAAGAGAGTAGGAATGATCTGAAAATAAAGCTCAACTTGACTTGACTTGACTTGAAAGGTACAGGGGAGTGATTGCATAAACTTGGCTCATGAATATTAATAAGATGATGTTTACTCAGTTCCTAAAAGGCAGGTAAGTGGCTGCTAGCCATAGTAGGGTGATCATTGTACACTGTATAAACGGATTAGTTACTTTACTTTACTTAAAAAAGTGAGTTACATGTTGTAACTTGGAACTGTTAAGTTGACTTGTCTTAATTTTTATAATTATGCACATAGTTATTTTTTTTAAGTCAATCACTTTAAAAGCAACTGGTTTACTCACTTTTCTAAGTAAAGTCAACTAATCGTTTTTACATTGTATGATCATTGATTGGCAGGATTAAAGTGGTTGTTTCATGCACATAGTTAAAACATTCTGTTTTATCTCAATCCCAAACTCTCTCAATATGATTATTTATATTCATACATGTATTATTTATATTATAAATTATACATTTAGAAGCAATTAAATACTAATTTACATATTAAATTGAATTTAAAATATGAATGTAAGTATAGATGAAATATAAATGGCAGATAAAAGGCTGCACAACATATAACTGTGGCCTAAATAAGTTTACTAAAACCATTAAACATAAATTATTACTTGAGAAAACAACACCAACTGGAACTGAAATACAACTGAAATACAGTGATATACCGTATAGACAAAATACTAAAGAACAAATAAATATTTCTAAAAACGCTTTTATATAACTATAAAAGCATGTTGGTGTATGCATTAAATGGCATTTACAAAAGTTATTTTATTTTGGTCCCAATTTATATTAGCTGGCCTTAATGACTATGTACTTTTATCAAAAAATAAATACAATGTACTTAGTGTGTTCATAATGTATTGTGCAACACTTCTGTTTTTTTTGAGGTGGGATAGGGTTAGGGACAGGTTTGGTGGTATGGGTAGGGTAAGGGTGGGTTTAGCTGTAAAAACAGTGTAATTCATTCATTCATTTTCCTTCGGCTTAGTCTTCAGTTCAGAGGTCGCCACAGCGGAATGAACCACCAACTATTCCTGTTTTACGCAGCAGATGCCCTTCCAGCCACAACCCAGTACTGGGAAACACCCATACAATCTCACATTCATTCACACACTCATACACTATGGCCAATTTAGTTCATCCAATTCACCTATAGCGCATGTCTTTGGACTGTGGGGGAAACCGGAGCACCCGGAGGAAACCCACGCCAACACGGGGAAAACATGCAAACTGTATTATCACAGCTGGCCCAGCCGGGACTCGAACCAGCAACCTTCTTGCTGTGAGGCAGCAGTGCTAACCACTGAGCCACCGTGTCACCCAAAACAGTGTAATTACAAATTATTGAAATTAATTACAGATATAATTACATGCGGTATTTAATCAGTCAATAAGTACAATGTAAAAACATGTATTTACACAATTATTAAATTGTAACAAATGATTGAATTTCAGAAGTACATATTATTTAATATAATATGTACCACATATAATATATAACTATATAACTTTATATAACTAATATAAAGTGGGACCAATATTATAAAATAAAGTAATTTGTCTACTTCAATGTTTCCAATTCAAAACAACTAAAATAGCACTGGCTACCATTAGCTGACGGTTAAGCAGCATGCAAACAGACATTGCCATTTAATTCTTTAGCAGACAAATGCTGACAGGGAATATATTTGGCAGACAGAGTTTATTCTCATTCTTTTGCACAAAATAACGACGCTATTATACTAATGATGTCATCTAAAATGTAATTTCACCCTTTAACGTCGACTATGCTCATTTTCATTCCGTTTTTTTCCTTAGGTCTTTCCTATCTTTTGCACACACACATATGCACACACTTACACAAATGGAAAAGACACACAAGCCCTCACACACTCTAAATGAATGTGATGACTCTAATTCTAATTCTTGGCACAATGTGTTAAGCTAGATTTAAAAAACAATGAATTAAAAACATTTTATCTACTAGAGAGAGCAAACAACAAAGACAGCAGTATCTATAATGCTTTCAAAACCTCATGACTTCATCGACCACAATGTTCATAGTGGTTTTTTGCTTATAGTCATGTTTTTTCCCCCCAAACAACTATGTTTAGTTCTTTGTGAATGTATTAGACGTGTCAGTGTGACAGTATTCACTACCATTTCAAGAGAGAGAAATGTGAGTGAATAAAGTGAAAAAAATATATGCTGTATATGTGTTTCATAGAAAGGTGAAAGTGAGTTTGTAAAGTGGATATTGGAGGACTTCTCTGCTTCTGAACCCAATTACAGGTGTGAGGAGGCTTTGGCCAGGACTTAACCTTTGAGTCTAATTCACGCAACACACACTTTGTATAGTTTATTTTTAAAATCTCTCTCATTATATAAACCCTGCAACCTTTCAGATTACTCATCTGCTAAAAGGAGACTGCAATTGTGATGCATGTATTGAACATTCCCGTTTACACCTGCGCTGTAGAAAATTGAAAAGAAGTATACAAATATTTTTATGTTGCTTTAACTTATTATAATAAGTTAATCAGGTTTCAACTATCTTTTTTAAGTTATATGAAGTTTAACTTAATATTTGTAGTCAGATTGATTAATGCAAGTTGAGAAAAGTTAATTTGATTCAACGTAAAAATGGCAAAAAGGTAGCAAGAATCTTTTTTACAGTGTGGCATTTAAATGAATTGTCCAACTTTTCTCAGGTGAACTGTACAGGTGTACTTTCTGTCTAATAGGTACTGTAAAATAAGCTTGGACAAATTAAAAATGCTTTAATAAACTTTTTTTTTTTTTGTCAATTAAGTGAAGTTTCACAAACTAATTTCGAGAGGAGCACGTGATATGATTGAGCACGACTGGTTACTCATCGGTAATCAGTATTAATCCAATCAGATCGATTCAAGCTCACAATAAATAAACCGATTTCCTCTACCGATCTATCTTCATTTCGGAAGAATCCCCCCTTCCACCCCATCTCCTCCTTTTTCCTCCCTTTTTCTAAGGGGAGCTCTCGAGACCTACCTGATCTCGAACCCCTTTATATGCTTACTTGACTGGGCGGGAGCCTTGAGCTCAATTATCTTCGAGCTCAGGGTTCTCTCCCGGGACAGCATGCCAAACCTGCTATTCACGCTAAAGCATATCTAAGTGGGAACTCTTGAAACACATTTCATGAATACTCTTTGCATTGAGTAATGTTATTGGAAATTCGACAATTTATTTTCAGATAAGTTCCTAATACAGAATTGATAATCATTTACAGTTTTACATTTACATTTATTTACATTGTGTCTTTATTCAAATTATACTAATATTTTAGAACATCAAACGTAATCATATTCACCGTCCTTTTGAACAGATTCATTGCGCAAAGCATCAGGAATGATCATCACACAAAAAGACAGATCATGCAACAAAAACATTATCAACATTTTTGGAAGCTGAAATTGTGTCATTGTATGTTGCTTTGAACAGAAAAACATTATTAACAGCACACTGATGACTTTTTCCATGAAATAAAAAAACATTCACAAAAATGTATCTTAGGGGTGTACAGTATTAGCAAAATGATATTTCATGGTATGAGTAATTTTATTCTAGCAGTAACAATATATTTCACAATATAAAATTATTTAAATATGCAAAGATTTACTGTAAAATGTAGTACTTTTAGAGCACAGTTTACAGTTTACTGGATTTTTACAGCACAGTTGTAATTATTAATTTACAGTGTGCTTGTAAACTTGTAAATTTTACAGTATTACTGGCAATTTTTGTAGTATTACTGGCATAATTTAAAATAAGTGTGCTGTAGTTTTGTTAATTTACAGTGCACTTGTAAACTTTACATTATTACTGCACAGCATTTTTTGTTTACAATGTAGGTAAATATTCCAGAAAATCTACAAAATTGTTTAATAAATAAACTTTAACACTTAAGAAATGAAAATGACTTCACATTTTTGTTGTTTTATTTGGACCTTATATAATAGGGATGCAAAATACTCTTTCTGAAAACGTAGCCCTATATACATTTCTGGAGATCGCCAAATACGTCCCAGGAGGTACGTTTATTTGCATACGTACCTATACCTATACGCTTTTTGATATCTCAAATTTCTGTCGCGAGTGCCATTCGTGCCTGCTCTTCTCACGTAAATCCACCAGAGGCCGCTGTCGACTGGCTGACTGACTGATCAACCGACCAATCCACCCACCCACGCCCTTCCCTAAACCCAACCGACAGTGTTTTCTAAAGCAATCCAAAAAAGAAAAGCCCCCAAATTTTAGCACATTCTCAGCCTGTTACGTAGACGCCAATATGCTTGATAACTGTGGAGAGAGTCTACTTGATCCATGGAATCTGTATGTTAGAAATATCCCTATTTTCTTGAGCCCCAGTGTTTGGCTAATGGTGGGATAAATTATCTGAGTGAAAAATCGACTGCACTAGTTTATTAAAAGCGGTGGTCAATTGCAAACAGCACTGATGGTGGAATCTAGAGGACTTGACTTTAAAACAGTTTAAAAATCAATGTGACTCAACATTAATTTAAGTTTGCTGTCAACAAAGGTATTGTTGAACTGTTTAAAGTTTTTGTGTAGAATAATAGGATATTTGGTTATACGTGGTTTATTTAGTATTTATTGGAAAACGAATTTCCACCTTTCTAAATGAAACACAAAAATCCCTCCTCACACAGGATGTCACAAAAAATCATTGAGTCAATAGAAGTATCATTGAAAATGTCACAATTCCTGACGCCAGCAGTGAAACGAAGTTGCTATTGAACACCTGGCTTAATTAAGTTTAATATAATGCATATGAAAAATAATGAAATGAGAAATGCTTAAAGGCTATGGTTTCAATTAAATAAATGGTGCTGTGTGTTTTTCGAGCCATTATTCAAGTAAACAATCAGTGATAATGAACAATGAAGTTAATTAAGAACATTAAGTGTTTTTCTCAATCCTGCCAATATTGTTGTTTAATTAATATTTATTATATAACAGAAAACAGTAGGTTTGCCAAACAGCATTCACAATGCAGTGCTCACTGAACACTAAGACACCATCAAGTCCATGAACACAGGCGGATTAAGACTATTTGTTTCTCTCTCGGCATGTGACCCTGGACCAAGAAATGTTTTGAAATTGAGATTTACACATAATCTCAAAGATGAATGAATAAGCTTTAGGATAAGATAATATTTGGCCGAGATACATCAAATTGAAAATTTGGATTCTGAGAATGCAAAATAAAATAAAATAAAATAAAATAAAATAAAATAAAATTGAAAAAAATAAACATTGAGAAAAACACCTTTAATATGGCCCAAATTAAGTTCAAATTAAGAAATGCATATTACTAATCGAAAATATTTGTAAAAGTTTTGATATATTTACAGTAGTTTTTATATATTAACAGTAGTAAATTTACAAAATGTCTTCATGGAACATGATATTTAATTCATATTATAATGATGCTTGGTATAAAAGAAAATTGTAAGAAATTTTGACCCATGTGCAACATAAGATTGGTTTTGGGGTCCAGGGTCACATATATAAGTAAATTTGACACAGATGTACATTTAAGCAAAACATAGTTAGTAATCATATACTTGTAAGGTCAAACTAATTACTGACATCTGCTTAACCACTTCAGACTCTATAGCCAACAAAGAAGTGCTCTCTTATCTCTTATTATCTCTTATTATCTTTGAGTTATTTGCCCTCAGCTCATTCACTTATGTTTAATTAATAACATTATCTTCTGTTTTTCCCATGCAAAATATTATGTTTTTTCAAGGTCTAAAAATTTTTGCAGTTTTTTGGTATTTTGTGATTTGTGTTTTTTATTTTTTATTTTCCTGTTTGTTTGTTTTGAATTACAATATGGGACCTTGATTTTTCCTTCAACAATTTTTAACATTGAAAAGTTTGAAAAAGTGACATTTATTAGCATTTTTATAGTTTAAAGTGATATATTGTCTGGGTTGGTGTTGTTTATTATGGTAGAAAAACCTTAATATAAACTGCCAGTACATTTTATGTTTACAGATTTATTATTAGTTCTTATTCATTATATTATTTCAAACTACTAAAATGTCAATAAAAGCCACTTTGTTAAACTTTAGAGTTGAATTTTATAACATCAAAAGTCCACAGAGCAGAGATCAAGGCCCCATAATGCAATTCACAACTGTAAACAATAAAATACAATACAATACAAAACTTTATTGTGAATAACAGCATGATAAATACTCCTTACAAAGAGACTAAGACAAAAAAAAATCATTTTACACAGACTTTATTCAGCTCCAAGACAGCCTGATGTACAAAACTTGGTACTCTAAATTGCCGGTTAGACTTTAATGGTATAAATCCATGATTCAACACATGACTAGGGTTCGAAATGATGTTCCTTGCCGGCCTTGTGAGGTTCTTGTAATACGAACGATCATATAATTTCTCAAGAGGTTTTCCTACTATCTTTAAACAGATTTTAATCTGGTTCATCAACTTTGTTTTTAGACACACAGACACACTCATATACCATAGACAATTACAATACTACAAAAAAACACTTTATTAACACTAACATTATTATTACAGTGAAATAATAACGAAGCTAAAAACTCACTCATCCAGACTCTGTGCCCTTTACTTGTGTGCCAGAAGCTGCAAAGTGAAAGTGCTCTGTAGAGGAATCTCACATTCCTGAGCAATGCCTTTTCATTTCAGTGAAACGCAACCCTGGGCCACACTCTGCAAGTGTGAATGCTGTATTTCTATAGTGCAAAACAAAAAGCTGCTGTTTATGCAGTATGTGTGAATTCAGCAATAGATTGTGCAAACGCTGATATCAGAGCCGGGCTACAAAGATGTTCATGAATGAATTTTGCACCGTGCTCTGTGGACACTTCACCAATCATCCATGTGGTTAATATACTAACAACCTTAAAGGGATAGTTCACTCAAAAATGTAAATTGTCAACATTTGCTTATCATGCACTTGCTCAAAACCTATTTGAGTTTCTTCTGTTGAACACAAAGTAAGGTACCCACTGACTTAGTAAATACCCATAGTATTTTTTTTTTCCTACCAGCAACCAGCATTCTTCCAAATCGTCGTTTGTGTTCAACAGAAGAAAGAAGCTCAAGGTTTAAAACCACATGTGGTAGATTATGATGATGTAATATTCATTTTTGGGTGAACTAGCCATTGTTCAGGCAGCTGTCGTCGTCATTTGTGTTAATGGTGGACACGGGAAAATGCTGGGAGAATTCTAAGGATAATCAAGCGAGACAACATTTGTTTTCAAAAGGAGTTGGGAAGTGCACCTTCCAAGCTTTATGCAGGTATGTCTCTCATGTATGTCTCTCATGTATTCGTGGAGATTCCGCTGTTTTTTCTGACCAGAATTTACATGTCGCGCGCATCTCACGTGGACGATTGTAATAATAAAGCCTTGTGGGCGTGGTCGCATTAAAAATAATGAGCTCAGAGTGAGAAACTAGACATAGCGTTGGTTTCATACTGATTACTTTATCAAACAATATTTGTTTTCAACATGCACTTACTGCATTTAAAAGTAGACACTTCAAGCTTTCTAAAGATATAAGTCTCATGTCTGTGTGTTTTGTTTTCGCAGAGTTTCAGTTCGTTTTAGTGACGCGTTTTTAAAAACACTTAGACAAAAGGAAGAACACGCACACTGTTTATTCTCCTTATTTTACAAAAGCACACACTTTTGTTGTTATTGTGAGTGTACACAAAAAAGTAGACACCTAACAGATTCGAATGGTGTATAACACTTATTTGTGTGACCAAAATCAACAGAGTATTCTTAGTGTCTTTGGCACTGATAAGAGGGTAAAAGTGCAAAAGTGCTAAAACCTCAAGAACTGTGTTGTAAATAAGTAGTTTGATAATATTATATAATAAGTAGCAGCAGAAATAATGTTTTTGAGTATATTACATTTTAAAACCTAATTTTTTGCAACACTTTAGTTTAAGTAACTATTCACCCTATTTACAACTGACTTATTATCAGCCTATTATTAAGATATGAATTGTTTTATGACTACTGTTGCATTGACTACTTTTTTATTGTATTATTATATACATTAAAATGATCAATAGTAACAGAAGCTAACGCATAATTTCACACAATTGCTCATTTCAAATAAATGCTTTTGTTTCGAACTTGGTAATAAATGCATCACGCTTTTCATAAAATAATTGACCACCAAATGACTTCTAAAGATGACGTGACACTGAAGTCTGGAGTAATCATGTTGAAAATTCAGCTTTGCCAACTAATCATACACTGCAAAAAATGCTGGATTTCCCAAAATTCCTTCATGTTGACCCAACACAAATAGATTAAGTTACCCAACACCTAACCCAACTACTACCTTACTAACTATTAATAAGCAGTAATTAGTAGCTTATTAAGCTAAACGTCTTAGTTAATGGCTTGTTAATAGTGTGAATTGTACATTAAAATAAAGTGTGACCTTTATAAAATTGAAATAACCTTTTGAAATTAAAATGACATACATATTTTAAACACAAGAAGCTGCATAAAAGCAAACAAAGAATGTTCAGCAAACTTCAGCAAATGCAGCACTTCAGTATCGCCCACACTTGTATTTGTGATTATATCTGACATTCAAAACTCTGATTTCCTGATGCTGCCCTAAGATGTAAAACAATTATTTTAAGTGATCTGAAGTAAAAATCAATTTACAGTATACGCTCAGCCAAGAAAATAAGCATGGGAAATATTTATCTCTCAATGTGCGCTAGGACTCTCGCCTGCGTTCTTGTTATTCACTCTCAACCAATGGCGTTTGATGCCGTGCAGGACTCGTCTATCTTGCGTTTCTCTTTGTTCCTACTGCTGCGGATCTTTGGCTGTCATTTCACTTTCCTTCATTTAATATGGAGCTCTTTTTGTGCCTTATCTCAGCGCTTCTACCTTTCCTATTCTCTCTCGTTCTCTTGCTCTCCCCCCGTCGCCGTCATCAAATATCTGAAGTGGAGAAAAGGCTGTCTGACTTCAAACATGCACTCCCTATTCTTTCTTCTTCTTCTCTCTGTCTCAGCTGCGAGGCACACTTGGTTCTTCTATACTAGAGAAGAGCTTTCTCTCTCTGTGTCTCTCTTTCTTTTTTTCTTTCTCTCTCTTTTCATTTGGCTCACGGAGCATTTGATGTGATCGTAGGCTGTTCTGTCCGTGTCTGCACATAATCTTATTACAGAATGAAAGTGAGAAACTCTGTCTATTATGCATGAAGACCATTTTGCTCGAGCCATTTAGCTAGCAGGTACATTGCGTCCAACGGCTCTCTAAATTATTATAGTGGACAGAAAGTATAAAGAATTCGCAATTATTTTTTCCCTTCCTTTTCGGAATGCTATGATAAAAGAAACCGCAGTGAATGTTGCGGTGAGCACGTACAGCCTGGTGCTTCAGGAAGTACATATAATGACATTTTAAAAACCTTTCTGGAAGAAGTGCGCCATTAAAAAGGCTGCAGGGAAGAGGGGAAGTTAAAGGAGTAGATAACAAAAAAAAAATCTTTGTTAATTCACCCTTATGTTGTTCTAAATCCGTATTACTTGCTTTTTTATCATAGAAGAACTTCTCAAGACTGGTGCGGGTCTCTCTTTAATGAAATTGCAATGAATGGGATTATTTCAAAGTCAATTATTTGCAGGAACCACTCATGCTTTTATGGGGTACACTTTAAAATGGATCTTTTCCTGCATTTGGAGGGATTTCATGTACTTGTCCACATCATTCATGTTTCACACATCATTATTTTATGCATCACTCTGCATTATATAGAAATATAGCTTTAATGCTAGTTCTACAATCAATCAATCCATCCATCCATCTAACCATCCATCCATCCGTTCATCCATCCAATCAAATAAAATAACCAATCAAATCAACTAACCAACCAACCATTCATCCAACCAACCAACAAACCATCCATCCATCCATCCATCCATCCATCCATCCATCCATCCATCCATCCATCCAATCATATCAAATCAAATAACCAATCAAATCAACTAACCAACCAACCAACCATCCATCCATCCATCCATCCATCCAACTATCCAACAATAGATCCATCCATCCATCCATCCATCCATCCATCCATCCAACCAACCAACCAACAAACCATCCATCCATCTACCAAACCATCCATCCACCCACCCATCCACCCACCCAACCAACCAAGCAACCACCCACCCACCCATTAATCCATCCATCCATCCATCCATCCATCCACCCATCCATCCATCCATTCACACTTTAAAATGGATCTTTTCCTGCATTTGGAGGGATTTCATGTACTTGTCCACATCATTCACACATCATTATTTTATGCATCACTCTGCAGTATATAAAGATATAGCTTTAATGCTAGTTCTACAATCAATCAATCCATCCATCCATCTAACCATCCATCCAATCAAATAAAATAACCAATCAAATCAACTAACCAACCAACTAACCAACCATCCATCCAACCAACCAACCAACCAACCAACCAACCAACAAACCATCCATCCATCAAATCAAATCAAATCAAATCAAATCAAATCAACTAACCAACCAACCAACCAACCAACCAACCAACCAACCAACCAACCAAC
>CAIGQV010016645.1:20565273-20596370 GCA_903798115.1 Danio jaintianensis | reverse complement strand
CAACCAACCAACCAACAAACCATCCATCCATCCATCCATCCATCCTACCATCCATCCAATCAAACCAAATAACCAATCCATCATCCAACCAACCATCCATCCATCCATCCATCCATCCATCCAACCAACCATACAACTAACCATACAACCAACCATTCATCCATCCATCCATCCGTCCATCCATCCATCCATCCATCCATCCATCCATCCAACCAACCAACAATCCATACATCTATCTATTCATCCATCCATCCATCCATCCATACAACCAACCAATCAACCAA
Source organism: Danio jaintianensis (assembly GCA_903798115.1). Classification (NCBI taxonomy): domain Eukaryota; kingdom Metazoa; phylum Chordata; class Actinopteri; order Cypriniformes; family Danionidae; genus Danio; species Danio jaintianensis. Next base: position 20,596,086 of record CAIGQV010016645.1, on the reverse strand, counting down.
CCAACCAACAAAACATCCATCCATTCATCCATCCATCCATCCAGCCAATCAAATTAAATAACCAATCCATCCATCCAACCAACCATCCATCCATCCATCCATCCATCCATACAACCAACCATACAACCAACTATTCATCCACCCACCCATCCATCCATCCATTCAACAAACCAACCAACATTTCTGTTTATTGATAAAGCACTTTTTATGATTAAGTGCTGTACAGGCATGAGTTAGATAAAATTACAAGAATATATAAAAAAGTTGACATTATGAAATATTATGACATAGCATAAAACATAGAGTCCAGATGCTGTCTCAAATTTTCTTCAAAATGGAGGTTATTTTCATTGCTTTTAAAGTGAAACAACTAAACATAAACACGGGAAGCTGAAAAAAAATGTTCATTTTAGATCGAAATTTCAGATGGCACTTCAAGATTTTTGCATCTGAACTCTTCAAATACTAAATTAATTTAAAATAGAAAAACAGCTCTCACAACGCCAAACTATGGGTAATTTTTTAAGATAGACTTAAATACAGAACACGTTTGGGCCTTTCTAACATATTAGAACAGACATGTAATAAGAACAAACTCAATGTTGGGTTAATTCTTTCAATTTCAATTACACTTTTTAACCCAACAGTTGGGTTTCACCATATTTAACCCAATGTTTAAGCATTTCTTTTGAGAGTGTATTGTACAACTTTTGAAGACTTATAAGAAATATAGAACACAAGTCATAACTGATGCAGTTTATGATACTTTTATGGTGCTTATTAAAGTTTAAAATCCTCCATTCCCATTCATGCTAGTGGGTATTTTGGGTGAACAAATCACACGGCTGTTCAAAGACATTGATTTACAGTATCACAGCAGTTCCTGATGTTATAGCAACACTTGCCAATGTAGCAAATTTGATCAGAAATTAATGCGCACACAATACCCATGAGTCAGATTCACACAAGGCATATTTGTCCAATTTATGATACTTGTATCATGGTGTACAGTATTATCACGATATTGACCGAAGCTGCAAAAAAGGTTACATTTACAGGTACAATAACAAAAAAAAATACTAATGTATTGGTTTATTATATACTGTATACAGTACATGTCCTGAGTTAACACGTTTAAACAAATTAAATTGCCAAAGGATTGTAAAGTGCAATAGGTAACACTTTACAAGTCTCATTAAATGTTAGTAAATGCATTAAAATCAACAGTGAGAAATAACCATATTATCAACTGAATTTGATCAGTAATTACTGTAACTCCGTTTAGGCGGTCAAGTGTTTACAAGTGTTAACAAGTGTTTAGCATGGTTGCCTCACAGCAAAAAAATTACAACAATCAGAAAATTCTTACAAGACACAAAAAACATATTCAAGTATTATGGAGTGCCCACAATATTAATATTATGCATGTTCATTATCGGGCATCACGGTGGCGCAGTGGGTAGAACAGTCGCCTAACAGCAAGAAGGTCGCTGGTTCGAGCCTCGGCTGGGTCACTTGGCATTTCTGTGTGTAACGTGGTGCATTCAAGGTTATTTTGAAAAGTACATTTCTACATTTCATTTAGCCTCAGAACTCGGATGCATTCATTTATTCCGTGTCACCAATATAAATGCTCACTTACAGGGTTTCACACCTAGATCATTTGCTTTAAAAAGTAAAAAGGATAAAAAGTTAAGTTATTAGGCTCGGTTTGCTGTCAAAAGGCTGTATATTTCTACAAAGAAAAGGAAAACATTTTACTTAAAAGTAAACTCTGTAAACTCTCATTTCATTGGTTAGAGTGCACCTTTTTATGCTCCACTTATTTCATAAATCCACTAGAACGAATAGACAGAGGCTGTATTTTTATCAAGGTTTTTTTTGTAGCAACTGTTTTTAGAATACACTCTTAAAAAAAAGGTTCTTCAGTGGTTCTTTGAAATGGTTGAGGTGCTATATAGCACTTTTACTGCGAAAAGAACCTTTAAAGCACCATGAAGGTTATTCAGTGGTTCTTTACTGGTTCTTTGGGGTGATTAAGGTGCTATATAGCACCAGCGCCAATACAAAGAAATAAAGTAATAATATTTAGAGCCCTTTAAGAGCAAATAACCTTTTTGAATGAATTAAGCTATCTATTATTTGGTATTGCCTATCTAATACACAGCCCTTGCTCGACAATAAGGGGCATTACACAGACCAATCTCTCTGTGTGAGTGCGTGCTTGTGAACGCGTGCGGCTAGCACACAGTATCGTGAGAGCCGTTCAAATACATACAGAACCGCCCGCTTTGTGTTCGCTCTCGTGGTACTTTGAGCCTTACGCCAATTAATCAAACCGTCACGCGCGGGATTTGAAGCGAACCGGTTAAGATGACTGAATAATTTGCCATGGAACTTTCCAGAGAAGACAGTGGAAACCTGATGATTTTTCAAGTTGGACGCTACAGGTTTTCAGTCTTTGGAAATGGAGTGATACAGAGTGTGTGACATTTTAAAATTTGCAAGTGTTTACACTGTCATATGCATTTTCGGCCTCAAATACAACGTGTACCTTAAAGCACACAATTAAATGTTTGTTGTAGTCGGGTTGAACTGTCATGGATAGTATACTTATGAACATAAATCTTGTCAACTCGCAGGTTCAGCCAAGTTAACTTCTTTTATGAACCTCAAAGGCTGCTAATATGAAGATATAAAGGTGAGTTGTTCTTCCACAGTCCTAAAATTCTTCAAATTAACTGTCAGTTCGAGACATTATAGCAATATAATTAAATTATTTAAATATGTCTGCTTTCTTTATTATTAGGAGATCATGGGAGTTTTATTAATGAAACCTTGATAACAGAGTGAATTACACATGATGTTATCACAAATTAAATATTTTTGAGTGAATTTTGAGCCTGAGTGTTTTGTACATATAAGGTTCACTGATATTTTGCCTTGTGTTGACTTCCAGGTTCTGTCATTTTGGTTATAAGTACAAGGTACAGGTACATTTTTACAGCAATCTAAATTAAAATCTCAAATCTTTGATTCAATCCAAACTTAATTTGAATTGATATCGGCAAATGAAATAAAATACATCTGGGATTTTAAATGTTTTTATTTTTGTATTATTCACAACCTCTGTGAAGTATAAATGTAGACTGCATGTATCAAACTGAATGAGTGTTATTTTTGTTGTAGGTGTGTTGGTATGAAATTGATGAAATTGACTGGTCAGTACTGCATTTTTTTTACCAAAAAAATAAATAATGATTTATATTTGGCATTGCATCTATTGTCATTTTACCAAGAATGTGTTTGCTCTTTCAGAACTCAGGCAGTTGTGCTGGACCTTCTGTACTTTATACAGGAGATGACAGTAAACTTCCAAGTTTAAGAGGTAAAATGTTCAGGTTTTTTTTTTTTTTTTTTTTTTGATATTGATGCTTTTATTTTTATTATTTGGCAAAACCAATTATCGATACCTGTATTTTCACTAAGTGTGTTTACATGGGCACCTTTTGCTTCAGTTCATTTTGAATCACCTTTTGAATCAGTTAATTTTGTTACTCAAACTAAATAAAGTTACTGGGTTGATGTGGGTGTAATATCCCACAGGTGTCTGTTTTAAAAAGAAGACTTACATGATGGAAAGCACTGAAATCGTACACCCTACCCTCCCTTCAGATCACCATCCAAGACTGGATGATCAGAGAAAAAATTACTACTCTACATCGTGTCATTGACAGGTGAGAAAACTTTATAGTACAGTTAGTAACGGTACTACTATACTATAATAATCTATTTGCTATTGTAGTTTAAACATTAATGTGTTTGAATGCTCAGAATAAAAATAGGAGTCTATGAGGTAGCTGCTATTTTGTTTTCAAGCTGCTACTGTAAACTGTTAAATGAACAAAGCAGTTATTTATTTCTGCAACATTTGAAATGCTACGAGTTCTTTATTTTGGTAATGTATGTTTAAAGTGATGAGGAAGTAACTGGTCCACTGCTGAATCTCTTTTTTTTCAGCCACCTGATGATGAGAAAGACAGTTTCAAAGTGTGCATCCAGGCCTTCCCAGAGGATGTTGTGAACATGGCTGTGATACTGGTGGAGGGGACTATGATTTTTGGATCTCAAAGGTTTCCCAGATCTTTCCCAGAATCAACATCTGGAAGGGCATCCCTGCGTAAAACATATGCTGGATAAGTTGACAGTTCATTCCGCTGTGGAGACCCTAGATTAATAAAGGGACTAAGCCGAAAAGAAAATGAATGAATGATTTTTTTTATACTGAATTGAGGTCACTCAGAAATGGCAATTGTATTAAATGAATTGCAGATTGAATAGAAAATACAACCCAGATGTCTACATTGGTTTACTAATCATGTTTGTGCCCACCATTTCTTTTTTTGGTTAACATTCAGTCTCAGAAATGCATTACTAGACAATTAAAACCTTGAGTTTGTGGTGACTTTAAGGAACTTGTATAACTGAAAATGTGATATTTGGTAACATGCACCTGAACTAAACAAAATGTTATGTGTTAAGATGCTGCATGGAATGTCAATGAGGTTTGCAAGAGTTGGGGAAGAACATAGAAACATCTTTAAAGGAAATGGTCCCAAAGATCATCAGGAGTTGAAAAGAAGAATTCCTCGCAAATCTCATTGGACCAGCAGAGGAAACTATAGAAGGTAACTACACATTTTTTCTGTTGTTGTTCTAAAGCAAACAAATCATATAGGTTAGAAATGACAAGAGAAACTACATAAACTCTACTTTTTATGAATTCCAGTACTTAATAAGGGTGGGACAGTTCACAAAATTGTTGGTTCGGTTCGTATCACGGTTCTGTGGTCACGTTTTTGGGTTTGATTTGGTTTACATTGTAAAATAAAAATTCCCTATTGTAACACTAAATGCCTTTTAGAAATCCCATCATATCAGCATAAAATACATAGCCTTCTAATTTACCTTTACAGTAGGGGTGTAACGGATCACGGTTGATCCGTAATCCATATGGATCACAACCCATGGTTCGGAACGCACGTGACCCGCAGATTAATAACTTTTTTTGAATTCGTAGGTTGATCCAACATTTATAACAATCGCAGAGAGATCGCCTCCCGCGTCATTCAAATCACGTGTATGGAAGCATTTTGGCTTCCCTGTAAAATACAATGATGACGGAAAAAGTTGTGGTGGGACCTAAATGCTTTCTTAGGCTATTAATTAAAGGCGTTTTCTGTCACTGTTTGTTTAGCCTGCATTAATGCATTCAATTTAAGCTGCACAATTAAACGTTAAAAGATTGAGATCTCAATTCAAACCCGCGCAACATGAATGATAAATGATAATGATTGGCATATGTTTATTAATCCTTCTAAGCACTGCATTCAAATCTGCGTTTGATCGAGAGAATTTCCGTTTTTACACTTTTTTTTGTTTGTTAAAAACAATTAAATAACACAGATGTACTGGGAGAACAGTTTATAGTTCAGATATAAACACTGATGTATACAAGATGTTAGATTTCTATATTTAGCATTATCAGCAACAGTAGCAAAGATCATTTTTCGTATTGAATATTTTCCTTTTCTTCAGCTGGTTCTGTCTTGATTTTTATTTTTATTAAAAATACAGGTTCTAAGTTCTGTTTGTTAAACCAATGGTTTTTGCAGTAATATTTTTGCATAAATTAAAAGCAAATGACATTTGTCTCCTCCCTTTTTTGCTGATCCGAAAAATGGTCCGATCCATGACTCAAAAACCATAGTGTGATTCGAACCATGAGATTTGTGAGCCGTTACACCACTACTTTACAGTATTAAAAAAGTTATTCTCATGGCCATGTAGTCTAATTTCAGTCTTAGAGTTTTAATTTAGGCTTCTGTTGTTGATAAATAGTAAAGGATTGGTTAATTGGTTAAAGACACTCAAAAAGTGAAATGTTTGTTTTATAGGATCTCAAATATCCTACACCAACCAGTGTCCAATGGCTCTCCTGATTCCATCAACGCTTCAAGTGTCAACATTACAATGGACAACACTACACAGTATACATTATAAGAGAGGTAGATTGACATGGACATGCTACAGGACGTGGAATGCCTGTCTGCAATTTTTTGTCTTTTCAGTGCGATGTTTATTGTGCCATTTAATCACACAATGACTTTTATTCAAAAATATGTATAAAAATGGATGTCGCCATGACAAAAGAACACCAATACATGTATTGTACAAAAAATGTACAGTGAACTTGTTGAAACTGTAGTGCTATTTAATAGGTGTTTTAATTGTTCATGTATTTTTACCTGCATTATGGTTCGTTCTTCCTCATTTCAGAGATGTGAAAGTTAAGTACTGTATTTGTAAACAAGTTTATGAATCTTTATTAAAAAGTGAAATCATTCAAACTTAATTTGAATGTAATTAAACATTGTAAATGTGAAGTGATTAGTTTTGCTATTTAATTTATGGAGTATGGAAAGGTGCAATTGTAAATATGATTGTAAAAATGTTTTTGTATATCTGAATAAATGTAAAATTTTTTAATTTTCTGGATTCGCTATATTCATCTAACTTGAATTCATACCATTTAAGGCTCTATTTAATGAACCTATTAAACTTGGTTCTATATAGCACCTTAAAAGATTGGTGCTATATAGCACCAAAAAGGTTCCCCTATGATTACGAGCCAAAGAACCAATTTTGGTGCTATTTAGTGGTTCTATTAGCACCCTTTTATGGTTCTATAGCACTTATGGTTCTATATAGCACCATAAAAGATTGGTGCTATTGTGGTAGGGAAGGCATGATCGAACACCCAAAAAGGGGGGAGAGCACACCGGCGGCTGGTCAGTGGTCCAATTGTAAATAATCAGTAACACCTGTATTTTCTAGTAATTGGGCCGGAGAGACACCCTCATAAGAGGAGAAGGAGCAGCCAAAGGGGAGAGAGAGCCTGAGACTCAGACACGAGCCAAAGGAGAGAGAAAAAGAAAAGCCTGAAAATAAAATACTTGTGCTTACCTGATATCGCCGACCCTGTCTTCTTCTTCCCACAAAACGAACTTTACTACAGTGGTGCCGAAACCCGGGAAGAAGAAGAGACTTCGCTGCCAAGATGACCACTCGGTCGACCAGTCCATTTGCGGAAGTGATCCAGGCACTCGCGGTCCTCCACCGCGAACAACATGAGGCTCTGGTGGACATCCGGGCGGACCAAGACCAACGGTTCCGCGTCCTAGTGGAAGCCCAGCGCGAGGACCGTGAGCTTGTCCGGAGACTGCTGGACCAGGGGATCCGGCCCGTGTCGACACCTGCCGCCCACCCTCCCATCAACCTTCAGAAAATGGGGCCTCAGGATGACCCGGAAGTGTTCTTGGACCTTTTTGAAAAGATGGCGGAGGCGTGTGGCTGGCCGTGGGTCGAGTGGCCGGTACGAATCATTCCGCTGCTGTCGGGCGAAGCCCAGATCGCCGCGCAGCAGCTACCGGCCCAGAATCTCCTGGAGTACGCTCACCTGAAGCGAGCCATCCTCCAGCGGGCCGGCCCTTCGTGTTCGCCCAGCAGCTCCGGGACGCCTGCCGCAGATGGCTAATCCAGGATGGCCAGAACGTCGATCAAGTGGTGGATGCCGTGGTGCTGGAGCAGTTCATCGCCCGCCTTCCCTCCCAAACATCGGAGTGGGTCCAGTGCCACCGGCCCACCGATCTCAATACGACCATCCAGCTGGCGGAGGATCACCTGGTGGCGAGGTCCAGGGTCGGCGATCTAACCTCTCTCTCTCTGCTCTCTCCCCCTCCCTCTCTCTCTCTCCCCGTTCCCAGGCCCAGGCAGCAGGGACCTCCCCTGCCAGCACCGAGGAAGCGCGGCTCTGGGTCGGATCCACCTCGCTCTATGCCTCGGTGGGGTGGATACCAAGACCGGGGCGGGGAAGCACGCCACCTAGTGGCTCCTCCAGCCACGACAGGGGTGCAGCAGTGGGAAGGTCTGGGCCGACGTGTTGGCGGTGGGGGGGCGTGGATCATACCCCAGAGAATTGCTCCGCGATGGAGGTAGGGGCTTTGATCCGCGTCCCCGACCCCGGTCGCAACGGGCTATATCAGATACCGGTGAGTATAAAGGGGGATAAATATCAGGCCTTGGTGGATTCAGGGTGTAACCAAACCTCTATCCACCCATGCCTGGTGCAAGACACGGCATTGGATAAAAGCCGCACGGTTAGGGTGAGGTGTGTGCACGGGGATGTAATTCACTACCCGCTAACGGCTGTAGAAATCCAATTCCGGGGGAAAAAACATAGCGTGGAGGTAGCGGTTAACCCGTAACTCAAGCACCCGCTGATTTTGGGAACCAATGGGCCTGATTTTAGTAAACTATTAAGGGTTTTGACAGCGGGTGCTTCTTGGGAAAAGAGATTGCCGGTTAGGGGGCGGACCGCTCAGCTGGGGGAATCCCTGGCGATGTCGTCACGTGCTGACTCAGGGGAAGGGCCGGGAGTCTCCCGGTGTAAAGACTTCCCCCTGGAGCAGTCGCGTGATGACACGCTAAAACATGCCATTGAGCAAGTTAAAGTGATTGATGGGCATATCGTCCAACCTGAGTGATCGCTCACCTATCCGTATTTTTCGATCATTAATGACAGGGTGTATCGAGTGATCCAAGACACTCAATCAAAAGAAGATACCACCCAATTATTGGTTCCTAAAAGCCGTCGGGAAATGCTTTTCCAGGAGGCTCATGCTAACCCTATGGCCGGACATTTAGGTCAAGCGGCCACACTAAATCGCCTCATGGCCCGATTCTTTTGGCCGGGCATTCACGGGGACGTCAGCAGATGGTGCGCTGCGTGCCGTGAATGTCAGTTGGTAAACCCACCGGCCTGTCCAAAAGCGCCATTGCGCCCATTGCCGATAATGGAGATCCCCTTCGAGAGAATTGGTATAGATCTCATCGGGCCATTAGAGCGATCTGCACGAGGGCACCGGTTTGCATTGGTTCTGGTGGATTATGCAACCCGGTACCCGGAAGCTGTAGCTCTCCGTAACATCTCAGCAAAGAGTGTAGCGGAGGCGCTCTTCTGCATCATCTCCCGGGTGGGGATCCCCAAAGAGATCCTCACCGACCAAGGCACCGCGTTTATGTCACGCACATTGCGCGAGTTATACGAATTATTGGGCATTAAATCGATTCGCACCAGCGTCTATCACCCACAGACAGACAGGCTGGTGGAACGGTTTAATCGCACACTTAAAACAATGATTCGTAAATTCGTTCACGAAGACGCGAAAAATTGGGATAAGTGGTTAGAACCCTTGTTATTCGCCGTGCGGGAGGTTCCCCAAGCCTCCACTGGGTTTTCCCCATTCAAGCTTTTCTACGGCAGACAGCCCCGAGGGGTCTTGGATGTCGTTAGAGAGGCTTGGGAGGACGAGCCTTCTAATAGTAAGAATGAAATTCAGTACATTCTGGACCTGCGAGCAAAACTCCATGCACTGGGGCGGCTATCCATGGAGAATTTGCTCAGGGCCCAGAGTGAACAACGCCGGCGCTATGACAGGGGCACTAAACTACGGAAATTTTCACCGGGAGATAAAGTACTTGTACTACTGCCTTCTTGCAGCTCTAAATTACTCACCAAGTGGCAAGGGCCATTTGAGGTCACACGGCGAGTGAACGATCTCGATTATGAGGTGGTAAGAATGGACAGGAGTGGGGCACATCAAATTTACCATCTTAATTTATTAAAACTGTGGAGGGAGCCGGAGGAGGTGGCGCTGGCCACTGTGGTTACGGGCGAAGATGATCTGGGACCGGAGAGCAGCGGCCAAACTCGGCCGTGCGCTCTGGTCACCGGAGGTGATCATCTCTCGCCCGCCTAGCTTACTGACGTCCGGCACCTACAAAATGAATTTGCAGATGTGTTCTCACCCCTGCCTGGTCGTACTAATATGATTCAGCACCATATCGAGACCGAACCGGGCGTGGTCGTTAGGACCCGACCGTATCGCTTGCCTGAACACAAAAAAAAAGTGATTCAGGAAGAATTGGAAAAAATGCTGGAGATGGGGGTAGTAGAAGAATCACACAGTGACTGGGCCAGCCCGAAAGTCTTGGTTCCTAAGACAGACGGCACGGTCCGGTTCTGTGTAGATTATCGCAAACTAAATGCCGTATCAAAATTTGATGTGTATCCAATGCCGCGGATTGACGAGTTGCTCGATCGGTTAGGTCCTGCTCGCTATTACTCGACATTGGATTTAACGAAGGGATATTGGCAGATCCCCTTAACTTCATATCCCGAGAAAAAACGGCCTTCACAACGCCGTTTGGATTACACCAGTTCGTGACGCTTCCGTTCGGGCTGTTCGGGGCTCCGGCCACGTTTCAGCGGCTAATGGATAAAATACTCGCCTGTCATTTGGCATATGCCGCTGCTTACTTAGACGATATCATTGTCTTTAGTAATGATTGGCAGCGGCATATGCAGCATTTGCGGGCAGTATTATCGGCGCAGAGGCGGGCTGGGCTCACGGCCAACCCGAGGAAGTGCGCAATTGGGCGAGTGAAGGTGAGGTATCTGGGCTTCCACTTGGGTCATGGGCAGGTGCAGCCCCAAATTGATAAAACTGCAGCTATTGCAACCTGCCCAAGGCCCAAGACCAAAAAGGAGGTGAGACAGTTTCTGGGGCTGGCGGGATATTATAGACGGTTTGTCCCTGAATATTCGGCGCTCGTCAGTCCCCTAACTGACCTCACTAAAAAGGGGGAACCAGATACCGTCCAGTGGTCGGAGCAGTGCCAACAGGCCTTCACCAAGGTTAAAGCTGCACTTTGCGGAGGGCCGCTATTGCACGCTCCTAATTTTGCTCTCCCCTTCATTTTGAGACGGATGCTTCCGATCGGGGTCTGGGGGCGGTTCTCGCTCAGGAGGTGGAGGGTGACGAGCGGCCGGTGCTGTACATTAGCCGCAAACTGTCTAACAGGGAGGCTAAGTACAGCACCATAGAAAAAGAATGTTTGGCAATTAGGTGGGCCGTTCTAACTCTCCGCTATTATCTCCTGGGCAGAGAATTCATCCTCTGTTCGGATCATGCCCCCCTCCAGTGGCTCCACCGCATGAAGGATACCAACGCGCGGATCACCCGTTGGTATCTCGCTTTACAGCCTTTTAAATTCAAGGTGATCCACAGGTTGGGCGCGCAAATGGTGGTAGCAGACTTCCTCTCCCGGGCGGGGGGAGGGGGGAGAGCTGCAGGCCGGACAGCTGCCCGGCCTGAGATGGGCGGTGGGGGTATGTGGTGGGGAAGGCATGATCGAACACCCAAACAGGGGGGAGAGCAAGCGGAGACACCGGCGGCTGGTCAGTGGTCCAATTGTAAATAATCAGTAACACCTGTATTTTCTAGTAATTGGGCCGGAGAGACACCCTCATAAGAGGAGAAGGAGCAGCCAAAGGGGAGAGAGAGCCTGAGACTCAGACACGAGCCAAAGGAGAGAGAAAAAGAAAAGCCTGAAAATAAAATACTTGTGCTTACCTGATATCGCCGACCCTGTCTTCTTCTTCCCACAAAACGAACTTTACTACAGCTATATAGCACCAAAAAAAGTTCCACTATGATTACGAGCCAAAGAACCAATTTTGGTGCTATTTAGCACCACTTTTGGCTCTATTTAGTGGTTCTATTTAGCACCCTTTTATGGTTCTATACAGCACCATTTGACAAAGGTTCTATATAGCACCTTAAAAGATTGGTAGCACTAAAAAAGGTTCCCCTATGATTATGAGCCAAAGAACCAGTTTTGGTGCAATTTAGCACCTTTTTTTTAGAGTATCCTATTAAACAAAAATCAAGGCTTTATCTGTATTCTTGTGTGCCTTTTCCAACAAATTTTTGTTGCTGGGGTAACAACTAGGTTTATATGTACTGGTCCTGTAATGCCTAACGATTAAAATAAATTGTTTAAAATAAGTAAATAAATAAATAGTGCAACATGGTAGCTCATTGGTAAGCACTGTTGCCTCAAAGCAAGAAAGTCACTGGTTCGAGTCCCAGCTGGGCCAGTTGGCATTTCTGTGTGGAGATTGCATGTTCTCCCCTTGTTCGCGTGGGTTTCCTCCGGGTGCTCTGGTTTCCCCCACAGTCCAAAGACATGCGGTATAGGTGAATTGAGTAGACTAAATTGGCCGTAGTGTATGTGTGTGAATGTGGAGTGTATGGGTGTTTCCCAGCAGCTGGACGGGCATCCGCTATGTAAAACATATGCTGGATAAGTTGCCGGTTCATTCCGCTGTGGCAACCCCTGATGAATAAATGGACTAAGCTGAAGGAAAATTAATGAATGAATAAATAAATAAAATGGCTGTATTGGCTAATGCTATTTAAGTAAACGCTGATGTTTAATGTCCAATGATGAAAACGCAAGGTAAGCAAATCACATGCAAACCTGTTTTTCAGAGGCTTTCACAGTATGGCTTTTTGATCATTAGATTAGGAAGGCTATCTTAAATAGATTCCCTGGACTATTTTTGGTGGATTTGCTAGACTAGCTGGTTACAACAAATCCATTTAAGTATTAGTGAAATTTGTCAAGCCACATGTCCCTAATTTTCATTCATTCTAATTTCATGGGGGGCAAAAAACAACACCAAAGTCTTCCAAAAAAAGAGAGTCTCAGTTTAAAATAACATGGGTGTGATTAAATGTTGAAACGATTTCCTTTATTTTGGCTGAATAAACCCTAAGGGAACTAACTGACATTAACAGTGTTTCCATGCAAAGATGTGAATTAGATTTATGGGTAAAACTGGAATGCTGCATAAAACATTTGAGAATAAAGCACCGTTTCCATCCATTGAGTCAAATGGAACAAAATGGTCAATTTCTGAAAAACTGGCACCATATTTCTCAAAGAAAAATGGAATTTGCTGTGGTAGAAGGTAGCACTGTGGGTCTTTTTCATATATAATAAATTAGTTGCACCTCAGTAGATGAAGATGAAATGTAATGAACGCCGTGGCTTTTGGAAGCGAGAACATCTCTTTTGGAGCGCAGCCGGTCAAGTCAGTTTTAGGAGGTAATAATACAGAATCACTTTGATGACGAACTTTAGCTAAGGCATTTTAGAATGCCCAAAACAACATTTCAAATATTGTACAATGTGGTTTGTCCTCTGCTTGTCCATTAAAGAGTACCTATTATGCCCCTTTTTACAAGATGTCAAATAAGTCCCTGATGTCCAAAGTGTGTATGTGAATTTCAGCTCAAAATACAGCAAACATGTTTTTTTTTTATAAGTCTTTAAAACTGCCCCTTTCAGACTTTGATCCAAAGTGTACTGTTTTGGTCACTTTAAATTCAAATGAGATTATGCTCCCAGCACTCTTTTCAGAGCTACAAATACCTATGATTTAGCATAGCAGCAGATTTAAAAACAGGACTTATGTTATCTCTGTGAAAAACTGAAAATGTCAAAAGAAGTGTCTCAGATGAAGGTAGTCAGTGCAGACTCCAGTTTTCATTTGTGCATCCTAAAACTCCACATTTATAATACCTCTTAGTCACTGACATTATCTTCAGCAGGTACGGTGTAAAAACTCTAATACCGGACAGCTCCTTCTCACTCAGGGCTGTCTATGCTAATCAGTGATGGGAATAATGGCGCTACGTATAAATTAACGGCGTTACTAACGGCGAGTAATCAAATGAATTACTGTTTCCCCTGTTACAACGCCGTTACTGTTAATGACAATAACATGTGGGTTACTATAATTGAGAACACTGAAGTAATTCTAATCTAATGAAGCACCTCACGTCGTCACATGCCACCACAAAATTAGTGGTTACGCAGGTGATAACGTGAGCTCTGCTACCAAAGGAGGAGACGAAGCCACGACGTCAAAACAAATAAAACTTGATTTTCCTCCACCACAAACACTTATTGCTCGGACAGAATTAAACAAAATAATACCTAGATATATAGTTGAGGACATGCTGCCATTGTCTCTTACATTGTCCCACAACAACATTAAAATAGTGTAGATTAGTGTACAAAGTTTTATATTTATTTATAGTCATTTGACAAATTAGATTTTTTTAAAGTAACACAATAGTTACTTTCCCTGGTAATTAGTTACTTTTATAATTATGTAACTTAGTTACTAACTCAGTTACTATTTGTGAGAAGTAACTAGTAACTATAACTAATTACTCTTTTAAAAGAATGTGCCCAACACTGATGCTAATGAGGGAGAGATCGTCACAAATAGGCAGGGCTTTCCCCCTCTGATGCCATGTACAAAGGAAAGATGTCAATCAAAGTGTTTCTGCAGACTGTTTTTATGAAGTGTAATTATAAAAAATGTAATGAATTCATTTTTACTATTAGAGGTTGGATATATTCACATGCTGTTGTCACACAACTGTGTTTAACCCCTTTATAAAAGTTTTTTTTGCATAACAGGTCCCCTTTAATGCCGTCCCATTGTACCGATTTTTGTTAACACATGATCGCTTAAAACAAAATCACATGACTTCTTTTTAATGCGCCTGCTGGAATTTATTTAGTTAATGTGTTTCCATTGTACACTGTAAAAAAATGCTGGGTTCCACACAATTCCTTCATGTTCATGTCCCAACACAAATCGGTTAACCCTCCTGTCGTGTTCACCTCCCACCCCTTGTCTGTTCTAACTGCGATTAAATTAGCACATTTTTCAAAACCAAATTTTTTTTCAACATTCTTTAGCTGTGAACAGAGTAGTGTTTAACATGAATTTATAGAATTAGACATAAAATAACTGCAGTGAAAATAGAGTGAGTTGGGGTGGTGTACAGTATATGGGGATGTTTTCTGTCTGATGGATGAATATAGTCTGGATACCCATTCATTTCCTATGGCGGTCACTTTTGACCGGGAACGCCACAGGTATAACAAGGTTGACTAAAACACTTAAAATTCAATGAAATGTGCATAATGTGGAGGATATCATAAGGTCTTGAAGCAATCAGATGTAAAACACAATAATTAAGAGTGTTTTAAGTTGTAAATTGGTCAGATTTGACCCGAACAAAACAGGAAGGTTAAGTTACAATTGATTTAACTTATAATCGATTAAAAAAATGTAAGTGGATTGAACATAAAAAAATTAAGTTGTCCGGTCACACTTTATTTTGATGGTCCGTTTGTTGAATTTAAGTTACATTGCATCTACATGCCAACTAATTCTCATTAGATTTTAAGTAGACTGTTAGGTTGGGGTTAGGGTTAGTGTAAGTTGACATGTACTTGCAAAGTTTCTTATAGTCAGTTAAATGTCTGTTGAAGGAGCAGTATCAACAGATATTAAGCAGACAGTCTACTAATACTCAAATGGACCATCAAAATAAAGTATTACCAGTTGTCCCCCCCAAAAAATTAAGAATCGTGTTGATTTTAAAGAAGTAGTTTCAACAAGCAGCAAAATAATTTGTTGAGTGTATAATTTTTCTTTTCAGATAACAAGTTTATCGCTCTACGTTTTTATATCTGCATTTAAAAAATGTATGCGCTTTCATGAAACAATTTTATATGCAATTTCAAAATGCGAATAAAAAAATGGGTGAATTTCCAGCAACAAAGCAGTTTCTGGCGACATGAGTGACAGCAATTTGATCAGAATTTAGCATAACGCACACATTGAAACCCCTGATGCAGCAGTAGTGGGAATGCCTTCTGGCAACTCGGTGCCAGGGTGAAGATAGAGAGATGTTGCACTTCAGAGTTTTGGACTGATGCAACATCGCAAACTTTAGTGACACCGAGATGCGGTCACCTCAGAAGACCAGCAGAACGAGGCTCTGAGATCTGAGCGAGGACGTGTGTGAAAAAACTTTTAGTGCACACACTTCGAAATGATTTGAAAAAAGCCGTCTGGTCCACCATCGTCTGCTGGAGGGAGAAGCAGGTGGTTATGAAAGCAGCATAAACCCTGTAATGCTAATCACCAGCATGACCACTTCAAAAAGAGAGAGAGGCTTCGCTATCCGTGATACCGGGAAGGGACAGGCAGGGGAGAGTTTGCCCGCAGCTGGTTTTGTGCTGGAACAGAGAGAGACTGAGGGTTTTTATCGCCACGACTGCCAGGTTTGTGTAACAAAGCCATCCTTAAAAGCATCTGTCAGAGGAGGAGAGGGAGGCCGAGCCTGTTCAAAAAACCAAAGTGATAAAGTTAACTAGCACTTTAATCAATAGAGCCATTTGCGCAAAGCTCAGAAGGATATTTTTCTTTGATGCAGTGGCAGCCAAAGTGAGTTTTAATTACTACCATGCAACTGGCAGGATAAAGCCACTTTTAGTAAGCAGGTAAGGCTTTTTTAATGGTTTTGGTACAATTTCGCTTGCTAATAAAGGCTACATTTACTTTTACTTAATAAAAAACAGTAAAAAACAACATATTGTTGAATATTATTACAATTTCAAATAACAGTTTCTTGATTTCACCAATTTAATTGACATTTTATTTAATTTAAGGCCTTTTTTAATGGTTTTGGTACAATTTCTATTAATCAACAGTCAAAAAAACTCATGTTGTTGAATATTGCTACAATTTCAAACAACAGTTTCCTGTTTTTACATATTTAATTTAATTTAATTTAATTTAAATCCATAAAACATTTTTTCTTCTTATATATATCTATATTTATATATACGTAGATATTTCTATCTATATATATATATATTCATTCATTCATTTTCTTTTCGGCTTAGTCCCTTTATTAATCTAAGGGTCGCCACAGCGGAATGAACCGCCAACTTATCCAGCATATGTTTTACACAGCGGATGCCCTTCCAGCTGCAACCCATCACTGGGAAACATCCATACACACCCATTCACACATACACTACGGACAATTTAGCCTACCCAATTCACCTATACCGCATGTCTTTGGACTAAGTCTGGATCTTTTAATGAATACAATATAACAAACAAAAGTCTTTATTGTCATTATTCATAATTTTTTTATTCATGCTTACTGAATAAAAATTTAATAATAATAATTAAAAAAAATAATAAAATCTTACTTTCCCAGTACTGGGTTGCGGCTGGAAGGCCTCATTCACACTACAAGTGACTCGCAGTAGCAAAGTGACAAGCGACTGTTCATTTCAAGGGAGAGTGAGCGACTTCCGGCGACCTCCGTCTATGCGTGCGATTGCCTGGTCGACCAGGTGGGCGTGTCGAACTACGTGACAAAGTTGAAAATCCTTCAACTTAATGCAAATGAAGAGGGACTTTCTTGAGCGACAGCCAGTAGGAGCACCAGTAGAGCTCACGTGATCCTCTCTCAGCTCACTCAAAGGCCGGTTGTATTCTTCGTGCTGTAGACCTACACAGACCTGCGTTTGCAGCAGATCGCCACCCAGAGCTACAGGCAGCTACAAAGTCGCTGCTAGTGTGACTGAGGCAGAAGGCTGTGTGAAACATATGCTGGAATAGTTGGCGGTTTATTCCACTGTGACGACCCCTGATAAATAACGGACTAAGCTGAAGGAAAATGAATGAATGAATAAAATCTTACTGACCTCAAACTTGAATGGTACTGCAATTCCTTTCAAAAATAACTATTCAAACAAAGTCTACATCATCACAAAAAAATGATCTAGTGCATTATTTACAAAGTAACAACATGTAATGCATGGGGAAATAGGGGGTTATTTGGAAAATATAAATACATACAGCACCCTGCTGCTTTTAGCTGTAGGGCTATTAGCTTTAATTGCCGTATTTCTGCTGACACAATAAACAGAAGCTCCTTTTCAAAAGCAAGTTCACTTCTTTTCTGCCTTATATAAAATATTCCTCTCATAAAGCAGCATCTAACAGTCACAAAAGCTTCTAAATGACTGACTTGGAACACACTATATATGTATCATCTCTGCAAAAGAAAAGAAAAAGCATAAAAAATAAATTATAAAATAAAAAAATGTATTTTAAAGCAAAAAGATACCCAAATTGCACTTCATTTTAACTGAGTTTGCTGTTAGCATGTTGCTTAAGATGCAAAATGCTAATTAGAAATAAATGCTGGATACAGTGATGCTTTTTATCAATATGTTTCAGACTATTGATTGAAAATGCATTCTGGGATTGCCCTGTACTCAAAGATACATGCAGTGGTGTCTAAGAATAAAACAAAGATGATTTCTTAGAATATTTTAAGAATTCGTAGAGTGCCTTATGCTTAAAAAGTTTACATTTTCTGTTTGTTCAAACTACTTGTTTAAAATGAGCTGAAAAAACACAATTCTTGAGGTGGTTTTTGGGACAACTTAATTGTTTTATGTTCAGTCCACTTACATTTGTAAAAACAATTAAGTTAACTTAATCGATTTGTGTTTAAACAACAAGAAGGAATTATGTGGAACTGAAAGATGACATTTGGTGTTTGTTCAAAGTACTTGTTTAAAATAAGCTGAAACAACACAATACTTGAATTTTTTGGTGACAACTTAATTGTTTTATGTTCAATTACACTTAAAGGTGTAAAATGTAAGTTAACTTAATTCCTTCATGTTGTCCCAACACAAATCGATTATGTGGAAGCCAGCATTTTCACAGTGTACCTTTTGAAACAGACAAAAAATGAATATGCAGCTCTTTCTACTGAACTGTTTTTGTGCACATTTTTGAAAATTGTATTAAAAAAACAAAGATGTCTATTTGGTTTTAAAACATCAAGCCAATTCACATTTATTTTTAGAGCTTTATAGAATGCTGATTGTATCAAAGCAACTTTATACAGATGCAGATCGTACGAATACAAATTGAGTCCAAAAATAAATTGGCAAAATCTGAATCAGACATAAAGCAAAAGTGTGAAGTTTCATCAATGTGAAATGCTCACAATTAAAGGGATGAATGAATTTTCTGTCATTCTGCCGAGTTTCTTTTCTTTTGATGAGCACACGTTTGATGATGGTTGAAATACTTTGATAGTATTTTATTTGATTTGCTATGTATGTCAATGGCTACCCATTGCAACATTCTTCAAAATATCTTTTTTTATGTTCAACAGAACCAAGAAACTAATAAAGATTTGGGACTTTTTGAGGCTGAAAACTTTCATTTCTGAGTCAACTATCCATTCAACATTCATGGATGTTAAGGTATAGGTTTTAATACAATAAGAAAACATGCAAATACACTAATTGAGAAAAAGTAATGCTTTTAATTTTTCTTAAGGGGTTCATTTCTTTTTCTTTCTTTTTTTTTTTTTGCTTTAAGGCAAATTTAATAAAACAGGTGAACATCCGAAACCATTCTTTTCCCCTACAAATCCAATATAAAAATGTAATTTGAATGAAAGAAATTAATTTAGATGAATGTTGAATGTAGATGAATGTACACTGGAAAAAAGCTTTCATTCATCCAATTAAAAAAAAATTAGGGTAATGGTTCACATCTAAATTTTATCACTTGACCCAATGAAAAATAAATAATTTGCCTTAAATAATATTTTCTATCTCCATGAGAACAATTTTATATAACCTGGTACAAAGCATATTCATTTTGTTGAAGAAAGTCAATTAATTTAAACTATCTTTTTGTTCTAAACAAGAAGATATAGCTTTAGTCAAAACAACAACTCCCATAAAATGTTCATTCATCCAATAAAAAAAAAATAGGGTAATGGTTTCACATCTAAATTTGATCACTTGAGCCAAAGAAAAATAATTCATTTGAGCATCTCTGTTGTCAGCAATCTGGCAGAATAAGCAGGTAGGAGGCAGCACTGTCAGTTAACCTTTTTATTCTGAGTTCAGAACATGAACAGCCCTTAACAGGACCATACCACCGGGGTGCTTCCTTTACACACTACCCTCGTTGATGATGATGGCCAATATTTTATAAATAAGTGAAGTTTAATATTGAACTAATTTCGAGAGGAGCACGTGCTCATGATTGAACCAGCTGGCCCACATTACCTAATCACGATCCTCCAATCAAAGGATTCCAAGGGGAGGTTAGAGATCGACTTGAGCTCAATCTCCCCTCGCCCTGCAAAAGGGATGGAGCCCTGGGCCCGAGGATCCCTTGAGCTCAGGGCTCTCTCCCGGGACAGCATGCCAAACAAGCTATGTATAAATCATGAGCTAAGTGTAAACTCTTGAAACGAAATATTGGGCTTAAATCACAGAAGCCAACTTAAACATAAACACACATAAAGTCTATAACAAAACAACCCATGTATTTTAACTAATATAACACATAAACTAACTCTAAACCATTTCCCATGATGCACTTGGCTATAGTGTTGTGGGCCAGGTCATTACAGTATGTCTGTTTAATACGCATGCACTGGCCTGTGAGAGTAACCTTAAAATTTTACATTGGTCAAAACAAATATTTCTTAGTTGAGCTCTTAATCAAAAATATTTATATTTAACTATGCTTTGAACTTAAAATATATTACTTGAAAAATAAAACAAATAATATTAAACTGAAATGAAAGATTAATTTTTAATTGGATGAAGTACTGCTAGAATTTTATTTTTCAGTGTATGATAACTGAATGTAATAAAAAAAAAAAAAATCAGTATAGTGTTTTTTGGATATATTATTGAAAAAATCCCCAAAATTGTGCCTTTAATTATTGATCATTTGTATCAGTTAAAATTAAATGGAAACATACTGTACACTAAAAAATGAAACTACTCTTTCATTGAAAATACATTTATTTATTATAGTTTAGTCCAAAGTTTTACTTGGATTTTTTATTTTAAGTCGAACCAAATTATATCAATTAATTCATGGTCTATAAAATCAATATTTTACCTTTGAGTCAATGTATTATTTACCTTGGGCAGATTAAATACAACCAATTCAAAACTATCATTTGAGGGTAATTTATATGCTTAGCTGTAACAAATTACATTATTTTTAGGTTGGTTCAAATCAAGATTATACTTTGATCTAAGGTTAAAAAAGATAGTTTTCTATCTTTCTAATTACTAGATTTTATAAAAAAAAACTTATATAAAAAAATATATATTTAGTGTCTCTATATTAAACAATGTTATCACTTTGTGTGAATGTATTTTTCTTGATCAAAATAAATATTTTTGATTTAGGTTAAATTATAGTTAAATTATACTTTGAGAAAAAAAGAGCTGTAACAAATTACAAGTTGGTTCAAAGTGTATTTTTTCATTTTTTTTCCAGCTGTGATGCCTTAAAATGTGGCATTCGTTCATTGTAAAAAATGATATGACAAAAAATGTTTTATGTTACTTTACCTTATTTTAATAAGTTAATCAGGTTCTAACTACGTTTTTTAAGTTGTGCAAAGATTAACTTAATATTTTTAGTCAGTTTGATTGATATAAGTTGAGACGACTAGAAAAGTTCATTTGATTTAACTAAAAAAATTAAGGCAGCATTTTATTTACAGTGTATAAGCCGCTTACTAGTTCACCAGTAAATCTGCTGTATTGCAATCACTCTGAGCTAACATCATAAAAAAATAGTATCCATTTGATCAGATATCAGAGAAGGGAAAATTAAAGCCATAGTGACAGTTTAAATGCAGTACAATTTTGCAGTAAAACTGCAGACTTGGCAACTGTGTTTATTGCCAATCATTCTAATTCACATCAAGCCAAACCTGAAATGAATTAGTGCAGCTGGGCACAGACACCCACACAAACACTTCACAGCTAGACGATGTGACATTGAACACCTGTATGCTGAATACACATACGGTAAACAAAGTCACAGTGAGTAAACATATGCTGGGAACAAGACAGGCCTGAAGATGCAATCCTCCAAAGACTTACCATATCAGTCTGTATTTTTTTTTAAACCATACGGATACATACGGTAACAGCAGATACAAGCAGAACATTACACAGATGATCATATTAGTGGAACTTCAAAATCAATCTTGAATGGATTTGCATCACACACACAATCTTGCGCACAAACACCACCTGTACAAGTGATTTTAAGATATTTTTCAGATTCAATTTCACATTTATATTAGTGGTAATTAAAATAGGACCTGTATACATTTTATTTACAACATATACACATATGCATGCATGTTTAATGGTATTATTGTTCATCTGTCAATTTATATTGTACAATGAGATAACAATGTTTATCAATGAATGTTTTTTTTTTTTTGCTTTATTTTAGTTAATTAAACTGAAATTAGAATGAAAAATTATTTAAAGCAATTACGAAAACAATTAAAATGCTATGCCTTAATAAGAAGTATATATTAACTAAAAATAATCATAAAAAAAAGAAATGATACAATTTCAAGAAACAAAAAAATACATCAAAAACAAATAAAAAATATTCAAATCCAATCGAGTTGTCCTTTGAACAACCACATAATATGATAAGTATTATATTAAGTAAAACTAAATGAGATTATTTAAAAATGAAAAGAAATTATAATATTTCAATAAACAAAAAACAGAACAAAAACAGTAAACAATATTAAAATGAACAATACATGCTACTATACACTGTAAAAAAAAAACTGTAGAATTGACAGCATTACTGCCAATTTCTACAGTATTACTGGCAACATTTACAAGCGCCATGTAAATTAATGATTACAACTGTGCTGCAGTTTTACAACACACTTGTAATTGTTAATTTACAGTGCACTTGTAAATTTTACAGTATTACTGGCAACCAAAATTGCCAGTAATACTGTCAATTTTACAGCATTGTTTTTACTATATATATAGTATAAGTCTCATATATAGTATAAGTCTCAAAGTTCAGTGTGTCTCAAAAAAATCCAAGCAAAATTAATTCAGAATTACGTCAAAATCCCTCCAACTTTAATTATATTTTGTAATTAGGGGGCGAATAGATGAAATTATATGATATGTATACGTTTTCCACCTCACCTGATTTATACCACAGCATTACCTTGTTAAACAATGATAACCCAAATATTGAACGCTTAAAATTTATTACTTGCAAACTAAATTAGCACGCACAGAAATAAAGCAACGTTTACATATCGGAATGATTAATTGCCAGACTCCCGTGCAATCTGTCGGACAGTGCGATGGGTGCGTGGTGCATCTTCTTGGCTCAGTACCATGTCTTCGATGGTGGTGACATTTTCAACAGTACGGGTAGTGCGTGGTCGACCACTCCTCGTACGCAACATACTGATCCAGTGTGATCATTTTTCACCAGCAAGTAATCCAGTCCACCTTTTGTCCAGTTTTTAGTCAGAAATTCACGAAGAAAACGTGAAGCACTGTAGCCTTTCAGTTCCCGTAAACCTTTGATCAAACACTTATCTTCATTCGAAAACATCATCGCCAAGGAAAGTAAATAAAAGGATTATTCTAATGCACAGATTGCGCTGTTATTCCTGTACGAAATTTAGTCATTCTTATTCCTGTAGTACAAGCAGTTTTATTTTTGTATAATATATTATTGCTTGTTTTTTTTGAGACACGGTATATATATACAATTCATTCAATAAGTTCTTGTATTAAGAGGAAAGTGCTACCCTATCATAAAAAGTACATTATTTTTGTAATTAGTTTTTATGTTTGTTTGTTTTTTAATTGAGGGATAAATGGAAATTATCATCTGTTGCAATTGACAGCGTGCCATCCAAATCATTCCTCTACGAGGTTTAACAGTATTTTTGGAAGGAAAAAAAAAAAGATTGGCCTTCATATATAAAGCAAAACTAGTTCTCACACACAGACACACACACACAACGCTGTGCTTATCTGAGTGTGTCAGTGATGGTATAGTGTGTTGATGTTGTGTTTAAAGCCCAAAGCTCCAAATCCATACAGCTCCTTTCAGCTTGCTGTCTGTAACCAACAGAATTATCCAGCACATTTAGACCCGTATGCTCACTGTGGAAAATCTTATCACAAAAGTCTCTCTGCTGCCAAAAACACATCTTCAGCTTTAGGAAACGCACACACACACACTAAACACTTTATATACTATAAATACTACTACATAAAACATGAGCGTATGAGTGGTAACGTTATTTTCAGGGACAGAGAGAAGTTAGAAATCTCCATTTCAGTAGAGCAGTTGCTTTCTATTGGAGAAAAAAAAAAATCAGCGTTTTTGTATGACTCTCGAGGCGATTCAGAGGTTTTTCCATGTAAATTATAAAATACATCCATTTTTCTGTTCGCAGTGTCACGGCACAATTCTTAATGACAGCATATGGCACTGTTGCTGTCTAACGCTGTAATTTACAGGTTTGTGAAGCAAATATTTTGTCAGCGTGCGGCTAAATAAGTACGGAGAGAGGAAGGTTTATGGCAGAACTGCAGGAGGAGAAGAGATTAATTTGCTTTGTGCAGGGGCTTATGTGCAGAAAGCGGCTCATCCGTCTGTGTACTCCAGTTATTTCTGTTGGACTCAGCACACACACTATAGCGCTGGAACAGGTGACCTGCTCAAGCACGCTGTTGAGGAAGCTATTCTGAAACTGCGGCCTTTTAAGCGCAGAGCTACTTAAGATATGCAGTAGTTTAAATATGGTCAAGATATACTCATGAAAGACTACTTCACTGCATAACAACAAGCTTTGAATAAAAAGCAGATATAACTACTGTATACTGAAGCTCTGAAGTGGGGTCACAGACGCCCGGTGGCCTTAGGATGCCAGAGAATACTTAATAAGCATTCAGTCTGTAAATAAAGGAGGAATACGTCAAAGTCATTGGTATATATGAAAATTCCTTCTGCAAGCATGTGGTACTGTACTATGACTGTAAAGGAATATAGGCATGTACTGTGCAAAAGTTTTAGGCCAACGTTAAATCTGTTGTTTTACTGATGGTATAATGGATATATGTGACCATTTACCACAAAACCAGTCATACGTGTAATTACTTTTGTATTTGTTTTTTAACTGAGATTTATACAGAGTGAATAAATTATCTTTCAGTTGATGTAGCTATGTATTATTTTGATTTAATTGCGACATGTGAAAGACAATGTTGGAGAGAGGCTGTTTGTCCTGGTTTGAGCTGCATTTCTACCAGTGTTGTTAGCGATATTTTCTTGTGAATGTTGAAAAGTACAGATAGGTTTTAATCCATTGTGCCATTCCTTCTGGAAAGGACTTCAGTGCTAATAGTTTTCATTTTCAGCATGATAATGATCCGCTAATTGCAGTAAAATCTTATTTGGAGAAAGAAAATGGTCATGAAATGGCCCATACAGGGTCCAGACCTGAATATTATAGAGGCTGTATGAGATCACCTGGACAGAAAAAGAAAGATATGAGACTCTAAACCTAAAGAAGAACTCTGGGAAGTGCTAAAAGAAACCTGATATTAACAAAACAGTTTAGATAGCACAGTTGGCACCTTAAAGCACAGAAGCCACATTAAACATAGACTTTTGCTTGAAGAGGAAATGTTGTGCTGTTATTGATTTTTTGTACATATTTCCTATATTTTCTGTTTGTTTTTATTTAAGAGACTGATTGATTATATAATGTGCAAAAGTCTTAGGCCAACAAAGCTGGTATAGTGCTTAGGACTTTTGCATAGTACTGTATATGTGTTCAGGACAAGACACGTATTACACATGTGAATTTTGGGGCAGATCGGACAATGGGCTCTATTTTAACAATCTATAAGCGCATGGTGCAGGAGAACTTAGAGTGTGTCCAAATACACTTTTGCTATTTTATGGATGGGAAAAATGGTCAGCGTGCCCAGCGCATGAGCTAA
Source organism: Danio jaintianensis (assembly GCA_903798115.1). NCBI lineage: Eukaryota > Metazoa > Chordata > Actinopteri > Cypriniformes > Danionidae > Danio > Danio jaintianensis. Next base: position 20,570,346 of record CAIGQV010016645.1, on the reverse strand, counting down.
AAGGGTTGTCCTTATTCTCTTAATTAGTTATGCGAGTCTCCTATTCCCTTTAAGCGTGAGTTGCAGTCGCACCGTGGTGCTTTCGTATTCACATGCCAGACTTTGTAAGCAGAAAAACTGAACGTTTACTAGTGAGGAAATGGATCTGCTCATGTGCAAAGTTGAAAGTGAGCAAACCATCGTGTTTTTTATATTTATGTAGACAATGATAATAATCTTTTACATTTTAATCCTGAATGATTAAAATCCATGTAGATATCTGCAGGTCAGGACTTTTATAAAATGTGACATCTAACAACTTCCTGTTTCTTGGCGAAACACTGACATTTGTCAGTGTGCCACAGAAACGCACTTAAACGAAAACTGTCCAGGAGTTTTGAAACCCATATCAAATGTATCTTTTCACCACTTCTGGTGTGTGTGCAAAGTTTTGAGCCTGTTTGTGGATGTTTAGACCCTCAAAAATGTGATTTACGTTGAAATTGAGTGATAATAATAAACTAGGTCTGTCTATCAACAAAAAACAAACAAACAAACAAACAAACAAACAAACAAACGTGTTAATCAAAATCATGATCTCTCTTTAATCTAGATTAATCTCAAATGTAAATGTAAGGACTGTAAATATGCAGTGTTTAAATAAAGAAAGGCATAACATAGTTTAAGGAAACAGATCTTCTATAGTTTTATTATCTTGTCAAAAATGCCAATAATTTTGTTTCACTTCAGGTTGTTGCTATAAAACGTTCTGTTTAAAAAAATAAAAATAAAAGAAAATAAACATGTCAAGCTAAAAACTCCAACACATCTCATGTTCATTCATTCATTCATTTTCTTTTCGGCTTAGTCCCTTTATTAATCTGGGGTCGCCACAGCGGAATGAACCGCCAACTTATCCAGCATATGTTTTACGCAGAGGATGCCCTTCCAGCTGCAACCCATCACTGGGAAACATCCATACACACCCATTCACACATACACTACGGACAATTTAGCCTACCCAATTCACCTGTACCGCATGTCTTTGGACTTGTGAGGGAAACCGGAGCACCTGGAGGAAACCCACGCGAACACGGAGAGAACATGCAAACTCCACATAGAAATGCCAACTGACCCAGCCGAGGCTCGAACCAGCGACCTTCTTCCTCATGTTCTTACAGCAAAAAGGACATAAATTTGAGAAAGATAGGAAACAAAGGGTGAAATGATAAACAATGTAACAAGCAGTGTATTTGTAATAATGCATAATTATAAATGTAATTTCAATAGTCCAGTCTACATTTTGGAGAGGTTCAGGCCCCAGACAGCAAAACCAAGAGGGTAATTGAAAAAAAAAAACTACAAAAAGTAAAACCTCACACTTGAAAATTTAATTGGCTTTAACTGTTTGAGATACACTGCATGAACTGTTGGATCATACACCACAAAGGGTCAACAGGGGCCACAATGAAGAACCCAAAGCACAAATGTTAGCCTTCATGACACAGGCCCTGGAGTTCGATTGAACCCATCCGAAAGCATTTTGCCTTCTGCTCTATAAGCCAAAGACTTTTTTTAGTCTGTGTTTGGGTTTGAAAGGTCTCCCGAAACAGATTTCTGACAGGCTTCTGAGGCAGCGTAACAGTCTACTGATCTACAACAAAAGGGCTTTGATGACCAAGTGGATATTAACAGACCACAATACCCATTTCTCACAGAAAATAAAGTCAAAAGTTAAAAAAATCCAGTATAAACATAGATTTATATGCAAAACTGTGCGTCAATCAAAATTTTCAGGCATCGTTTCTTTCCTTGAGCCTATCATGTCTCCATTAGGCTTCTGAGGCAGCATAACAGTATATTGATCTGCAACAAAACTGAGAGCATTGATTATAACCAAGCGGATATTTGCTTTATCCAAATATCGCTTTTGTGTTCAAAATTGTGTCAGATGTTAAAAAGATGGGCATAAATCTGCAATTATACACAATCAGACTGACAAATGCAACTTACAAATGTCATTTCTTTCATTCAGCCTATCATATCTAACAAAGGAAACATGTAGATTTGCGCTGCCTTTGAAGAACTCAATAGAGGCATCTTAAAAGACTGGACGTGACACGATCATCAGATTCGGACGTGCCTTGTTGGCTTCCTAATTCCATATGCTGCCTGCAGAGACAACATTTTTTCAGCTTTCAGATGCAGCCACAGACTTTCAGAGTTTAGCTCTAATCATGAGCTGCGTCCGAAAGCAGCCTACAGCACTAGAAAGAATCTCAGAAATACAACCATTGCCTTTCAAGTAATCAATTTTTTTGAAGGCAACATATATGTATCCTTCACTGCCTAGGGCCCTGTTTCCACTTGAAATTAATGTGTTCAAATGCAGCTTTTGTGACCAGGTGTTAATTGTGTCAAGACCTTTTTTCATTTTATTTCGTCATGGTCTACATCACTCGCATGAACACAACTGAGTGAACAAATCCATGTTACGTGGGTTATCAGCGAGCTGAAAAGCAAGGGTATGATCAGAATGTGGATGACAATTATGATTTCAGTCATAACCTGTGTTTTGGCACAAAGCAGCTATGTATGAATAACTTTTTTTAAAATCCAATCATTCATTCATTCATTTTCCCTCAGCTTAGTTCCTTTATTCATCAGGGGTTGCTACATCGGAATGAACCGCCAACTAATCCAGCATATGTTTTACACAGCGGATGCCCTTCCAGCTGCAACCCAGTACCGGGAAACCCATTCACCTATACAGCATGTCTTTGGACTGTGAGTGAAGCCGGAGCAATCAGAGGAAACCCGCACGTACACGGGGAGAACATGCAAACTCCACACAGAAATGCCAACTGACCCAGCCGGGACTCGAACCAGCGACCTTCTTGCTGTGAGGCAGCAGTGCTAACCACTGAGCCACTGTGTCACCCTTTAACATAATGATACAGAAAAAAAAATATTCCTTGGATTTGCAAAAAAAAAAAATTAAGGTAAGTGGTTGCAAACATTTTATATGGGCTGAATTTAAACAAACAAATTAAGTTGAACATTACTAAATTTAATTCGTTTGTATAAATTCAGCCCATATAATTATATTATTTGCAACCACTTACCTTAAAAAAAAGTAAATTCAATGAATCATTTTTTTCAGTGTATGTTTAGTTATTGAGCAAAGAATAGATGGTCTTTTTGTGGAATACGTGTCATATTTTTTCAAATTTACAATAGGTAAATTCCAAAAGCAAATGCGCCATCAACAATGCATTGCTACTAATGTTAATAACTTTGTGAACCTACTTCAGCATTCAAACACAGTGAATATAACATGTTCATGCAGAGCGCCATAGTAGTTTGTATAGACAGAGATCATTCCTACAAGTCATAATAACGAGGTTAGGTGCATTCAAATCATGTCAACCAAAGATGGCATTGCACCTACTTTTGATAAATTACAAGAAAATACAGTAGGGTTTGTTACTGCTTATAGAAAACCTAAAGCAAATAATTTGTTTTGTCACTGGCATCCCACAAGAATTAATTTTGTGTCCATGAATTTCACCCAGTGATATATATTAGCACTGTCACCTCACAGCAAGACGGTTGCTGGTTCGAATCCCAGCTGGGCCAGTTGGCATTTTTGTGTGGAGTTTGCATGTTCTCCCAGTGTTCACTTGGGTTTCCTTCGGGTGCTCCGGGTCCAAAGACATGTGGTATAAGTGAATTGGATTAACTAAATTGGCCGTAGTGTATGAGTGTGTGTGAATGTGAGAGTGTATGGATGTGTCCCAGTACTGGGTTGCGGCTGGAAGGGCATCTGCTGCATAAAACATATGTTGGAATAGTTGGCGGTTCATTCCACTGTGGCGACCCCTGATAAATAAGGGACTAAGCCGAAGGAAAATGAATGAATGAATAAGTCTCTATTATAGATCAGTGATTTCGCCTGTGTCTCACAACTCAAAAACTCAGAGGTTAAAGAAAATTTTACTGCTTGTTGTAGATAATTAAACCTTTATGCATCCTCAAAAGTCTGTCGGAAATGTTTTGGAAGAGTATCCTTGTGCAAAACTGTCTGATGGAAATTCAGACACAGCAGGAATCTAGAAAAAAAACAGGATCTAGGATACCTTGAAAATTGTGGTCTTTGACTCGGTTCAGGGTTGGAGCTAAAGTTAATAAACCAGGGCTACATCTGAAGAACCATGCGGTTTTGTGAAAAGTTATGTGAAAATGATGACTACATTGCTGAAAGTCCATATCAAATACAAGATTTTGGATATGTTTGGCAATCTATGCTATTCACTATTGAGATAATGAAATAGTAGGCAGAGAAACTACAAGTGATGCAGTTACCTTAAATCAAGTATGATTAATTCTACATCTAAGATTGCTAATGCGCCTGTGTGTTCTTTCACAGAATGGTCCATTACTGGTGAGAGAAAAATAAATGAATCAACTGACACAGTAGGTGTATGAGCAAGAGATAATGTACAGTCACAGAGAAGTGGATCTTATATCATCCTGAAGTGTTTCTTTTGCGGTAATGACCATTTGGCTGTACATTATCCCACTTATTACAATGGATACTTACACAGTAAATAACAGGACATAAAATATTGATTCAAGGTGAGAATATTATGTGAGAACAAAGCAAGTGCACAGGAGTGTCAGAGCAAACAGCAGCGTAAATCAGTTGTTGCCAGGGACAACGGTTAATTATACTGTATTAATAATAGTCATTATTCAACAATATTTGACTGCAGAATGCTGCAATCAACATCAAGTATTCTAGATGGATGGGCTGCAAAATCATAATGGACTTCATGGCAGAGCATGCTCCAAAATCAAATAACCGATGCTCTTCTGAAATAACAAATTATTGAGTGCATGCTCTAATATAAGACACTTGTAATATGCAACCCTGGGCCACAAAACCAGTCATAGGCATCAATTTTTGAAATTGAGATTTATACATCACACGGATGCTGGATAAATATGCGTTGCATTGATGCATGGTTTGTTAGGAAAGGACAATATTTGTCTGAGACACAAACTATTTATTTTTACTATATTATTTACTAT
>CAIGQV010016645.1:20547339-20564873 GCA_903798115.1 Danio jaintianensis | reverse complement strand
CATTAACTAATGTTAAGAAACATGAATAAAGACCGTAACAAATGTATTACTAACAGTTTGTTCATGTTAGTAAATACATTAACATGAACTAATGTACCATTATTTTAAAGTGTTAGCAAAAAGTGTACTGCGACCAACTATATTATACCTACATTGAAATACATTTTTTTCAGTTTCACAAAAATGTAAGCTGAATCGTGCATTTCCAATGAGCCCGTGTTGGGTAATGTGTTAAACTCCTCCAACCACAGTTGAGGATACTTTAAAAGCTGTGAGGACATGGCTGTATTCAAGACGGAGTGAAATGAGGATACAGTATCAGTATACCCGGGCCTTCAGGCTGCAGTTTCAAGTGGGTGCTCTTGCTTTCATTTGAGAGTGCTTAACACCCTCTACAGTATCACCCCCCACAGAACTGGGCCTACATCAAACTCAAGGAAGTTTGAGAAAAAAAAAAAAAAAAAAAAAAAAAAAAAAAAAAGACGTGAACAGTTACCTCAGATCAACTATGATTAATCTATATGCAAGAACATCAACACAAAGATTAATGAAGATTTGAGTGCTCTTTTTTTTCAGTCGGATTCATTTACCACTGAATGAACACACAAATGATTTAACTGATAGGCGTGCAACAAAACAGACAAAGACATCTGCCTGCTTTCCTGTATCTGCTATGGATGTTAGGTGTCCTCATTCGCTTTCTGACCAAAGGCTCATTGAGGCGTGCTACGATTTCTCTCGAACCTGCGTGTTGATCTGACAGTTTCACCAACGTTTTTTTCCATTCCGGAGCATCTGTAATGTTCTTCTCCTTCATGTGGCAGACAGACGCCCCTCGTCTCGTCTCATCCACCCTCCGCCCCCGCACGCTTTCAAGTCTAAAACTGGAGGATGCGATTGGCCACAACAAGTAAACAGGGAACACTTGTTTACTTCCTCAACACAAGTAAATATTTTACGCGTTTCTGGCTGCATGTTAGAACTCTCCATGTGTGTATTGCACAGATCTTGTCAAAGCAATGTGGGTAAACAGCCTGTAAGTTTGATGGGGAAAAAAGCGAAAGCAGTCAACTGTAGACCCTTATGGAGCCTCAATAATGCAGCCAGGAGCAACACACGGATAAGAGATTTATCAGCCTCTGGACTGTGTTTGTGTAGGTGTCTGTGCGTTTGCATGTATGCATTAATAACAGCCATGCCCTGCCACGCAGCAAATTTTTAATTGGAAACTGCATCTTTGGCTTGCCGGAGGAATCCGTGTTATTTGATTTGTGACACAGTACAAAATGTTCCTCCTTCTGCACTGTGCGGATACAACAGCGAAACAGATATGCCTGTCTAATAGGCCAAAATCAAGAGTGTGTGTGCGCGTCAATATGGTTTGAATTCATTTGGCTCTCGTCTGTGGTTTCCCAATAAATAGTGTGGAATGAATGCCTAGTATTAAGATGTGGAATGGGAAAAATTCAAAAATGGTGTTTGCTAAAGTGAACTTCGCTTTTACTATTGCTCATAGTTGGTCTATGAAAGGCTGTCACATTTGTAGAATCAGAATCAGAATCAGAAAGAGCTTTATTGCCAGGTATGTTCACACATACCAGGAATTTGTTTTCGTGACAGAGCTTCTACAGTGCAACAGAATTACAGAGACAGGACAAAAAAACAGATAATAAATATATTTTAAAAATAAAAGTAATAATGAATGCAAATATACAAATTGACAAGTGTATGTACAGGTATATTACTATATACAATGTTAAATGGCAGCTGTTATGTGCAAATTAGCATGTAAAATATGTTGTTAAATAAGTGTTTATGTGTATAAAAAGTGTATAGCAAGTAGTGATGTTTGTTCCATAATTACTATCATTCAAGTGTTCATGAGATGGATTGCCTGAGGGAAGAAACTGTTTCTGTGTCGGGCTGTTCTGGTGCACAGTGCTCTGTAGCGTCGACCAGAAGGTAAAAGTTCAAAGAGGCAGTGTGCTGGGTGTGAGGGGTCAGGAGTGATTTTGGCAGCCCTTCTGCTTGCTCTGGATAAGTACAGTTCTTGGAGAGTAGGAAGGATTGTACCAGTAATTCGCTCAGCAGTCCGAGCTATTCGACGTAGTCTTCAGAGGTCGGATTTTGTAGCTGAGCTAAACCAGACAGTTATTGAAGTGCAGAGGACTGATTCAATGATGGAAGTGTAGAACTGTTTCAGCAGCTCCTTTGGAAGGTTGAACTTCCTCAGCTGACGAAGGAAGTTCAACCTCTGTTGAGCTTTTTTGACAATGGAGTCAATGTGAGTGTCCCACTTCAGATCCTGAGAAATGGTGGTGCCCAGGAACCTGAATGACTCCACTGCTGCCACAATGCTGTCCATGATGCTCAGTGGGGGGAGAGCAGGGGGGTTTCTCCTGAAGTCCACTATCATCTCCACTGTTTTGAGCGTGTTCAGCACCAGGTTGTTGTGACTGCACCAGACAGCCAGCTCCTTAACCTCCTGTCTGTAAGCAGACTCGTCATCGTCCTGAATGAGGCCGATAAGTGTGGTGTCGTCTGCGAACTTCAGGAGCTTGACAGAGGCGTCCTTTGAGGTGCAGTCATGTGTGTACAGAGAGAAGAGCAGAGGGGAGAGGACACACCCCTGGGGGGCGCCAGTGCTGATTGTGCGGATACTGGATGAGAATTTTCCCAGCTTCACCAGCTGCTGCCTGTCCGTTAGGAAGCTGTTGATCCACTGACAGACAGAGTTGGGCACGGATAGCTGAGTTAATTTGGGCAGGAGAAGTTTTGGGATGATAGTGTTGAAAGCTGAGCTGAAGTCAACAAACAAGATCCACACATAGGTCCCTGGTCTGTCTAGGTGTTGCAGAACATAATGCAGTCCCATATTGACTGCATCATCCACAGACCTGTTTGCTCTGTAGGCAAACTGAAGAGAGTCCAGTGAGGGTTCAGTGATGTCCTTCAGGTGGGCCAGCACCAATTTTTCAAAAGACTTCATGACCGCAGATGTTAGCGCCACCGGTCTGTAGTCATTTAGTCCTGTAAGTTTGGGTTTCTTTGGGATGGGGATGATGGTGGAGCGTTTGAAGCAGGAGGGCACTTCACACAGCTCCAGTGATCTGCTGAAGATCAGGGTGAAGATGGGGGCCAGTTGGTCAGCACAGGATTTTAGACAGGCTGGTGTTACAAAATCTGGGCCTGGTGATTTTTTCCTCTTCTGTTTTCCTCTTCATTTCTAGGGGTGGGGAAAAGAGCGAGGACTCGATTGCAGTAAAATTATGGGTTTTCATTATCTATAAAATAAAACAAAAAGACAACAAAAACAAGCCCAAGGGGGAAAACATTAACTTAAAGACAAAACACAAACTTGGCTGGGCTGGCAGGACAGGACAGGAAGGATCAAGACAAGGCTTGACAAGACAAAAGCGACATACGACGTATGATGAACGATGACGAACTGGCACAGAACAGCAGACAAGAGGGAGCTATAAAGGAGAAACAACTGAACTGAAACTAATAATGGGTTAGCAAGGAGGGTAGGACTAAACAATAGACAGGAGAGCACATGACACAAAGACAACACAAGCCATGTGCTCATGAGAAAACAGGACTAGAACAAGCAGCCAATCAGAGAACCTATGAACCGTGTGTTTACATAAAACACAACAGCACGTGGCTAAGTGTAAACACAGGCCACAGGCAACAAACAATGACAGGAAATATGAGTACTTGACCCAAGAAAACTCGAGCCGAGCACAACATACTAGACAAGACAGGACTAGTGTCTGGACTCTGCCACCAAAACAAGAATTAACAAGATCGGTGTGGCAGAATCCTGACAAACGTATTATACACATTATACTACTGTGAGTATTCCTTGCATCAGATCTCATTAAGCATAACCCACAAAACTTATTCAGCACAGATGTACAACAGACTTGGCCATGCAGCTTGTTTCCTAATGGTTGGAATAAACTCCATAACTTTTGCTCATATTTCGTCCAGATTTGCTGTCTGGATGAGTAAGTGATGGTTGGCGAAATTCTGAAAATACAGTATCTGGCAGTCTGTGTTGACAGATTTCATTGTGTAGTGTGTGATGGGCACATATTTTATAGCTTCAGACTATGCCTCCGTCCAGTTGGAGAATATCAGACATGGCTGAATATTTGAGCCTAGCAACAAGGCCCCTGCTTAGTTATTTTGTTCGGAATGACTTGAAAGTCTGAAGATGTACAATCCTCAGTCGTTTAGTGTATGATGCCCAGATTTTGTACTGTATGTGTTGTCAAGTGTTGGAAAATCTGTTCAGATTTTGTAATTCATTTGTATATGCCAGTCTTAAAGGGACACTTTTTTTTTGAAAAAGGTTTATTTTTCAACTCTCCTAGAGTTAAACATTTGACCATTTTTTAATCTATTCAGCCAGTTTCTTGTTTGTCACTAAGCATAATGAAATTAATCGAATTTGACCATCAGCATTTAATTCCAAAAAAAGTACAAATACTTTTGATAATTTTCCTATTTAAAGCCAGAGTCTTCTGTAGTTACTGACAAAGTTGTGTAATAAAACTGACAAATGAAAAATTACTATTTTCTAGGCCAATATTGCTTGGAACTCTACTTTAATAGTCAAGAAACCCTCATGCTGTACCATGGCATCTTTAGGAGACTTGTAAAATGAGCCTTTTTCAGAAAAAGGTGAAGTATTTCTTTAAGTGATTACTTTTCCAGCATATTAGAAAAATAAAATTAAAATACATTTATATGAAAAAAAACAACACTTTAAATGTTTATGAAGGCAATAGATTTGTGCAGAGATAATTTTATTTTATTTGAATAAACTTATTTTATTTTATTTTAATTAATTAGTTAATTTAATTTCATTTATTTTAATTATTTTATTTACATTATTTTAATTATTTTATTTTATCTAAGTGCAGTGTAGTATTGACTAAAACATAAAAAAAGACCAAAAAAAACTGCTGTTTTATGCCCATTAAAAGTTTGAAATATCTCCCAAAGAAATCAGTGGCTCAAAAGGGTGATTAATTTAACTCTCAACTAGAATTTGATTCGATTCTTGTTGATTCTAAACAGCAGACAGGACACATAATATAAGAAATACTGTCATGGGAAAAGCAATGTTGTACAGTTTGGCAGATATATGTACCCCGCTGCTTAATTAATAAAATATATTTGCTTCTGAAAAGCTATGATTTAAAACTGGCAACCCTGTGCTACTAGCAATGCTGCTGTCCAACACCGCCAATAACACCCTAACGCTGTGGCAGAGAGATTTACAATTCCCATTTGCATCAGAAAATGCAAAAATCGAGTTTCCCGACAAGCACAGATTTGGCAGAGAACAGCTAGCCATGAATCTCAATGTCTGTAATGATCTCAGGAACAGATGACCATGCAAACAGAACAGGTCAAATAGAAAGAGTAAAAAAAAAAAAAATCCTGTACAGTCCAGTCGAAAACGGCAAACATCAAAATTTGCCTCAGATCAGCTGCGAAAGGGCACCACTGTTTGAGGGAGTTTAGCAGGAAAAATCCCATTTCAGCTCTCACGGGGCTCATTGAGACACAGAGTTGAGCTTTGTTCAAATCACTCTGGCTAACAAAATAAATGGATAACAACACTGAAAATTCAGTAATGGGTTTTGAGATCACATCAGGCTGGTCATTAATCTAGTTCAGTGATGTCGATGTGTGTGTGTGTGAGAGAAGAGTCCAGGGTTTGTTGTCTCTGTTTGGGTCCTCAGAGGAAAGAGTTCATTGCGGTGGAATGAAAATGCTGTCTGGCCATAACACAGATTTTCTCCACGATGATGCTGTTGGTTCACTTTAGTTTTTTGAGTGTGTGTGTTTGTGTGTGTGACATAGCGGGACTCAAATGTGTATAATGACATGGGTATTACAAGAAAATGGTGAATTATGAGGGCATTGCTGATATCCCCACTTTTCAAAAGTCTTATAAATCATATAGAATTATTATATGTTTTTTTTCCAGAAAGTAAAACCGCACAGTTTCCTGTAAGGGGTAGGGTTAGGTGTACACTGTAAAAAACTGCTGTAAAATTTACAGTATTACTGGCAATTTCGGTTGTTAGTAATACTGTAAAATTTACAAGTGCACTGTAAATTAACAATTATAATTGTGCTGTAAAACTACAACACATTTGTAATTGTTAATTTACACAGGGGCGTCGCTGGCCTGGTTCGGGCCCTAGGGCTCTGTTTACACTAATACGTTTTAGTTTTAAAACACATAACTTTTGCTACGGTTACGCCTTCCGTCCACACTACCCCGGAGTTTTGAAAACGCAGAACAGGCCGTTTTGGTTTTAAAACGCTGCTGCTCCGTGTCAGTGTGGATGGGGGAAAATGGAGACATCTGAAAACGGAGGCATGGCTGCAGACATTCGCTACCTGGTTGGGGCTTTTTCTCAACATCGTGCACAAAGTTCAGTCATGCATCCTTTCCTTGTAAGTTCAGACTTTGCAAGTTTGATATGGAAAACAAACTCCTGAGGACACGTCGCGTAAATCTTCAAAGGGAACAGTGTACTTTATAACATCATTTACTTCACCCACTTCACGTTGTTTCACTATCTTAACAATAAAATGAAAACATGATATGAGGAACTGCCTATTTTTATTTTGATATTAACAACTTAACAGACACCAAAAATGTTAAGGCATCGTGCAGCTACATATTTATATGACCGTCATCTTCACTGTATGCATATTTATAACAAAACGGAACCTATAACATAACTGCCTCCTTTCATTTTTACTGAAAAATAGGAAACATACCCTGTCTCTTTTGATGAATATCAGTTTTAATAATCAATAATGGCCATTATAAAAGTATAACATACAATAAGTTTATATAATACAGGAAATAATGGCAAGCAATCAGTCAAATATGCAGAATCAGTGTACGTGTAACATAAATTAATATATTAACTTATCTTTGTGCTCAGCCAAAACACATTACCTGAGAATATGTAATAGATTCAAGACCAAAGAGTCGTTAGATAGAGACAAGATGAATTACATATTACGTTTAACAACTATCGTGAGATGAGATCCAGCGGTAGATCCCTGATGAACCGTCCGACGTGTGCTGCTCTCACCTGGGGTTTTGTGCTCAAAGCACCCGCTGACTGCCTGGAGATCAAACCTGCGCCAGAGTGTGTGTGTGGTCATGTGATGTGCATTTTCAGCAGTATAGTGTGGATGGAGATCTTTTCAGAGAGGCTAGATGAAACGCCAGTGTGGATGTGGATCGTTTTCATTCTAAAATGCCGTTTTAAAACCAAAACGCATCAGTGTAAACGGGGCCTATAAGACAGAAACTTTGTGGGCCCTCTAAGTGAGTGAGTGTGGGTGTGTTGTTGTGGATGAAAGTGAAGAGTAGGGTGGCGGAGGGGAGGTTGCCAGTGGCATCGTAACGAAAGTGAAGAGCGGCGGGGGTGGGGTGTTGTAGGGGAGGGTCACAGACAAAAGTGTGCTTTTCAATTTTACAGTATTACTGGCAACCAAAATTGATAGAAAAAAAGCATTTTTTTACAGTGTAGGTTTGGGGTAGGACAAAAGAAAATAGTTTGTACAATATAAAAACTATGAAAACCTATGGAATACCCCCAAATTCACAAACACAAAACCTGTGTGTCTGTTTGTTTATGTTACAGTGAGAACGTTGCACCGGGCTACTAATGAATAATATACATATTTGCAATTGGCTTCAACTGCACTATGAAAACGCCTGCGACTTGGCACAACAATAAATCACATTTAATGACTTTTGGGATTCATTATGTGATTTTTAATGCACACTTTACGTAACCAGGTGGTTATAACCTAAAAGGTCTTGATGGATTAGCATTCCTAATAATCTGCCTCTTTTCCTCTATTACGGCATTACACGGGGCTAATTTAACACGAACAGAGAAAGTGATAAAAAATTGAAGCCGATTTAAATCGAACACATGGCTCCTGAGGGTGCGAGCGCTCTGTATAGCCGCTGAGTGATCATTTTATACAGCCCTTCAGTGTGAGAAATGATGTCCACACTTCAAAGGAACTTCAATCAAGTTGCATTTCTATGCTTGATAAATAATTGAGGAATACTCGAAATGGCCTTGAGTTATACCATTCATTGCAGGCTCCGTGAACGCGTCTAACAGACGGAGAAAAGAGAGCGAAAGCGAGCAAGAGAATGCAATGGACATCATTGTTTCTGAGAGCTCTTAATCTTGTAATGTTTTTTGCATGAATAAAACCGATTTAGCCTTTGGAATGAAAAGCTGAAATCCCACATGTGTGGATTGGGGTGATGTGTGGACAGGTGACTCTAACCGCACACACTGGTGTACTTTGGAGTGCAGATCTGAGCCCACCTGCAGAGACAGCACAGCCGGTGAATTTACCGTACTCTGAGTCCATTCACTTTGATCCACACTTCCAAATCAACCCTGACACATCTGCTAGTGAAGAGAGAGTGGACAAAGTTACCCAGTCATAAATATTTATCACTAGTGTTGTCGAAAGCATCAATATTATCATACTTTTATTTGAAAAAGTTAACAATACCAGCTTTTCTGCAGTATTGGTAGTAGCTGATAGACGTCAGCTTTTAATATGAGTGATCGAAGTTTCCATGTATAGTCGGAGGCATTTAATTTAGTCAGAATTCACTCAATAAACTCGTTTTTTGAACCAGTGCTTAATTTGTAAATGAATAATTTCCATAACAAAACCAGGAAATAAAAGTTACTGTGACCGACATCCACCACACAATTTCAGTTTTCCCGGAATATGACGTCATCAAACGGTGACAGCGCAAAAAAAGCATAAACTTTCTGATCAAATGTCTTTTTTGTTTGTTTGGCATGCTGTCCCGGGAGAGAGCCCTGAACTCATGAGATCCTCGAGCCCTGGGCTCCCTCCCGTTTGCAGGGCGAGAGGGGAGTTTGAGCTCAGGTAGATTTCGAAGAACTCCCCTGACTTATTTCTGGCTAATAGAATGGCTAAGAAGAGATGTACACTGCTAAGAGCTTGGCTATGGTATCTTCAAGACAAAGGAACTGAGATAAGAAAACTCTGGTTATTTATAGTGAGTTAGGAATCATCTGATTGGTGGATCAATCATGAGCTGATGCGGGACCAGATATGAGCAATCATATGTACGTGATCCTCTCGAAATTAGTTTATAAATAAACTTCCCTTAATTATTTTGTGCCATATAACATTACGGGTCAATCATGGATAAAAACAAACATGTAGCTACAAACATAAATCTTATGAAACATCACTATTCAGTTTACTAACACCACTGAAGTTCACTTCCAAGTGAAAAAAATGAATTACATGACTCAATCTGTCTAATCTTCAAGAAGAGCCCAGTTACTTCTTCTGTCATGTTTTCTGGCTGACTTGAGATCGCTTTGCTTCTGTCTCCTACTATCCTGATTCAGGGGCGCAGTTCCATCTTCTCGAGAACTCTTTTGATCAGGCTCATAATCGGATTTACTCGTGGTTTTAAAAAAAATTTAAATATGCTTGACTGCCTCTTTGCCATTTTGAAAATACAAATATTATTTAGGTAGGCCACTATGCCATTATTTATTTTCGCTGCTCACTGTGCGTGAAACAATAATCACCAACCAATGGGACTGATTGTAAACGTAAGAAATGTGATTGGTGGAAAATATTGTTGTGGGCCAACAGTTAAACATGACTTTTGCTTTATCTTGTGCAGAGTGACTACCGTCGTGTGCGCACACAGACAATCCACACAGCCTACGCTTGCACTCATTCACATTCTCTCTCTCTCACACACACATGCAGGTATTTACCATGCAAAAGTTAATGCCGGATCAATTCAAATAAATACCGGAACGCAAAACACAAATATCTGACTGTTTCCGGAACAGGATCCAGAAAGATCCGTCTCAAATTAAGCACTGCTCTGAACACTCATGAATCATCATTCATGCAAAGTATGAAGGTCAAAGAGGAAAAGGGGTTTTCAAGCAACAAAACAATAAGACTTAATGACATTTTAAAGTACTTAAGAGTCATATTACTAATGCTAATTATATAAAAAAAGTTTTTAATTATTTTAAATATAATCAAACTTGGGCGGTGCGGGTCGCGCCGTCGCCTCACAGCAAGAAGGTCGCTGGTTCGAGCCTCGGCTGGGTCAGTTGGCATTTCTGTGTGGAGTTTGCATGTTCTCCCCGTGTTGGCGTGGGTTTCCTCCGGGTGCTCCGGTTTCCCCCACAGTCCAAAGACATGTGGTATAGGTGAATTGGGTAAGCTAAATTGTCCGTAGTGTATGAGTGTGAATGAGTGAGTATGGATGTTTCCCAGTGATGGGTTGCAGCTGGAAGGGCATCCGCTGCGTAAAACATATGCTGGATAAGTTGGCGGTTCATTCCGCTGTGGCGACCCCAGATTAATAAAGGGACTAAGCCGAAAAGAAAATGAATGAATGAATGAATAATCAAACTTGGGCGGTGCGGTGGCGCAGTGGGTCGCGCTGTCGCCTCACAGCAAAAAGGTCTCTGGTTCAAGCCTCGGCTGGGTCAGTTGGCGTTTATGTGTTGAGTTTGCATGTTCTCCCTGTGTTCGTGTGGGTTTCCTCCGGGTGCTCCAGTTTTCCCCACACATCCAAAGACATGCGCTATAGGTGAATTGGGTAAGCTAAATTGTACGTAGTGTGTGTGTGAATGAAAGTGTATGGGTGTTTCCCAGTGATGGGTTGCAGCTGGAAGGGCATCTGCTGCGTAAAACATATGCTGGATAAGTTGGCGGTTCATTCTGCTGTGGAGACCCCTGATTAATGAAGGGAATAAGCCGAAAAGAAAATGAATGATAGAATGAACAATCAAACTTTTCTATGATCACTTATTATTTAAGATATTTGTTGACACTTTACTTGAAGGGGTGTTCATAAGACTGTCATAAATCCTTTAAACTCAAATATGCATTTATACATACTTGTGTCATTATGTCATTTTAAATGCAAAGATGGGTGGCACGGTGGCTCGGTGGTTAGCACTATCGCCTCAGTGCAAGAAGGTCATTGGTATGAGTCCTGGCTGTGCCAGTTGGTGGTTCATTCCACTGTGGTGACCCCTGATAAATAAGGGACTAAGCCGAAGGAAAGTGAATGAATGAGCAAATGCAATGATGACATTCTTTGAGATGTCTTGACATTATCAAGAAAACACAACTTGTCATAAATCTGTCATAAACATGATTGTCATAAGGCCATTTTAACTGTGTCACGAATTGTATATAAAATATAAATATTAAATATAATTAATAACTACAGTCGTGGCCAAAAGTTTTGAGAATGACACAAATATTAGTTTTCACAAAGTTTGCTGCTAAACTGCTTTTAGATCTTTGTTTCAGTTGTTTCTGTGATGTACTGAAATATAATTACAAGCACTTCATACGTTTCAAAGGCTTTTATCGACAATTACATGACATTTATGCAAAGAGTCAGTATTTGCAGTGTTGGCCCTTCTTTTTCAGGACCTCTGCAATTCGACTGGGCATGCTCTCAATCAACTTCTGGGCCAAATCCTGACTGATAGCAACCCATTCTTTCATAATCACTTCTTGGAGTTTGTCAGAATTAGTGGGTTTTTGTTTGTCCACCCGCTTCTTGAGGACTGACCACAAGTTCTCAATGGGATTAAGATCTGGGGAGTTTCCAGGCCATGGACCCAAAATGACAACGTTTTGGTCCCTGAGCCACTTAGATATCACTTTTGCCTTATGGCACGTTGCTCCATCGTGCTGGAAAATGCATTGTTCTTCACCAAACTGTTGTTGGATTGTTGGAAGAAGTTGCTGTTGGAGGGTGTTTTGGTACCATTCTTTATTCATGGCTGTGTTTTTGGGCAAAATTGTGAATGAGCCCACTCCCTTGGATGAGAAGCAACCCCACACATGAATGGTCTCAGGATGCTTTACTGTTGGCATGACACAGGACTGATGGTAGCGCTCACCTTTTCTTCTGCGGACAAGCCTTTTTCCAGATGCCCCAAACAATCGGAAAGGGGCTTCATCGGAGAATATGACTTTGCCCCAGTCCTCAGCAGTCCATTCGCCATACTTTTTGCAGGAGATCAATCTGTCCCTGATGTTTTTTTTGGAGAGAAGTGGCTTCTTTGCTGCCCTTCTTGACACCAGGCCATCTTCCAAAAGTCTTCGCCTCACTGTGCGTGCAGATGCGCTCACACCTGCCTGCTGCCATTCCTGACCAAGCTCTGCACTGGTGGCACTCCGATCCCGCAGCTGAATCCTCTTTAGGAGACTGGCGCTTGCTGGACTTTCTTGGACGCCCTGAAGCCTTCTTAACAAGAATTGAACCTCTTTCCTTGAAGTTCTTGAAGATCCTTTAAATTGTTGATTTAGGTGCAATCTTAGTAGCCACATTATCCTTGCCTGTGAAGCCATTTTTATGCAACCCAATGATGGCTGTACGCGTTTCTTTGCAGGTCACCATGGTTAACAATGGAAGAACAATGATTTCAAGCATCACCCTCCTTTTAACATGTCAAGTCTGCCATTCTAACCCAATCAGCCTGACATAATGATCTCCAGCCTTGTGCTCGTCAACATTCTCACCTGAGTTAACAAGACGATTACTGAAATGATCTCAGCAGGTCCTTTAATGACAGCAATGAAATGCAGTGGAAAGTTTTTTTCAGGATTAAGTTAATTTTCATGGCAAAGAAGGACTATGCAATTCATCTGATCACTCTTCATAATATTCTGGAGTATATGCAAATTGCTATTATAAAAACTTTTCCAATTTTCAATATTTATGTAATTCTCAAAACTTTTGGCCACGACTGTACAGTGCTTCAAATTGAATTTGTCATTAAAATGTCATTAAATATCTTTAAATATTAATGACACTGTTATAAAATTATAGAAATTTTTAATGAGAAATTTTAATGACAAATGTGATTAGAATTGATGTATTTGGTTATGTCAAGTTGTCACAACGAAGACATCTCAAACAATGTCATCTTTGCATTTCAACTGACAACTTAGCGAATGACACTTAATGGCAGTTTCCATAAGCTTGCATAAAATCTCCTTCACATTCACGATGTATCATGTCATGATTATAAATGTTTTATAACAGTCTTATACACACCCCTTCAAGTAAAGTCCTGCCAGACATTTGAGAAAGCACAGGTCTATATCTGCTATTCCAACAAAACAGTATTTCATCTGTATTTCAACATTTAACTTGCATCAGACGCATTTTCTAAGTACATAAATTTATTCATTTTGATGCAGACAATAAAATGGAACATCCCGTCTTTGATAAGCATGATATGAATAAGACATTCATTGTGCAGCAGAATAGACAGATATATTTATTTATTATACTTTTAGTTTCCACTGTGTCTGTGAGCTTGTTTTTCATGCTATTAAGTTAAGCCTTGCAAAGTTTTGAGGGTGACAACCGCATTTAAATGCAGGACCGAATCTGAAATTGCACAGTTTGACAATGTAATAACCATATCAACAGAAAGGACAAAAACTTTTTAGGCAAGAATAACAAAGAGAGATAATGTCAGTTTAGCTCTTTGATCTGAAGCACTCGCTTTACTTACATCAGCATTGCATTGGCATTCTTACAACAGGTTCAGTTATTAATAAGCTGCAGTTTCTTATGATATTTTGGACCTAATCTGAACTCAAATTTTGCACTTAGCAAGTGTTAATTATGAACCCTGCTGTCATCAGATCTGACATACAGTTGAAGTCACAATTATTAGCCCTTCTGTTATTTCTTTCTTTTTCAAATATTTCCCAAATTAAGTTTAACAGAAGAAGGAATGTTCGACAGCATTTCCTATAATATTTTTTCTTCTGGGGAAAGTCTGATTTGTTCAGCTACAATAAAAGCAGTTTTAATTTTTTTTAAGGTCAATATTATTAGCCCACTTAAGCAATATCATTTTTTTTATTGTCTACAGAACAAACCACTGTTATACAATGGCTTGCCTAATTATTCTAACTTGCCTAAACAGTTAAGCCTTTAACTGCCACTTTAAGCTTAACACTAGTATCTTAGTATAAAAATATCCAGTAAAATATTATGTAGTCATCATGGCAAAGATTTTAAAAAATCACTTATGAGAAATTAGTTATTAAAGCTATTATGTTTAGAAATGTGTTGAATAAATATTTCTGTTAAACAGAAATTGGGGAAAATATATACAGGGGGGCTAATAATTCAAGAGGGCTAATAATCCTGACTTCAACTCTATAGAGAAATGATACAGATTGTCTTCCAAAACCTGAGCTGGCACAATGGTCCATGCAGCTACTTTTTGAGGCCAAATTTTAGCTGTAGAATATATTGGAAAATTATTATTATTGTGACAATAGTGTGGAATATCCATATCATAAAGGGGTGTGATGAATACAATTTATGTGTTTACGTGTTGCATGTTTATCAAAATTTAACCATTCAGATGGGGCCTTACTATAGTTACACCCACCTCCCCTGTAGGTGCTGTTATGCGATTGGTTAGAAGAGGTCTAAAGGTGAACCCAGTGTCTTAGAGAGCTAAAAATAAACACTAATGGCTGGACTAGAGATATGAGAGCGAAACAGAGTCAGAGAATCTGCAGAGGTTTTTAGTTATTCCTAATGTTTTAAACGCTAATTGTTTGCACTTTAACAAAGCTTTTTTTTTTGTTTTTTGCCTGAATTACATTTAATTACATCAGAAAAAATATCTATTACCTGTTTATTGTAGTATGATTATTATGAGTAAATTATTTCGTAAATAATTTTTGCCTGAATTAGATTTAATTATATAAACAACTATATCTATTACCTGTTTATTTTAGTGTGATCATTACATAAATAAATTATTTTTTTAATATTTGTTTTGCCTAAATTAGAATTAATTATAAAAAATATATATCTATTACCTGTTTATTTTGGTATGGTAATTACATAAGTAAATAATAAAAAAAAAATCATATATATATATTTTTTGCCAGAATTAGATTTAATTATATCAGGAAATATATATATATATATTACCTGATTATTTTAGTATGATCATTACATAAGTAAATAATAAAAAAAAAATCATATATATATATATTTTGCCAGAATTAGATTTAATTATTTTTAAAAAATATATATCTATTAGCTGTTTATTTTGGTATGATCATTAAATAAGTGAATTATTTAAAAAAAAAAATGTTTTGTCTTAATTAGATTTAATTATATAAAAAAAAAATTCTATTACCTGTTTATTTTAATATGATCATTGCATAAGTACAATATTTTTACAACTAGTTTTTTCTCTGAATTAGATTTCATTACATCAGAAAAAAAGATATATTTTACCTGTTTATTTACTATGATTATTACATGAGTAAATTGTTTCTTAAATTATTTTTGGCTGAATTAGATTTAATTATATATATAAAAAAATATATGTTACCTGTTTATTTTAGTGTGATCATTACATAAGTGATTTTTTATGTATGTTTTGCCTGAATTACATTTAATTATATCAATTGAAAATATATATTATCTGTTTATTTTAGTATGATCATTATTTAAGTAAATCGTGTTTAAAAAGCTAATAAAATAGCATTTCTGTAGGGGAACTTTATATCCAGAAATATCATTATTGCGGGCGGCACGGTGGCGCAGTGGGTAGCGCTGTCGCCTCACGGCAAGAAGTGTGTGAATGGGAGAGTATAGGTGTTTCCCAGTGATGGGTTGTGGCTGGAAGGGCATCCACTGCGTAAAAACATATGCTGGATAAGTTGGCGGTTCATTTCGATGTGGCGACCCAAGATTAATAAAGGGACTAAGCCAAAAAGAAAATGAATGAATGAATATCATTATTGCAATAATTAACAACATTGCATATTGCATTGTTCAGCCCTAGACTTAATCCTAACCAAATTGCTAAACTATACAGTAAATCACTACATGCATATTAATGCGTGCACTCAAATACCATTTCTTACATAAAAGATTAATTTCAAGAAATTCAGCTAGAAGCTTGCTTGTCCAGTTATTGGCAACACAAGGTAGTTCAAAAGTAGTTTATTTATGGTCAAGCTACACTTTTAAGAATGTTATGTATTGTATTTTTTTGTGCTACAACAAAAAATGGGGGAAAAATAGAATTAAAAAAAATCTAATTAATTAAAAAATAGCCCCAAGAAAATTGTGTTACTTGCTCCCTAACGCTGCACAAGTCAAGATACTCAAGTAATGCCCACAACTAATTAAAGGCTGCTTGGTTAAATACAGTCTCACAGTGAGTTGTGGGTGGGCTCTTGTGATTTTAGCAATAAACAACCACCTAGAAACCACACAGACCACCCTAGCAACTTCATACAGAATAAGTAAGGTCTTCATAAGAACCACTCAGAAGACCTTACTCACTAAAATAAATACACTTATTAGATATAAAAGAAATGTGAAACTTTTAACAGACCGAATTACCATCGGAAAGGAATTCCACCACAGGGTTATGCATAGTTAATCTTTTGTAAAACAGTGCATTGATGAAAGAATTTCTAAATTAGTAAACTATATATTAGAGAAATTAAGAGAAATAAATTCTCATTTCAGATTCGAAGGACAGTTGTTATGAACATCTCTTAATAATGTTACAAATTTTTATTAAGCATTTACATTCACAAACTGCGAGAGAGAGAGAGAGAGAGAGAGAGAGAGAGAGAGAGAGAGAGAGAGAGAGAGAGAGAGAGAGAGAGAGAGAGAGAGAGAGAGAGATGTTTTTGAGATTCTAATCACATTTATTACAGTAAACCTCAGCTACACACTTACAGTTATTATACTTCAGAACATTAAAAAAAGCTTTAAAATTGAAAACATAGTTAGTCCTCAATAGCCTCACACAAAGCCCCTTCAAGACACTGAGATCCTTCATAACTTTATAATAATTAAAATCTATTAAAATTCTGGATTTAACAGAATTTGTAAATACTACATATGAATCATTACACAAGCCACAATATTTTTTTCCCTTTCTTGTAGTATAGAGGGGGGGAGAGAAAGAGAGAGAGAGAGAGAGAGAGAGAGAGAGGGAAAAAACTGACTGTATCCTTCTAGCGGCACAATACATTAATGCCTGTCACAAAAAGAGAGAGGAGACCAATAAAAACATCAGTGATGCGCTTGCAAACACACACGCACACACGCACACACACACACGCACGCACGCACGCACACACACACACACACACACACACACACACACACACACACACACACACACATCTAGATTATTATAAATGAATCATTGTAAATATACTGATTATTTTTGTTTTTATTACTGTTTTATTCTAAAATGTTGATTGTTAAATGTACAGTGTATTCTGTTCTAATTTTTTTTTTTTTTTAATATATTTTTTATATATATATATATGAATAATATGATATAAATGAATATGATATATTGAATAATATATGATATATT
>CAIGQV010016645.1:20520058-20536041 GCA_903798115.1 Danio jaintianensis | reverse complement strand
AAACGTAAAAAACAAAACAAAAACAAAAAAACTATAAAATAAATTAAATTAAAAATAAAATAATAAAAAAATAAAACAAAATTAAATTAAATTAAATTAAAAAATAATAATAATAATAATAATAAAATAAAATAAAAAATAAATAAAAATAAAAAAATACAATAAAAATTTATAATAAAATAAAAAAAATAAAATCAATAAAATAAAATAATAATAAAATAAAAAATAAAAATTTAATTTAATTAACAACAAAATCAAATCTGGGTGTTTTACTGTATTTTGTTTTTATATATAATGAATAAATATTATTGAATTAATTTCTTCATTCAAACCCCCAGCAGGTTTATGTGACAAATTTAGGAAAACTTTGAGTCAAAAGTAATCTAATGTAAACTAATCTAATCTAAAGGTAACCCAAAGGTAGCCAAAATATATGATCTTAAATGAGTAACTAAACATATTACATTATTGAAATCAATTTTCATGGATTAATTTGTAATCAGTGACAGATCACAGTTTGTAAGAAATCTAGCCACCACTGTCTTGAATACGCAACACCCAGGTTTTTGAGATATAATCTAATAATTGCATATGTTACTCCACTAAGAACTCTCAGGTCTCTGAGGGAGTCTCAGTTGAAATGCTAACGCCATAAAACGTGGATTACGTTATTAATAATCATTAAATGTCTCATGAACCTTTTTAAAATTGTAATTATATGGGAACAATGAAGCAATTATAAGGGTCCAAAGAAAAGTACAAGAAATATGAGATCAATTGAGCTACATTCAATGTAATTTGCCGCAATGGTTTTTCATTTAGACGAGTTGAAAAGGCCATTATTACTTATTTTAATATGTGGATCGGGTACATGGCTGGATGTCAATTGCCATATTACTTTCTAACCTTTTTCACAACTAACAATATATCCGTGTAGCCGCATTTCACTGACGTTGAAATGAATTTCTCTGACCTCATTCTGCAAAAGAGCAGAGGTTCAAACTTGAAAGCTTCACCTCGTTTATTAGGTTCATTGCAGGATCGACGGTTATTTGTGAGCAATGCAAAAGCCTCCAATAACCCAATCAGGATTAGTTGCCCTTTGTAAATTTACACTCGAAAAACAAGCCAGAATTCATATCCTGAGGCTCATTTCTGCTGCTGCTGGAAATGAGGGATATTGTGTCAGCGGGGCATATATCATGGCGTTTTATCAAAGCGAGTGTCATACACAAAGTGGTACTAACATCTGGAAAGCACTCAAAGAAGAGCAACGTTTCTTCGACATGTTTTTATGGTCAAGGTAGTAAGTGCTTTTTTTGAATGTAAAATCATCAAATTGGGCTTTCAAACTAGCAGGCTGAAATACTCGAGATGCAGAGCATGAAAATGGTTTTGCATTTGATTTGTTATATATTAAAAAACAAAAAAATCAGGCTTTTACATCAGGATTTTAGTCAAAGTATTCAAAAAGGAGCTTTTCAAGTAAAGTCAAAAGTGCTGTCAGATGAATGTGCTTACTTATGCAGTTTTTAAAACGATGAACAAATTAATCATGCTCTCTGACCCGTACATGAAGTCAATATTAAAGCATTTCCCGACCATTAGGTTAATTAATTGAATTAATTATCCAGTATATTACATTCTTAATTTGATTAACATTTTTAATTCTTAACCCCTTACAAATAAAAACAACTCTGCCTACATCAGCATAGTCATTTAACTAAATTCTGTTTCAGTATGAAGTAATAGTGTGATGAGAGCTCACTTTTGCACAAAAACATCAGTAATAATTATACATAATTAGGTGTGTCTCAAATCGCATACTTATGCACTATTCTACGCCATTTTGTAGTATAAATAGTGCAAGTAGTGCGCTCACACTGACATATTCTTTTTATTTTAAAAAGAATAAGTGCACTTTAAATACCTAGATGATGCACTTGTTCAACCCTTAAAAAGAAGTGTGGAATGTTGGACACTTCACACACTCGATGGCCGCAGCTTTGCTCAGACACTGACATTGATTACTTTTTTTTATTTTGGATTGTGAAAGCAGAATTCTCCTACGACAGTGATTATACCACCTCCTGATGGTGAATGCGGTTATACTCACGGCAGGTATTATTTGGTAGTTTGGTAATTTATTTCACTAATTTGGCAACCGTCAAACGTCACTTGGGAAACTGTTTGAATTTCCGCTTAGTAAAAAAAACCCATCTGTGTTTCATTTGGGATGACACTACATTCATATACTATGTTGTTGAGTGTGTAAGTGCTTAAGTACATAGTGTATAGAGTGCCATTTAGGATGTAGCTATTGTCTTTTCAATCCTGCTCACTGATTCATACAGCACACTGTAAAAAACGGCTGTAATTTCAACACTAAACAACTGTAAAAATGCTGCAACCTGGTTAACAATAAATGTATACGGTGAATAACTGTAAATTGACTTTTTCCCAGAATTCCCTACAAGACACTTTTTTGTTGACATTACTATGGTTCTTTTTAGTTTTTTTTCCACATAATGTACTTCAGTTTTATGTTATCTAATTTTGATAAATACTATTTTATTCATTCATTCATTTTCTTTTCGGCTTTGTCCCTTTATTAATCTGGGGTCGCCACAGCGGAATGAACAGCCAACTTATCCAGCATATGTTTTACGCAGCGGATGCCCTTCCAGCTGCAACCCATCACTGGGAAACACCCATAAACTCCCATTCACACACATACACTACGGACAATTTAGCTTACCCAATTCACTTATAGCGCATGTCTTTGGACTTGTGGGGGAAACCGGACCACCTGGAGGAAACCCATGCGAACACGGGGAGAACATGCAAACTCCACACAGAAATGCCAACTGACCCAGCCGAGGCTCGAACCAGCGACCTTCTTGCTGTAAGGCGACAGCGCTACCCATAAATACTATTTATTAATTTATTTATATTATTACTTTAATTGTATATGCGTTACCTTGATGGTGTTTAGCAGTTGTGTAAATGACACTGAGCGCCTTCTATATATTAGTATCTTTCTCTGTTTGTGGGAAAAGTTGTTTGTGTTGTGCTTTGGTTTCGTCATATAACTTATAACTTGATTTTGGTGGTGTTTTTGCCTTTGTAACAAAAGTATGATGTGTAGATATTAGTACTTCAAAACAGTGTATAAATGACTGAATTACTGTAGGTTACTGTAAAATTTGTAATTTATTATTATTTTTTTTATTCTAAAATTCTGGCAAACACAGCTGCCATTTTTTACCATAATTTTTTCAGATTTTATTTATTATTATTTTTTACAGTGTGGAGTAGCAGGAAGAGCGTAAATACAGTACTAGAGAGACAAACGCAGGATTACTCCTGCAACAAAGAAAAACATTGTGCATTGTGTAAAAAAATGGCCTGACCTTGTTTTCCTTGTGGTTCTAGCAGTGGATGTGACCATTCTTTCATTACATTGCAAATCCATTTCTCCTTCATGCTCTGGAAAACAAAAAAGTACAGCATGCATCCACATTATATTAGCAAGAAATGACTTTATTTTTGGTGCTATCAAATTAGCATTAAGCTTGTTCACGGTAATCAAAAGGTTTTACAAATATTTCCCACTTATTTGACAATTTGCACTAATAAAGCAATTCATAGTTTATTTACATGTTGAAACCTGGTTGTGGCCTGCTCACAGGCATGGTTTTGGAACCGGCATACTGTACCTCGTGCAAGCAAGTTTTGGGTAAATCCACCAGGGTATACTGTATGTGAATGTAAGTTAACCTTGTAATTTGTGGAACTGTTTTCAAAAAGACTGAAACTAAAATATGATGCAGTACTGACTATACTGGACCTGACGGCAATGTCGCAACATGCCAAGTGTGAGTAACAGTATTCATACAATGTGCCACTATTGCTTTATCTGTAACACATTGTTTTCAGAGTATGTCACATCAATGAGTAATTACATTGTTACAATGTGTCACTATAGTTTCATCTATAACACATCATTTTCAGAGTATGTCACATCAATGCGCATCTATTAAATAAATATACAAAACTGTTAATCAAAGCAGTGGGCTTTACCAAAGCGAAGCAGTGCCAATCAAAGAAGTGCCATAAAAAGTCTTGAAAGTTACCTTCCTATCAGAACATTGTTTTCAAATAGTCTATTACTCCAAATGATGGGCGGCACGGTGGCTCAGTGGTTAGCACTGTGGCCTCACAGCAAGAAGGTCGCTGGTTCTAGTCCTGGCTGGGCAAGTTGGCATTTCTGTGTGGAGTTTGCATGTTCAAAGTGCAAGTATATTAATAACAATGCAAACAAACATCAGAAAAGCAATAACACTCGAAACTGTATCAAGCAATGTTTCTGCTTACATCTTAACATTGCTTGCTCGCTTGGTCATACAGTATCACAGTATGTCAGCATTGATGCTAAAATTGTTAAAGATTTCTGGACAAGAAAACCAGCATGTCCACTCTGCTTGGGTTCAGATATGTGTGATGACATAACTACACTGCCTGATGTGCTAAAAACTCTTTCAGACGGTGTGTTTGTATCAGTCACAAAAATATACTTTTGTTTTAAATCACTCCTTTATTGTAAACCATTGTGATGTGTATATGATGATGTGCACATTTGCAATATTTTGGGCAAAATTAAATGCATAAAAGTTGTTTAGTGGACTAATATTACTTTGAAATGAAATTAGATTAATCTGTTTGATTGTGCCCAGTGATGGGTTGCAGCTGGAAGGGCATCCGCTGCGTAAAACATATGCTGGATAATTTGGCGGTCCATTCCACTGTGGCGACCCCTGATTAATAAAGGGACTAAGCAGAAAAGAAAATGAATGAATGAATGAATGAATGTTTGAGTGTGTACATTAACATAATGATGTCTAATTATGTTACTATTAAATGTGTAGATGTAGGATTGAGAGTGGTTGAACTATGTATTGCTGTCCCAAATTTAAAATATTAAAAAAACACAATGCTTCGTTTCCACTGAGTGTAAACCAGTAAAGTACTGAGACTACAGTACATTACTGTTGGGTACAGGTCATCATGATCAGACTTACTTCTCCACTGTCAATAGTACCCTTTTGGTAGGCATGGTGTATATGACAGAAAGTTACGGTCAACATCATTCTCACTCAAAGAATACAGCCGTACGGGTCATTCACATATCGCATCTCTCATTCTTGTGAGTTCATTCATTCGTTTATTCGGCTTCGGCTTAGTCCCTTATTTATCGGGGGTCACCACAGTAGAATGAACCACCGACTATTCCGGCATATGTATTACACAGCGGATACCCTTCCAGCTGCCACCCAGTACTGGGAAACAACCATACACTCTCACATTCACACACACACTCATACACTACAGCCAATTTAGTTCATCCAATTCACCTATAGTGCATGTGGGGGAAACCGGAGCACTCAGAGGAAACCCACGCAAACACGGGGAGAACATGCAAACCCCACACAGAAATGCCGAGCGACCTTCTTGCTGTGAGGTGACAGTGCTAACCACTGAGCCACCGTGCCGCCTACAAACAGAACGCAGAAGTATAAATGCACAGCTATGTGCAAGACATGCACCATGGGATACAGCAATCACTCAACGGAGAAGTATAGTTCAGCCTTTACACTGTAAGCTGATCACCTCTTTACATTGGTAATATTTGTATACCACATAAATCCCCATCTCATTTCAGAGTCTGCTACGTTTCTCCGAATCTCACATTTTTGGCCATGCTCACATACATTGAGGCAGCCTTCAAGCTTCAAAATGATTACGCCATTTTCTGCCAAGGCAACCTGGGGTGCCAATATATAATTGGGTAAACTAGCAGTGGGTGGAGTTACACAGACCAAAACAGAGACAGATATCCAAACACGGAATGCACAATTTCAAAAGAGAATAACTGACTTTAGCATTGTTACTCAGATATACAAGTATGTTAACTTTGTATGTTTCTTAAATAACATAACATATTGTGGTATTTTAATGTTTTAAAAGAGTTAAAAATGTGTATACATAACCTTTAACTGACTACACTTTCCTAAATAACTCATTTTAACTACATAACCCAGCCCCCCCATGATATAATCAAGTTATTCTTAAACCAGCTGTGCTTTTTTTAGTTTGCAGATTAAAAAAAATGGTGCAACTAATAATAATATGCTGCACAACAGATGAGGGAACAAAACATTCAAGAGAGTAAAACTGGAGGAAGGATCAGGATGCTGGACAGTTTGAGACATGTGATTTTGTGTGTGTGTGTGTGTGTGTGTGAAAAAGTTTTCCCTCAGACCCATAGAGAGCTGAGAGAGCAGCTGAGGTGTTATCGGATCAGGAAGACCACACTTCCTCCCAGAGAATTCCTGGAAGAGAGCAAAATCTCACACAAAGACCGGAAGAAGCAATATGACGGAGAAAGAGGGGAGCTGAAGGGAGGACGTCTCAGAAGCACTTTGCACTATGGAACAGGTCAGAAAGAGCCATGAGGAGACGGTGTTCTCTGTTTGATTGGCATTGACACACACACAGGTCAGTTCTTGTCTTGGCCCTGCCCATGTTCCCGATGCTTTGCTTTTGTTGTGAGTGTTCAAAGAGGACCAGAAAGAGAAGCGGCTCACCTCTGCAGTCTGAACAGTCGACTCAACATGCAGAATTACAATCTGCAACACACGTTTTGTTGTGTGTGTGTGTGTGTGTGTGTGTGTGTGTGTGTGTGTGTGTGTGTGTGTGTGTGCATGTGTGTGCGTTTATGTAAAACTGCACAACAGACTACTGAAATTTTAAAAGCTCTGAAATGTCATTGTATGAGTAAATGAATTAATAAGTGTTCACCTTTAACTACACATCAGTTTGATAATGCATTATGACTTGTATATTATGCAACCATTTTGTTAAAAGCGGTACGGCATGAAAGGTCGTGTGTCTTTGCCACAACAAAGTAGCTTCATTAAAGTTTAACGAAATATTTTGTTATATTATCAAAATATAGTATTTATAGTATAAAATAAGTAATCTCAATAATTATCTCATTTAATTATAAGGTTGCTTTAATCAATGGACAGTTTACACACATGCACAATAAAACAACTGAAATGCCACAATAAACTCAAAACAACTATAATCATTTAATCAAATATTGTTTTACAAAAGCCATGTGAGGAATGCAATAAAAATAGCAAAAAGTGACAATAAAAAGTTTTTGTTATTTATGTATTCTGTATTTAATGTTTTTTTTATTTTAAAGTGTTTACCCATTTTTCACAAAGATATTAAGTATTCTGCATTCGTACAGTACAAAAAGTATACTTTAGTACCAAAACAGCATACTAGAATGATTTATATGACACTAAATACTGGATTAATAATACTGTTTTGCCATCACAGGAATAAATAAAAATGTTAAATATAATAAAATATATAATAAATAATTCAATGCCATTTATATTTCAAAATACATGTATCAACATACCCATGTGAATTTTGAATGTGAATATTTTTCCGCACAAGAAATAGTTAATTATTTCTGTTTTATTTATTATCTGAGTCTGAACGATCTTTTATTTTAAAAAATCTTTTAATTTGAAAAATGACCGTATTCTCTCGATTTTTCCGTGCACAGGTTCATTATTTCCAATGGACGCGCACCCAGTTGAAAACGTCTTTCAGACTGACCGATCAGCTTCATGCTTTGTATGGAATATACACATTTTGGTAGAATAATTACTTCAGACAAACACAGAGCACCCAAACACTGCAGTGCTTTTTAATTTTCTCCATAAATAAAACGTGTAACAGAGTTGCAGCAATGTTTTGTCAGCTTGTCATCCTCTGAGAAAACGTTGATGGTCGCCTAGCAATCTTCGTAGAACCACACCCCCCAATCCCCCTGGGCAGCGGTAAAAATGTTCAATCGTTGACCAGTCCGTGGTGATAAAAAGGTTGGGGACTACTGACTTATGTTTTGTTGAATTTTGTTGTACATTTCAGATATAAATTGTTTTTGTAAAAAATGGTATTTTAACTACAACGGTTCGAACTGTAGTTCTGCCGAATGACTAAAAAATTATCAGTATGAGGGTGAAGAACTGTACATTTCTAGTCAAACCATCCTTCTGCAATCTTATACCAAAAACTGAAATAAGGGCAGTATTAATAGCTTAAAATGTGGGAGAGCATTGCTATTATGTGATTGTATTGTATTGCAATATGGAGCAATTAAGTGTTGATGTTAAATCAGAAGTAATTCACAAATACTAGAAAATGAAATGATTTAATGACAATAATTCTCTATGGTTACAACTGAATTAGTTACAAAATAACTGTATAACATGATAAAACATGAAATGCTAAAAATATATGATAATAATTGTACCCAGCTTAAATGTAAAATAAAGTTACCAGAGAGAGAGGGAGAGACAGGGGAGGGAGAGAGACAAAGAGAGTAGGCCCCGAAGATAGCCTGGTAGCAGTTGAGTCAGAGAGTAGGAGAGGAGGTAAATAGAAGTTTACCATCTATTTTGTATCTTTCTTGACCATGTGACCAAAGCCCAAATACTGAGACATACAAACTGACCAATCAACAGGTGACCACATCGTAAAACCCCCAAAGTCCACACACCAGTCCCTGATTTAATCAGTATCTGCCTTTGGAGTCAATATGGACCTTCTTGGTGAAAAATACATGTTTTGCCATATAAACAAATGCATATGATAATTTTCATTCCTACATTCTTGTAGACATCCATGAGAACGCAGAGCTTGAGGTACAGATCACCATCACCAGCAAACCACTGACCTAAACCTATCCCTAATCCCAGTCAATACTGTTTTCAAAACCAATCAAGAGAGAAAAGTGCAACACAACCACATACGTTTACCTTAATTTTACATTTTGCTTTTATCTCTTTTGTGAAATCATGTTTCACCAGACCGTACAAAGTGCTTCACGCTGTACAAAGTGAGCTACTGAACAAACTGGCCACTCAAAAACAGTTGTCCATACGAAGGGGAGACAAACTTGCTTGATTACAAGTCACACACTAATTAGTTTTGTGATTTTCATTAGGTGTAACCTGCATAAAATAATCCTCTATTCGTAGATATAATATGTCCCTTTAAATATCATTAATGTGAAAAGGAACAAAAGTCATTACTATGTCATACTGCCCCGTAGTGTTCATTTTACCTTGCAACTGAAGTCAAACATATGTTTAAGTATGCTTTCTCACAAAATCCAAGCTGAAGCATGTATTTCAGTCTGTGTTGTACTCACCTGTGATTATCCTGGATGCTGCAACTTATGTAATCGTATGTAATATATAATCTCAATTGAGGAGATTAACTCCCAATGTTTGAAACGTTATTACACAACAGAGCACTCGCACTCCAGACTGTCAAGAACATACTTAAGACCGAGACTGTGGATTAAATAATGTTGTAAATAATGCTCAATTTCAAGCACACACCAATCATTTAGCTTTTCAAGACCTCGGTCTGTTGTGCAGGAGCCACAGGTAGTAATTTTGTTTAGCTTGCAAGTGTTTACTCTTAAAGAAATGGTAACCACTGCCTTGCATTATATGAAATCAACCAAGACCACATTTTCAGCAAAAACAACGTTAATGTTCTACTGAATAAAAGTCACCTACACCTTAGATGGCTTAAATTGCCAGCAAATGTTCATTTCTGAGTAAGCTACCACTGTAATGTTCACACATAAACACTATTTGAATACAAAAAGTCATAAAACACACACATTTTGCTGACCATTTGGCAAACACACAAACATTACTTCCCATTAAAGTGCTGTTCAAATGGTTCTGCTCAATGTGGAATTGCCCTGAGCTCTGCAGACCAGAAAACCTTGTAGTTCCATGAAATATTGATAGCAGATCAATATGACACATCGTAATAAGTTAGGAATGCTGGAAGTATTCCGGAAAGTCCTATTTTTTCGCTCTGGCAAGAGTTTAAGAGGAAGTATCCGAGTAAACTCAACAAGACAATTGTTATTAGACAATAAAATGCATGAGGAGTGTCAAGATGGATGACTCTTGTAGGACTTCAAAATGTGTGTGTGCTTTTTGTCTTCAAATCTCTCAACCAGCAAGACAACAAACACAGGAAGTCGTTATTCTCGTTCAGGGTAGAATTAGGTCAATGTCATACACCGTCATCCAGAAAAAGAGCTTATCGTAGCAAACCACATTCTAACGCTAATAGACATCAGCTTATAACAGGAGAGAGAGAGAGCACGAGAAAGTCTTGTGATTGACTGCATGTGTGTCTCTATGTCAAGAGAGCATGGCATGATGGGAAATGAGAAAGAGAGATATCCCACAGCTGTGTGGGATCATGTTATGGTTGACTGGTTTAAAGCCCGTTTTAACTGCTGTGCCAAAATGCCCGTGTCTGAGATCACCATGACTATGACTGGTCAGAACACCGGCCTCATGAGCTCTCAGAGATTAGTGCTGATGGAAATCAGTCCAACCATCCAGAAAGAGAGAGCAAGGGCATAGGTTTGGTACAGAAGTGCTAAATCAAACGACGCACGTGTTTCTACCCACACAGCCGCTTTCCAAACCTCCTCCTGGAGGGCGGTTTAGCTCCAGTCTGTTCCAAAACACTTGCCTGGAAGTTTCCAGTAATGATGAAGGCCTTCAACAAAACAGGTCTACTTCCATTCTACACTAAATAAAAAACATTTAACAGCCCAGAATTACTGGAAATACGTGCTTCAGCTTACATTTTTGCAAAACTTACATTGCTCTTGATACATTTCGTTGCCCATTTCAGATGACAAATCCACTAGAGGGCGCTTTCTACATTTTGTGAATTTGAAATATGTTATATATGGTGTGTTTTGTTGTAGGTTTCAGATATGCATCCTTCTTGTACATGTTAAAGAGAAGGTGGCACTTGCCGTACAGATCACATAGTAAATCACTGACCTAAACCCTTCCCTAAACCCAACCAATGGTATTTTTAAAAGCAAATGTAAGAGAAAAAGTGCACTGTGACCAGCTTAACTAGACTCAAACCCGAGTACAACACCATACAAAGTGAGCTACTGAGTAAACTGTCCACACCGTAAAAGATCTCCATATGGAAATAGATATAGTAGGTGAGGCAAGCAAACATGTTTGATTACATATCATAGACAACATTAGTTATCTTATGTTGATAATATGTCCCTGGAAATATCATTAAGTTGTTGGTGTCATAATGCCCCATAGCATTCATTTTATCTAGTAACTGCAGTCAAACATATGTTGAAGTACATTTTTTGCAGTTTCACTTAGTGAAGTTTCACAAACTAATGAAGTGAAGTGAAGTGAAGTGAAGTGAAGTGTAGTGTGGCCAAGTATGGTGTCCCATACTTGGAATTTGTGCTCTGCATTTAACCCATCCAAGTGCACACACACAGTTAGTGAACACACACATACCGTGAACACACACCCGGAGCAGTGGGCAGCCATGCTGCGGCGCCCGGGGAGCAGTTGGGGGGAACGGTGCCTTGCTCAAGGGACTCACCTCAGTCGTGGTATTGAGGGTGGTGGAGAGTGCTGGTCATTCACTCCCCCCACCCCCAATTCCCGCTGGTACCGAGTATCGAACCAGCAACCTTCGGATCACGAGTCCAACACTCTAACCACCAGGCCACGACTGCCCCCTTTCGAGAGGAGCATGTGATGTGAACGACGACAGCTGATACCTATCACTAATCATTAGCCAACCAATCAGATCATTACAAATCACTATAAATACCCTGCCAAAAAATCTCATTCCCTATCTTCATTTTCGGAAACCCCCCCTCCTCCCCTATCATTCCCCTATCCTTCTCCCTGATTGGGCGACACGGCGACTCAACGAGAAAACCAGGGTTCAAGTGCTATTTGAACCAGTGGGTACTCTCTGAGCGGAGTTTGCATGTTCTCCCTGTGTTCGCGTGGGTTTTCCCCGGGTACTCCGGTTTCCTCCCACAATCTAAAAACATGCATATAAACGAACCGTAATAATCAGTCACAAGCACATAAACACACACTTACCGTATTAATTAGAACCAAAGGGAGGCTTTCGAGAAACACCTGATCTCGTATCCCTCCTAATGCTCATTGACCAGGCGGGAACCTTGGGCTCACCTATCTCCGAGCTCAGGGTTCTCTCCCGGGACAGCATGCCAAATCTGCTATCATAGTCGAGCATTATCTAAGTGCGAACTCTTGAAAGCTTTATTATTTGTTTCACAGGACTCGAACAGAATGCTCCATATCAGAAGTATAACACTGATCTAGCTAGCAAACTGGCTGTTAAAAAAACGTACATATCCAACTATCTGATGCAAAAGTGTTTGCTTACAAAATATGCACCCTGTGAAAGTCTTTTGAGGTGTTTATGTACTGTTGTGCAAAGAACTGCACAAATATACACATACTGCCTCTATAGTGTCCATTTCACCTAAAATCAGCTTTTATTGCTTTTGCAGAAACATAGACAGAGTCACATATTTACAATTAGCTTAAGCATTTAAAAGCACACTATGTAATTGTCACCAATAAAAGGTGCATATTCACAGCAAACAAAGGTGTATTTCGGTGATGCCATGACTGAGCGTGGAATCATGGGAGCTGTCATCTTAGTTACATCCTCCAGGACTCCTGCAGAAACCATTTCAATATTTAAAACTTAAAGCCAAAAGCTGTCAAAGTGAAAAGAGAGTGCTGAATCAATTGCTGATGAGAAACAAGCGCGACATGACACAAAAGAAGCAGAGCTTTTATTATGCCACAGTGGAGCATTTTTGGTTCCTTCAGTCGTGATCATGTGGAGAAGATGCAGCGCTGTTCTGTTATAATAATCCTGCTTTGTGTAGTTTAATATAAAGGACAACACATTAAAAAGTCTTTGTTGAGCTGAAATTATTTAAATGGTTTAGCATCCTGTATTAGCATTCAACATTTATTGTGGGAAAATATCTGATTAGAATGCAGCGTGCAGGATTACACAGAAGTTTCTCTGAGGTCTAATTCTAAACACAAAAGTCAGGAATTAAATGGCTAATTTAAACCTAACAGAAAACGTTAAGAATATTTCCTTTCAAAAAGTAAGGCCAGAAATATTTCAGATATTTCCATACTACTTCTAGGTCACCATTAGGAAAATTCCTGACACTAACTAATACTTTTGGGAATCATGTCAAACTTAACTTTTCACTCAATCTGTTATACCAGTGATCCTCAACCACCGGGACACGGACTGGTACTGGTTCGTGGATCAATTGGTACCGGTCTGCACAAGAAATCATTAATTGTTTCCGTTTTATTTATTATCTGAGTCTGAACAATCTTTTATTTTGAAAAATCTTTTATTTTGAAAAATGACCGTATCCTCTCGACTATATCTCGGTCACATGAGCGCCAAAATTTAACCCACAAGCAGCGAAATGAGTAAGAAACAGACGTTTTTGGAAAGTTTCTTTGCGAAGGGGAAAAGGCCCAGTGAAGGACCCGCGAACTGCCAAGGAATAGATCCGCAACCCATTTGTCAACAAATCAGGTGAATCCAGCATGTCTGTGCAAGAAGATCAACTGCTGGAGATCGCAAATGACTTCAGCCTTTAAGGGGTCGTTCGCATATCGCGTCTTTTCTTGAGTTCGCACAAGTTCGTTATTGCCAATGGAGGCCGCTCGTGCCTTCCAGGCGCACCAAGTTAAATGAATGCAGCAAGCACACCGCAAGTCACGTGACAAGAACTGACCGATCAGCTTCAGCTTGTATGGAATATACACATTTCGGTAGACTAATTATCTCAGACAAACACAGAACACCCAAACACTGCAGTGCTTTGTAATTTTCTCCATAGATAAAACTTGTATCAGAGTTGCAGCAATGTTTTGTCAGCTTGTCATCCTCTGAGAAAACGGTCGATGGTCACCGAGCAACCTATGAACCACCGCCCATCGGTCCACGGTAAAATTGTCAAGCGTTGACCGGTCTGCGGTGATAAAAAGGTTGGGGACCACTGTGTTTATTGTCAAGAGCATTTGAAAAAAAGCATTAAAGTGGAAAACTGTGTAAGAGAAGCATTTTCACTTTCCAACACCATTGTATACTACATTCGGCCACAACTGCAATTGCTAGAAAGAGAAGCATCGAGAAATATTTAAAGGGAGAGGGAGAGGGTCAGGTTTGCAGGTATTGCAGAACAAAAAAAAATAAACCTTGAAAATGTATTCATCTAATCTACATCTGAATCAATTGCCCTTGCCCTAGAATAAAGGCACTTTTATCCTTCATAGCCCTCCCAAATGCACACTGAAACACACGTTTCAACTCTCTCTCTCTCTCCTTTTTCTTCAAATACTATGTTCAGAGTCAGAGTCAGAGAGTGTGAGGGGAATAAAAGATATAAAACAGACTGGAACCTTCTCTCTCTCTCTCTCTCTCTCTCTCTCTCTCTCTCTTTCTCTCTCTCTCCATTTGTAGGATGGATTGTTTCCGTAGTCGTTTCCTGCTTTGTCTTATTTTAAGTTCTTGTCAGGGTCGAGGAGAGGAAATGGTGCCAGCTGTCCACTTTGTCAACTTCCCCCACCACAGACTCTCAGTATATATACACACTCACACACACACATAAATGTATGTAGACGTCTGTGAAGGACCACACTAGGGCAGAAGGGTGGAGGTTGCTGGATTTAATGATGGACACTTTTCACACAGTGGAAAAAGCAGCACATCGCCTGAGGAAAAAGTACAACTGTAAATGTTTTGCTTTCCTATTACTGGGCTGGAACAACCCTATACCAGTCCGCACGACTACCAGACCAACATCTCCATCAAAAAAAGAGTGACGTTTCTTTGCAGTAAAAGTTTTGCGACTGCTATAGAGCGCAAAAATCACACACAAAGACACAGCACACATACAGAGTGAGTGAGCACGTGTGCTTGAGTGTGTGTGTGTGTGCTGACACAGGCATAACGGCGCTAAACAGCAAATTAGCTGACACACAGCACGCAAGATCAAAGCCGAGAAGAAAGGAGCAAACAAGACTGCCTAAGCTCATTAAAAAAGCCTCTTTATTAAGCGTCAAATTAAGAACTTTTTGCCTTTGCGAGGGATAAAGGAAAGAAAATAGAGAGGGAGAAAGAGGGGAAAGAGGAAAGGAGGATCGCGAGCAGCTAATCACATTATTAAAATGACTTTGAGTCCTGGATTTGACACAGCACTCGTTTTTGTGACGAAGGGAGAAAATTAGCAGGATAAAAGGAGAGCTAACGGCTCATGTGGTGTGACTGATCCTGCAAGTTAAAGCGAACGGGGATTAAACAGAGAGATGACTGGCTAAGTTAAAGAGCGATGGAGAGATAAGAAGAAAGAGTCAAAGAATCAGAGACAGCAAAAAAAACTGAACGAACGAAATGAGAAGAGGGAGAAGTGAGCATGAACTGGAAAAAGGATAGTGCTCTCTGTCTATTGACTTCAGAGGAAGGTTCTATTGCTATTTCATCGCTCAGGAGATTTGACGAAGCTCTCGGTTGTTTCAGATAAAGTGATAGTTCATCAAAATTCTATTATTATTTACTTGCCCTCATGTCATTCAAAGCCCAACTGCAGCATTTCTTTCCTGCGGCACTCAAAAGACTTTAAGAAAAAAAATACTGATTTTTTTTTCCCCCATTCGAATGGGTCATTCTGCCAAACCAACCACATTTTCAGAAACATCCCTAGCTCAATTTTCTTTAATATTATTTATCTGAATATAAAAATAAATAAATAATGATGAAAGCCAAAATATCACAGCATTGATGAATATTTATTGAGTAATCCTATTTTGTTGAGTTGTATCATAATGGTACATTTCATCTGATTTGAAGCCAAAAAAATTATTTTACAAAGATGACAGATTTATTTTACATGCACACACACACACACACACACACACACACACACACAC
>CAIGQV010016645.1:20507177-20519336 GCA_903798115.1 Danio jaintianensis | reverse complement strand
GGTGGGTCTCTTTTCTCTTTTAACTTTTTAGTTCAAACATTAAAAAAACAAAAACTACAGTATAATGAAAATAGAATTGTATCTGTTATTTATTTCACAAGAACGACCAAACTGTCTTCATAATGACCATGTCTGTCAAGCTTCAAGTGGAACAAAGAAATGAAATAAATGTGATCCATATGCTTCTTCTCATGCAATATGATGGCTTAGGGTAATGAAACGTAGGTAGCTATTCACTTTCTGCTTCTTACTGTTCACCTACACTGAGCGTTTGGAATCTCATTTGAAATGTTCAGGTCCAAAAATGTTGTTTCACACTAGATTTATCATAAACGAAGAACCAATGTAGAATGAGATTTCTGAGCTGAATAACACATTTAGTGGAAAAATAATAACTAAAAATTGCTTTGTCTGGCACATTGAGCTAGCAAATGAAATTCAAAAGACTGAACATACAGCATGAGTCATATGGACAACTATGAATTTTTTATATTGTAGAGTCAAGGACGGACTTTTGTTATTACAAGCTATTTACAGATAATAATAATAATAAAGCAAATATTAAAACTTCATACATTCACATTAATTCATACATTATTGCAAGTTGCATAAATTTACCAAATACATAAACACAAACAATTTAAGCAAATGTTAAGAAAATAGTTCTATGATAAATTAAAAGAGAACCATATAGTCCAGATGAATTAAACTCTTTAAAGTACACAATAAGAAAGCTCTTACTGAAATCTCTGACATCAAATTGCAAACTCTTGGCAAATATGAGCACAGTTTATGATGCTTGCTAGATAACTGGGGGTTAAGGCATTATTTTCCTTTCACTTTATCTTCTTTATTTTTCTATTTTCTGTGAAGCTACATTGGAACATAGCACTACTTTTTTTTTTTTTTAGATAAACAATCGAAAAAATTGCACAGAAACTCTAGAGGAGACACATTATTTCAGTCTTGTTCTCAGGAGGAGCCGAGAATCGAGAGACTTCACACTTCTCACCAGAATATCATGATTTCCTTCAATCTCTATATAAAATGCTGCACAGAGCCATTCAGAGCTACTGTAGCTGGAATGGCAACAAGAGGTGTATAACGTAAATAGTTAAAATACTGAACACAAACTAAACATTACAAAGCAAAATGTAACTTAGGCTATAACCTAATTACATGCTTTAAAAAAATCCCTTAATGTTATGGTATGTTTTTGCATCGTGTTGTACGATTCAATGCATCTACACAGTCCTGTCAGTCTCTATTATGTTTTGATTTGCATGGTTAGCCTTTGAGTGGACATGAAAAGGTCAAGAGTAAAGGGGTTCAAAGTTAATGACATTTGACCTTTGAGTTGTAAAACTAGCCCTGCATACAAAGCAGCACTTTTAGAAGCTTTATCCAATAAAAAAAAAAAAAAAAAACACTTTATTTTTATTTTTTTTAAATAAGCTCATTTTACAACTTCCCTAGAGTTAAACAGTTGAGTTTTACCAGTTTTGAATCTATTCAGCCGATCTTCCGGTCTGGTGGAAGCATTTTCGCTTAGCTTAGCCTAGACTATTGAATCCAATTATGAATCCATTCAGCCAATCGTCCTGTCTGGCAGGAGCATTTTAGCTTAGCTTAGCTTAGCATAGACTATTGAATTAGATAATGAATTCATTCAGCCAATCTTCCGGTCTGGCGGGAGCATTTTAGCTTAGCTTAGCTTAGCATAGACCATTAGCATTTTGCTCAAAAATGACAGATTTAGCAGATTTTCAGGCACCGTGTAATATCATGGTACAACAGCAAAGATCTTGACTATTACGCTAGAATAAGAGTATTGTTAATATTGGACTAAAAACGAGCAACTTTTAATTTTCCATTGGTCTTAGAACAGAATGAATTTAAAGAAGTCAAGATTTAAATAGCAAAATTATCAAAACTCTTTGGTCATTTTTGAGTAAGATGCTAATGGTCTAATCCAATTAAAAACATCTATGCTAAGCTAAGCTAAAAGTGCTCCCGGCCAGACACTGAGATCATCTGAACATATTCAAAAAGTGGTAAAACTGAACTGTTAACTCCAGTGGATTGGTAAAATGAGCCAAAAAAAGTGGCATGATTCTGTTCGTTTGAATAAACGAAACAATTAATATTATCTTAATATTCTTATTATCTTATATTTTAAAATTCTTCAATTCAACATACCAGTTCATTCATTCATTTTCCTTTGGCTTAGTCCCTTATTTATCAGGGGTCGTCACAGCAGAATGAACTGCCCATACCAGTTCAATCAGTCATATATTTACTAAAAAAATTTAAGCAATTTAGTTATGCTGGAACCAATTGTCTATAGTACAAATAAATAAATTAATAAGCAGGTGAATGACCCCCCCACCCATCCCCTTTATGTTGTTTTCCTCCTCCCCCTAGTGTCTTTCCTTCCCTGTCTAGTCTTCTCCATCATGGATATAAAGGAATGACTGAGCAGAGAGTTCTCACCGGAGAGGACAGATAAACAATAGGAAAAGCAGAGTCAGGAATCCCCTGGTGACTCACAACCTGCCCACCTGCCCGAAGACAAGAAAACCAAAGAGAGACTCAAACAAGAGAGGTATATAACAATGCCGTCCACATACATGTGCGTGTGTGTGTGTCTCTCTGTGTGTGTATGTCAGATGAAAAGACAGCTCAGTGAAACTGCAGCTATTGATATATGGGACATAATGTGAAAGTCTGCTTGCAGCCTTACCAGCCAATTATATTCCAGTCCACATTTGCCAATGCTTTACACTGTAGAAGTCCCATCTGGCTTAAAATATTTAAAATGTGTTTACCCAGGCCCATAAATAGGCAAAAAATGTGCACAACTTCAGAAAATAATGCAAAATCTTCTAAGTACGCTAAATTTGCTTTCGCACAGGTTTGGGAGCAACAAACAAACACAAGTCCATAAAAAGACAACCCCAATTTATATGATAAGTTAGCCTACCTGTCAACCCTCTTGTTTTTCCTGGAATTCTTCTGTATTTTAGCATTATATCCCGCTATCAGCCTGTTCAAATATTTTCCTGCATTTCTCCAGTATTTTTTATCTTTCCATGAAAGGTGGCAGTAACATCTATACAGGGGGCCGATCCTACCTATATGTATTGTTCTGCCGAATCACCCATGGGGCCCCCTTGCTCTCTAATGTGATATAATTACAATGGATGCTCAAGAAAATTAAGCTTTTGTTTTATTTTGGCTTAAAAAGCACTTCGAAATTAATAATATAAAAATGGCCACATTCCCTTACTTTCCATTAAAGTCAGCATGAAATGAAAATTTACTCTTCTTATTTATATGTATATACTGTAGTACATAGTGCATGTACTACACACACATACGCACTGTCTCTGTAATTCTGTTGCACTGTAGAAGCTCTGTCACGAAAACAAATTCCTCGTATGTGTGAACATACCTGGCAATAAAGCTCTTTCTGATTCTGATTCTGATTCTGATGTGTCTCATTATAGACACATACCCCGGTATACATTTCTGGAAAGGGCGAAATACGTACCAGGGGGTACGTTTTTTGGCAGTTTTTTCTTCTTGCAAATCCGCCAGAGGCCGCTGTGTACACATTTTCAGATCTCAAATTTCTCTCACCAGTGCCATTCGCGCCTGCTCTTCTCACGTAAATACAACAGAGGCTGCTGCCAATTGACTGACTGACTGAATGACTGACTGACCAATTCCACCACCCACCCCCTTCCCTAAACCCAACCGATAGTGTTTTCAAAAGCAATTCAGAAAAAAAAGGAAAGCCCTAGAAGCCGCCTGATTTTTCCAACGTTTTCAGATCTAACCACGTTCTCACCCTGTTATTTACTTGTTTATTTACATTTTTTTACCTTGGGACCGTTCTTCTTCTTCTTGCTTTGTAACCGTTTTTTGCCCCAAAACCCATCAGAGCCGTCGACTCTGCTCTGCGTCTCAAGTCCTCCGACGTATGTGGTGAGCCACTGGGCAAAGTGGTGACAGCGGAAAAGCCATCCACACGGAGGTAAGCGGTCAGCCGGTAGCGCGTAAAGAAACACCCTCCAGATCACTGCGCTCTGGTGCCATCCCAAAAAGGTAAGAAATCACTCTCCCGCACTTTCTCTGAATCGGTCCCACGATGGTGGAACGATCTGCCTCTTACAACACGTTTGGCAGACTCTGTGTCCATCTTTAAAAATCGCCTTAAAACTCATCTCTTCCGTCTACACCTGACCCACTAAAAAAAAAAAACCTTGACTGCACTTAGCTCGTATATTGTGTTTTACCTACTCAAGACTAGTCCGATTTCACTTATGTATGCTTTGTTTCCTCTTGTACTGATTGCTTCTTTTGTGAACCTCAATTGTAAGTCACTTTGGATAAAAGCGTCAGCTAAATGACTAAATGTAAATGTAAATGTAAACAGAAGCCATCTGCAGCGTTTTAAATTCAATTCAGTTCATGTTTATTTATATAGCGCTTTTCACAATATAGATTGTGTCAAAGCAGCTTAACATAGTTCTAGTAAAGTCCAGATTTCAGAGTTGAAGTTCAGTGTAGTTTAGATTTGTATCAAGCAGTAAAGCATGAAAAATAAATTATAAACCAACGAACAAACACAGTGTGAACTGGCTTGTCCAATTGCTCTTTTTAATGATTCATAAAGCTGCTTTGAACCATTTAAGTTTGAAAAAGATTCATCCAGTCAGTGAATCAATGAATCAATGTTCAAGTTGACTCCCTAATTGAATCACAAGTCTCGTTTGGCCCAAATGATGCTCATGCTTCAATGTATGATTTAGATTTACACATATTTTTATTTATTAATTTTTTTTCATATATGAAAGCAGTTAAAAACATATTCACAAAATACTTTTGTTGCAATAAACAGTCCTCGTTTTCGAAAGTATCTTCTAAAAACATTTATCTTGCACACTATTATTATTGGTCACCTGGGACTGAAGAGCAGAAAAATAATAAACATTTTACAAAACACATTATGGCACAATAAATGCAGCCATGAGATATAAACAAACATTTAACTCCGAAATAAAATATTTGAATTTAGTATGCCACTGACCCATGCCATCACAGTGTTATCAAACAAGACATCCGGAAGGGTTGGAAACCCATTAAATGCTCACAGAATGAGGAAAGAGATAATTATTCCAACAAACAAATTTAAGGAGTGCCGCTCTGTGCATCTGTATGAACTCACACACACACATGCACACGCACACACACACCTTTGGACGGCACTCATGAAGATGCTTCAGTATGCATATTTGTTTACAGCCTGTCAGAGTTGTTTATCCTTCCTAAATTCAGATGTTCAACTAAAAAAAGCTTAATCACTATAATTACAAAACACTATGGTTCAGTTTCCATGGCTTTATTGAATATGATTGCACACTTCTTTTCTTCATTGTCAGATTTTAGAACATTTTCACAGTATATTATAATTTAAGTAATTCTAATGTGATATTTCATGAAAAAAAAAAATGAAATAGATTTGTGTTTGTTTGAATGTTTCCTGCCCACTTATTGTAGTCTGTTTGTATTTTGAAATAATCCATGTATTATTATTATTATTGAGGTCTTTATGACTGAATTTTGACAGGTCCCAAAATGTATTTAGCACATTTGGACACTTAACATTTATGCTTTTTAGGAAATTAGATGCAAACAAACTCTGCTAGTCTTTGTAGTAAATGTTTGCTTGAAAGTATACCCCTTTTTCCCCTTAAAATAATGCCATTGTTTGATATTCTTTTCTCCAAAAGTGCTATGGCATTTAAGTTACTTAAGGCAATCAAGACACTTCAGGCTATATCACAGTTTTGAATGCACTTGTCAGTTTTGACAGTTCTGACATATCATCTTCTTTTATACTTGTGGAAAGAAAACATCCTGTAGATTTCAATTACAATAAATATCTTTACTGGCAATTTAC
Organism: Danio jaintianensis; assembly: GCA_903798115.1. Classification (NCBI taxonomy): domain Eukaryota; kingdom Metazoa; phylum Chordata; class Actinopteri; order Cypriniformes; family Danionidae; genus Danio; species Danio jaintianensis. Next base: position 20,513,368 of record CAIGQV010016645.1, on the reverse strand, counting down.
TCAAAATGAGTTTCTCATTCACTGAGCCAGAAATCGGTAGCACCAAACTTTCCTGTTTTATTTCTGTTTATACTCCAATAATTCTACAGAGGGATTTGTTCATTTATCTTATTTATATTTAAAATGAACATTTTCCTTTATATAAATGCCACTTTGTTTCATTGTCAAATCATTGTTTTTTCATGCACTAAAAAATCTTTCTCCAATTACCTTCAGTAACATATCTTCTTTCAGAGTAGTGAAATGAAACATCTACAGTCGTGGCCAAACATTTTGAGAATTACATAAATGTTGGAAATTGGAAAAGTTGCTGCTTAAGTTTTTATAATAGTAATTTGCATATACTCCAGAATGTTATGAAGAGTGATCAGATGAACTGCATTCTTTGCCATGAAAATTAACTTAATCCTAAAAAAACTTTCCACTGCATTTCATTACTGTCATTAAAGGACCTGCTGAGATCATTTAAGCAATCGTCTTGTTAACTCAGGTGAGAATGTTGACGAGCACAAGGCTGGAGATCATTATGTCAGGCTGATTGGGTTAGAATGGCAGACTTGACATGTTAAAAGGAGGGTGATGCTTGAAAAAATTGTTCTTCCATTGTTAACCATGGTGACCTGCAAAGAAACACGTGCAGCCATCATTGCATTGCATAAAAATGACTTCACAGGCAAGGATATTGTGGCTACTAAGATTGCACCTAAATCAACAATTTATAGGATCATCAAGAACTTCAAGGAAAGAGGTTCAATTCTTGTTAAGAAGGCTTCAGGGCGTCCAAGAAAGTCCAGCAAGCGCCAGGATCGTCTCCTAAAGAGGATTCAGCTGCGGGATCAGAATGCCACCAGTGCAGAGCTTGCTCAGGAATGACAGCAGGCAGGTGTGAGTGCATCTGCACGCACAGTGAGGTGAAGACTTTTGGAAAATGGCCTGGTGTCAAGAAGGGCAGCAAAGAAGCCACTTCTCTCCAAAAAAAACATCAGGGACAGATTGATCTTCTGCAAAAAGTATGGCGAATGGACTGCTGAGGACTGGGGCAAAGTCATATTCTCCTTTCCGATTGTTTGGGGCATCTGGAAAAAGGCTTGTCCGCAGAAGAAAAGGTGAGCGCTACCATCAGTCCTGTGTCATGCCAACAGTAAAGCATCCTGAGACCATTCATGTGTGGGGTTGCTTCTCATCCAAGGGAGTGGGCTCACTCACAATTTTGCCCAAAAACACAGCCATGAATAAAGAATGGTACCAAAACACCCTTCAACAGCAACTTCTTCCAACAATCCAACAACAGTTTGGTGAAGAACAATGCATTTTCCAGCACGATGGAGCACCATGCCATAAGGCAAAAGTGATATCTAAGTGGCTCGGGGACCAAAACGTTGAAATTTTGGGTCCATGGCCTGGAAACTCCCCAGATCTTAATCCCATTAAGAACTTGTGGTCAATCCTCAAAAACCCACAAACAAAAACCCACTAATTCTGACAAACTCCAAGAAGTGATTATGAAAGAATAGGTTGCTATCAGTCAGAATTTGGCCCAGAAGTTGATTGAGAGCATGCCCAGTCGAATTGCAGAGGTCCTGAAAAAGAAGGGCCAACACTGCAAATACTGACTCTTTGCATAAATGTCATGTAATTGTCAATAAAAGCCTTTGAAATGTATGAAGTGCTTGTAATTATATTTCAGTACATCACAGAAACAACTGAAACAAAGATCTAAAAGCAGTTTAGCAGCAAACTTTGTGAAAACTAATATTTGTGTCATTCTCAAAACTTTTGGCCACGACTGTACACTCTAAGAAATGTTGGGTTATTTAATCTCAAATTGGATAAAATATGGACTAACCCAAACATTGGGTTAAATTGGGTCCTATTAATTTAATTCATAAAATTAACCCAGCAGTTGGTTTAGTTCGTGCACTGTCAAAACAAAACGTTGACTCAACTTAAAATTGTAATGCAACTTGCTGCAGAGCTTTTTTAGTTTACTCAACTTGAATTGAGTCAAGTGTGGTACCTGGGTTAAAAGTTGAGTCAACTCAAAAAAAGCTATGCAGCAAGTTGAAGTACAATTTTAAGTTGAGCCAATTTTTTTTTTTTTTTTTTTTTTTTTAGTGTATTACACCCAGAATTGGGTTGAAATAACCTAGCATTTTTTAGAGTATAAAATACAGGGTTAAGTGCTTATTTTGTTATATATTTGATTACAATAAATAAGCTGCCCCACTTTTTTTGATTGTAAATTTTTAGCCTGATATACATCAAAAATCATTCAACATGATTTACAACTGTTTTAGCATGTGACTCTTTAAATGCAAACAAACAGTTGCTTTTTGCCTGTTTTTTTGTTGTTGTTTTTTTTACAGTTTGTCCCTTGATTATTTCGGCACAAGTAAAAAAGGAATCAAAATAAATGGAAATACTATTGATAAATGCTTTTCTAATTGTCCAAATGTTTATCATTATATAAGGAACCTGTCCACATGAACACACATACCTAAAAAACAAAAAACACAGCTTTTTCTTTGTGGTTTGGCCATTTGGTCACTAACGTAGTATCAGGTCACTGTAACCAAAACTTTTTGAAAACTCTTGTCAAGGTGAAGATTTTTAAAAATGATGGGGTCTGTGTTGTCGTGTAGCTGGCTAAAAAACGAAATTTTGGGCTTTTCAGCACAGTCATTTCCTTTGTGTGACTTCAGATTGTGCACCACAATCTCCATTGTTTACAAGACATAACCAAAGTATTTCTGCTAATAGTTGTGCTAACGAAGCAACATGTATACTGATACATAGACAACTCTACTCTTCCTCGATGTGCCACCATGTTGACAGCCAACCAGAACCAATAATAGCCCTTTTTTGAGGTTTCTGATTTGCCAACATGACTTTGCAGTTAGGAGTATATCGCCACCTATAGCACTTCATAGGGCGTTTTCATGTTTTCATGTGTACAAAATTTTTTTAAACCGTGCAAGTGTGGAATAAAAAAAAAAAAAAAAAAGAATCAGGAAAAAAAACTGTATATGTGTGAACATGGCTTTAGATATGTGGAGTAGCATGTTTTTTACATAATGGCAACAACATTACTAACTCAGCTCAAGCCACATTGTATTGATGATTCAATTAAGAAAATCTGCCATTCACAAAAGAGTGAATAATAGCTAGTCAATTCAAATTGATATAACTGATGTCATTGGATAAATGTTGCAATATAGCAAAGAAAAGTACTGTAGTCAGCAACTGAAGTGAAGCAAAACCTTTCATTAATTTTATCCTAAAACTATTCCCATTTTTGTCTTAGGACAATTTTGAAAAACTTTTTTGATCTGTTTCAAATGTTGACTACTGTATAGCAATGTATGTGTCGTGATGACTTTAATTCAAGTGTCCTATTGGGGAATTATCTGACTGAACAGCATTTTTTTACAGTGCAAGTCTTGAGGGATTCTACTTCAGGGAAGAACAACTCCTCTCACTTTTTCAGGGCCGAATATGTGAATTTCTGCTAAAGTAGTTTAAAATGAACTAAGCTTTCTTTAAGGCTTTAAAGAAACCTCATGAGAGACAGGGGGAGAGGAACACAGCTAGAGATAATCATTCACAACAGATGTGAAATGTGAACCCAAAGCTAATACAAACAAACACGAGAATATTGCTGAGAGCAAACAGACACAAATCGAACATCAAAAGAACTACAAATGTTCAACAAAGTCAAGGGAAGTCCTCCCCATAGCACGCCACACTATCAAAAACACATGACCCACTGAGAAAACTAGGCCAGCTATTCCAGAAACAGTTATATTATGATATCCCAATAGGATTGTGCACAGATTAGCACCCGTTTCACTGCAGTGAGCTTCCTAGATCAATGACTTTATTGATCTTGAGAGGTTTGATCAATATGTGTAGTGATTGGCTAAGGAAAAAGCAGATCGACCAAAAAAATACACATTTAAGTGAGTTTCCAGCAAAGTGTAGGCTAATCTTTTTGCCTTCACTTACAGATAAAATGCTACACAGTTGGACGCAGTCACCGCCACTTAGAGCATGTTTGATCTCAGTGAACATCACATTCTGAATGGAAAATCCAGTAGAGGACACTGAAGATAGTTGTAAAAGGGTGAGTTGTAACAATGTCAGATCAACCTCTTTCAAATTAGTTGCAGGTATAAAATCTCTATCATGCATGATCTACATCCTCTGAGGTTTTTTTTCTTTTCTGATCAAATACAAAAAATTAAAGGGGAAGGGGTGGATTCAGGTTAATTCAATATTTACTGAAATCTGGTATCATCTTAATTAGCTCTTTAAACTATTTCAAATATAAAAACCTTTTCAAATATTGCTTTGGTATGACCTTTGTGGGGCGACACAGTGGCTCAGAGGTTAGCACTGTGGCCTCACAGTAAGAAGGTCGCTGGTTCAAGCCCCTGCTGGGCCAGTTGGCATTTCTGTGTGGAGTTTGTATGTTCTCTCCGTGTTCGCGTGGGTTTCCTCCGGGTGCTCAGGTTTCCCCCACACTCCAAAGACATGCCCTATAGGTGAATTGGATGATCTAAATTGGCCATAGTGTATGAGTGTATGGGTGTTTTCCAGTACTAGGTTGTGGCTGGAAGGGCATCCGCTGCGTAAAACTGCAATAGTTGGTGGTTTGTTCTGCTGTGGAGACTCCTGATAAATAAGGGACTAAGCCGAAGGAAAATGAATAAATATATGACCTTTGTGTTATTAATAGTTTCTTATGCTCAACAAGGCTGCATTTATTCGATCAAATAAATAGCGATCATTAAAAAGGATGATAAACCACTGTTTCTTATGAATATCATGGACAAAACTTCCAGCTAACTGCTTTAAAGAGCTTACAAATGTAAAGTGGCAGACAACAAAACTACAGTACAGCACATGCTTACAATAAACAGAATGACAATGTACTTGGATGTGGATGCCAGTATAATTATTGTTATGCTATATATCATAATACAGTACGTTTACAGTAGCATTTTTATGCAAGGTTCAGACTACACAATACTTGTGTCTTTTACAGTAGTCACTGTGGCAAGTTTGACTATGTATAGGATAATACTTTTTTTAACAAATATGTCATTAATTTTGACAAGAAAATGAACTCTAGATGTTATAAAACATCAAGATACTACAGTACAGCTAACAAAAAATTAACAATAAAACACTGTAAATGCAACTGAAAACCAGTGAAAAATGTAACATGGCCCAGTGCTATAATATGTCATTTAAAAAAATTATTTATTATTAGTAATTGGGTGACACGGTGGCTCAGTGGTTAGCACTGTTGCCTCACAGCAAGAAGGTCGCTGGTTCGAGTCCCGGCTGGGCCAGTTGGCGTTTCTGTGTGGAGTTTGCATGTTCTCCCTGTTTTCGCGTGGGTTTCCTCCGGGTGCTCCGGTTTCCCCTACAGTCGAAAGAGGTTTATTCTGCTGTGGCGACCCCTGATGAATAAAGGCACTAAGTCGAAGGAAAACGAATGATTGAATTATTATAAATTGGCGGTTCATTCTGCTGTGGCGACCCCAGAGTCATAAATCAGGGACTAAACCGAAGGATAGTGAGTGAATATTTAGTTTTTCTGTAGTTTTTACTTCATCACAGACTCAGTTTTATTAGTGTCCCAGATGCATTGTTGGTTGTTGTCTACTATGACACACTATACACTATTACAAATCACCATAATCACCCTACACAACAAAACACAGGTGCAAAAAACAGAGGTGCAAAAATTGTGCTGATGTTATGTAGTTTGAACTTAACATGAAAGGGTAATTACAAATGTTAAAGCAAAAATGGTTAATTATATACAGTACCGTAATCTCATACAGTCTCCCTCCTGCTTCACTCTTGAAATAAAAGTGCCAGTAAGAACCAAAAAGGGTTTTCAAATAACCCTTTTTTCACAATGTGAAGAACATTTTCATGATCTTAAGAACACCTTAAGAACACACACACACACACAAAAAAAACACTTTTGGGAAATGTAAAGTTTCCATAGATGTTAAAAGCTCTTCATGGAACCCTTAAAGCCATGGTATACTTTAAACAAAAGTCTTTTTCTTTCTTAGTTTGAAAGCAAAAAGAATATCTGATAGATAGATAGATAGATAGATAGATAGATAGATAGATAGACAGACAGACAGACAGACAGACAGACAGACAGA
>CAIGQV010016645.1:20454030-20464541 GCA_903798115.1 Danio jaintianensis | reverse complement strand
CGATTCTTTGTATGGGAGTCGGTTGCTCTAACAAAGTGGCTAAGGACTATGGCCTCTAGCATCTGTCGCTAGAGCAGCACCTTTAGAGGTCAGATGAGTGAGGTTTACCTGCATAGCACTTCACTAGCTGGCCTCCGTTACACTCATCCCCCTAAAACCTCACTCCCATCCCGGATGAGCCCCCACGTGTAACCCACCGGTCCTACTGCACCCAACCCAGTCTGAGCTGGGATCGAACCAGCGATTCTTTGCATGGGAGTCGGTTGCTCTAACAAGGAGTTTAAAGACTATGGCCTCTAGCGTCTGTCCTAGAGCAGCACCTTTTGAGGTCAGAGGAGTGAGGTTTACCTGCATAGCACTTCTCTAGCTGGCCTTCGTTACACATCCATCTTTTATCCATCCATTTTTATACACCCTTCATTCATTTGTCCATTCATCACCTGTCCATCCATCATCTATGTATACTTCTTTTGTCCATCCATCTATCCATTTTTATTTCCATATTTCTTTTATCAATTCATCTTCCTATACCAACCACCATTCTTTTAACTTTTCATCTTTTATCTATTCATCTGTTTCATTTTCTTTTATCCATCCATCCATATTGTATCCATCAGTCCATTCATCCACCATCCAACTTTTATCCATCCATTTTTACCCCTTTATTCATTTGTCCATTCATCCACCCATCCATCCACTATCCATTATACTTCTATTATCCCTTCATCTTTAATCCATCCATTTTTCTTCTATCCATCCATCCATCCATCCATCCATCCATCCATCCATCCATCCATCTATCTATCTATCTATCTATCTATCTATCTATCTATCTATCAAATCCGAAACGTACAATTAGCCAAGGAGCTGATAATTTTTTGCATCTCATTTAGTATTTTTCTCCCTTTTTAACTCAACTGAACATAAACTTGAGGCTTTTAGGAAAATAAAGGCGATGAGAGCGCTCTTAGAGGAACGCACACGCTTTAATTGGGCAGAAGTTGAACTTGACGCAGCGTGCTGAGAGCCTGCCACCATCGCTACATTAACTAAGCGTCATGCGTTCAGACGGAGGGAGAATGGAAGAAAGAGAAAAGGGCGAGAGGAGGAGGCTGAGAGGGAATATTCATGCCATGAAACAGAAAACTTGATCAATGGCTCCCCCAGTCACCTCGTTAATGAAGAGAGAAGCTTTTATTAGATATGTGTGAAATATTTATAAGATTAATATTTTAAAGGCCCACTCTTAGCCAAGGAGAGAGAAAAGACAGACAGACATACATATACATATATATATATATATATATATATATATATAGAGAGAGAGAGAGAGAGAGAGAGAGAGAGAAAGAAAGATTTTTTTTATTTTTTATTTTAAAGTCCACAAATAATTAATTCGTACAAGTTAATCCAATGAATATTTTTTTTTGCTTTGGTAATCTTCAATTAAATATTTGGTAATCTTCAATCAATTCAATCAAACCCATTTGCTTCCATGTTTGGAGTGGCAGTCCTTATGTTGACGTCAACTTGAGGGCTGCCATAGCAACCGCATAGCAATAATTAACCACGCCCCTCTTACCATTAGCAAAGACTATAGAATACACGAGACATGTCACTCATATAGTTTTGAATGGGGAAAAGTGTAACGGTCAATATGGCGAATGAAGCCCCGCCTACTAGTACAGGAGCCAATCATCGATTGCTATAGACTGATTTCATGCAGCCGCCATTTTAAAAGCGAAATTGAGGCTGCGGTGGGAACAAACCCGGAAGTATCGCCTGGAGTCACATAGGAACGTTGTGCACCTGGCTGTATATCTTATCAGCGAAGAGAAAGTGACACAAATTTATTATTTCACCGCCTTCCGAGTGACCCGACGGTCTGTTCTGAATGGATAGTGAAAATAAAAAGGGATACCTCATTTTCAGCTAAGTTAAGGAAAATGGCACTAGTTAGCTAATGTTTTCTTTCCCACACACGTTTTAGATGCCATTTATCAAACTTAAGTTAATGAACTGATAACTGATTCCTTCACTATATTAGACTTGTCACGATACTGAATTTCGGTACTGAAATAAAAAAAAAACCGTAAATTTCCCGCTAACATTTAAGCACTGTTGAGCGCGTACTTAAACAGCACTGATTTGCCATTGTGTTCACCAGTGCTCAACAGAAATGACTGTGATTGGCCATGAAGGCCATCAGTTCACCAAACTCACCGCTGTTTACCGAGTGCAAACACGCAATCAACTGATCTCCGGGGCTTTAAAATGCTCCAGTGTGCCTGTATTTGAGTTGAACTTATGACCTTCACGGCCAATCACAGTCATTTCTGTTGAGCACTGGTGAATACTATGGCAAATCAGCGCTGTTCAAGAACGTGCTCAGCGGCACTTAAATATTAGCGGGAAATGGAAGTTTTTTAAATTTCAGTACCGGTACAACACTATTACAGACAACATGAGGGTGTGCTACAGAGGACTGCATTGGTTTTTTTTTCTCACTGGGTTACATAGGCTGAAGAAGGGAAGCTCCCCACGGTGTTTACCTGGTGGCATGAACTGAAGCCTAGGAGGACACTTAAGCTTATTACTCTTAAAGAGATTGTGATTATGTTTGATGCCTAATATGCTTTTAATTGTTTCAATTAAACTGAACTGAATGACAATAAAATGATGTTTACACCATATCTGCATTTTGAAATCGCGGCAACAGCTGGAGGTTTGTAGTCCACAGCATATTGTTGCAATGTTTACAGTGCTGATCCTATACTTCCAGGTTTCTTCCCACCGCAGCCTCGCTTTCGTTTTTTAAAATGACAGCCGCGTGAAATAAGCGTATAGACTGACGATTCTACGGGAGAGAAGCTTAGACCAGACGTGTGCTTTTACAACAGTTTATGTGGTCAACAAACACACTGGAATCTCAGCGAATACTTGCTTCACAGACATAAGAAATATATCCACATAAAGTTTGAAATGTCTACTTTTAAATGAACCCACTACACTCGAAAACAAAAGTTTTCTGGTTTTGTAAGCTGTATGAAACGCACGAGAGGTACAGTCCGTCCTGTCAAATGCACATGACAGCAGCAACAACTCAAACGCCCACAAACTTTTAAACAAAGAGTCGCTGTTATTTCTGGAGGAGATTCGCCATCAAGACCAAGTTGTAAATTACTTCAGAAGAGCAGCACAATCAGACGATCATTATCCAGAGGATGATAATGTGTAGAACGGCCATACATTTCTTGGTGATTTGAAATATATAATGTAATTAAGCTTGGCAAACAGTTTTGAAGAATTTGAAGTTTCCCCATTCAGACAGAATGTCCGAGAATACTGCCTGAGAGACGTTTCAAAGATGGCCGCCAAGTGAAATGACTTGCCTTAAAGGGACTTTGCTATTCGTTTGCTTTGAGGGAATGATGCACAAATGAAAGCTCCGCCCCCTATTCAATATTCTGTTTCAGTTGTAAGTACATTAACATTCTATGTAAATATGATTGTGATGTATTCTATAGTCACATTTTTGTTGCATCTCAATAAAAAGAAAAAAAAGTACATTAACAATCTGAAATAAAAGTCTTAGCAACCTCCGGTTCAAGCGGACTTTAACAAAATCTTATTTTGCCTTTTTAGAAGACAACTGATACAAATTCAGAATGTGGACATTAAAAAATTTATACATTTCTAAATACATAAATTCAGAGAAAGACCTGAAAGAAATGTTATCAGAACTTTTCAGAAAAAAACAGAACTTTCTCCCATAACAGTACATATTTTTCCATCTAATTTCATAACTTTAAAACATTGTCCATCAATCTGTAATAATTAAATTCTAGGTGTATTCTCTCTTATTGTGCATTTTAAAAACAATAGAATATCAAGGTCATCGTTTTTTCCCATTTTCATAATTGTCGTTGCATAAATTCTTTTTTTAGCTTCTCCCAACAAATAATTGAACATTTTACAAACATTCTTTCTATTTTTTTTTTTTTCAATTTTCACTCCAAAAATAAAACAAACATCAGACAACATTTTTCCAAACAAATCAAACAACTCATTCAGCCAACTGAATAATGAAAACGATGGTTCACATCTAAAAACAACAACATTAAATTGTCTCTTTACTATCAGAAAAAGAACACAAAGCATTTACTGAAGCAATACCATCTACATTGAACTTCCCATACTGGCATTATTGGAACTTTTACTTTCAAATATTTCCTCCAAGGTGTATCAATCCTACTTTAAAAACTGTCCTTTGTTCAGTCCCTTAACACAAAAAGAATAGACTAATTTATCTTGCACAGAATTAAAAATAGTACCATGAATTTATTTATTTAAAAATAGTAAAGTAAACATCATTTATAAAAACCCAAGATGAAAATGAAAAGCCCTCTTTGTCTATTTTTTGTCTCACACTTGCTCTCTGAAAAAAAAAAATCAGTGAGAGAGAGATTTAATGAAAGACTGAACAAAAAATGTGAGTTAAAAAAACAAACACTTTCGTTTCTTCTCACTCTTTTAACTGACATTCAGCCTATAGCAGTGTTTGGTGACATCAGCCCAAATCTTTCACACCTTCACACTCTCATTATTCTCCCATGCCTTTCTCTTTGCTGTAAAACACCGGCTAACCCTCATCTGCTGGGATCACTCTGAATAAATTAAATTAAACCTACTCTACGGCTAGAATACATTACATTAACTCAGTACAGGAATGAGACGGAGTGCTTTTGCTCAGAGGCAAAGTGCACCGCAAGGCACTTGATGGAGTGCTTCAGAGCGGAGACTGTATCAGTATTGATGATGTAGCTAAAGCAGGAAGAGACGGATGCCTGATTTCCATTGTGTTCCATTTCAAGTATAGAAAGATATGCCATTTTGCATAACTTTGATTCTCCAGCTGGTGATTCAGATGCCTGCATCTGCAGTAATATTGCAGAAGTTACTTGCCACAAACAAAACACTTTGAATCTAACAAACATACCCAGCAAGATTCTTTTCAATCAGTTGAGCACAATAATGCACTTCTCATTGTAACTGTCATCCTACATACAGTAATATCTGTTAATTAACAGGTTTTGTGATTCACAAGTGTTTTCTGTTTATAGTTGTGAATTGCATTATGCATTATGGGAGTTTTATCTCTGCTCTGTCCACTTTTGATGTTGAAAATTCAACTCTACAGTTTTTTGCAACACAGGCTCATTGTGGATATGTACCAATGTGTACATTTCTGGAGAAGGTAAATTATGTAGCCAGAGGTACGTCTGGTCGCATTTCATCTTTAAAACGAATGCTACAGAGCGGTATGACGCCTCCGACGGCTTCTGTTCCTTTTCGTGCTACCACTGACCGCTTACCTCCGTGTGGATGACTTTTCCGGTGTTACCAGTTTGCCCAGTAGATTGGCGCGTATGTCGGCAGACTTGGGACGTGGAGCGGAGTTGACCACGACGACAGAGTTCGAGTCCGGCAAAGAACGGTTCCAGAAACAAGGTAAAAACAAAGGCAAAAAAACAACACAAATAAAATGAAGAAAGCGTGGTGACATCATGCGGCTGCGACAGCTTTTCTTTTTCTAGATCACTTTTGAAAACACTATCGGTTGGCTTTAGGGAAGGGGGTGGGTGGGTCGTTCAGTCAGTCAGTCGACAGCAAGCTGGCCTGGTCGGCTGAAGATTATATTGTGCCCTTTGGTGGATTTACGTGAAAAGAAGACGCGCGATATAGGAGGATTGAAGATCATCAAAAAGCGTACACAGCGGCTTCTGGTGAATTTGTAAAAAACAAATACTGCAAGCAGACGTACCTCCAGTTACGTTTTTCACTGTCCCCAAATGTAGACCTGGTACGTATCCGCAATGAGCCAGGGTTGTTTTTAACAGAGTGACTTTTATTGACATTTTAGCAGTTTGAGACAAGATATTAAGAAATAATTTATAGAGAACTAAGTTTGTAAAAAAACAGAAAACGTACTGGCAGGTTATTACCAGGTTTTTGTATCGTAATTTACAACACCAACCCAGACAATATATTACTTCAAACTATTAAAAATGTCAGTAAAACTAAAATGTTCAAACTTTTCAACATCAAAAGCTTTTGGAGGAAAGATCAAGGTCCCATAATGCAATTCAAAAGCCTAAATAAGTGGAAAAAAAACAACAACCATGAATCACAAAATATGGAAAACTGTCAGATATTTACACATATTTTTTTACATATGTAATTTACAGATATTTTTTACAGTGTAGAACTACAAATCTTTCTTTTTCATATCCACTATCCATTTTTTCCATTAATTGATCCATATTTATTTTAATAATTAAGTCATTTCATTCATGCACTTTTAGCTTAGCTTAGCATAGATCATTAAATCAGATTAGACCATTAGCATCTCACTCAAAAATGACCAAAGAGTTTTGACGATTTTCATATTTAAACTTGACTCTTCTGTAGTCACATTGTGTAGTAAGACTGATGGAAAAAGTTTCAAGGAACTTTTTACCATGGCTACAGCAGGTGCAATGATTTTATGCAGTGCCTGAATATTAGCTAACTTCCATGTATTCCGGTTAAAAAAGATATGGTTCAGGATCTGCACCAAATTAAATATTTTCTGAATTTCTGTTTCATGGTTCCTCCTTCTACAAGTAGGTGGTCATGTTGGTTATATTGGCGGAAGTTAACCGATATTCACAATATCATCGAGCCTGCTGCAGCCATGGTGCTTTTTTTTGGTTCAACTTTCCATTTTCCTTTGGGTACACAATGTAACTACAGAAAAGTAAAGCTTCACAGGAAAAATATTGAAACTCTTTTGTCATTGCTAATGCTAATGGTATAATCTGATTCAAGGCTAAGCTAGGCTAAGCTAAGCTAAAATTTCTCCCACCAGACCCAAAGATTATCTGAATGGATTGAAAAGTGATCAAACTCAAATTTTAACACTAGAGGGATTGTAAAATGACTCCTGAGGGTTGTAAAAACACTTTTTCAAAAGGGGTATTCATCCAAAAAGATCTCTCAAGTGAGTCCAAACCTTTATGAGTTTCTTTATTCTGCTGAACACAAGTAGATATTTTAAAGAAAGTTGAAACCCTGTAACCATTGACCTCCATAAAAACAAATACTACGGCAGTCAGAATTGACAAGTTTCCAGCTTTCTACAAAACATCTTATTTTGTGATCAACAGAAGAAAGAAAATCAAACAGTTTTGAAACAAGTGAGTAAAGGATGACAGACTTTTCAGTGTTGAGTAAACAATTTTTTTAGTCAGCCTTGAAATGTCAAAGAGCCAAAATATAAATTCAGTCTTGACAGTAAATGTAAAATAGTTTCAACATACAAATTCATCTCTCAATTTACCTACCTGTTTGATGCCTCATTTCAAACTCAAGTCAAATTCAGGAAACAAAAGAATCTGCAACATCTTTCATTTTGAAACCACGCTTTATGGCACATGTACCAAGTGTGAAACATTCAGCTACATTTAAATATTCATGCATTTTGGACTTTTGCATAAATGCTCAACTACTGTTTTTGGTTTCAGCCTGCTAAATACTAAAAAACAGCACCAGAAATTATAGGTGTCAAGATATTTCAGAAGATATTCTCGAATTTTCCAACTCTATCAATCTTGTGAATATCCAAACATATTAACAAAGTGCGTACAGTGCAAAATCTCAGAAACATACCACCCAAAAATGACTAACCAGGGTAAAGCATGAACAGTGTGAAACAGCAAAGAAGATAACTCCTGAACATGACTCCGGTTAGCAATTTAACTTGTGAAAAACCCATTTATGAAGACATGGAAAATTTCTCAGGGAAATTGCTCTCTTCAACACCTTTCTCTCTCTCACCTCACATCAATATTCAAGCGTTCTCTCAAACTAGACCTTCTAACATCTTCGGGTCTGCATGCAGCTAGTGACCTGGAGTCATCATTTAAGCTGCTGAAGTAACCTTATAAACCACACTAAAAATACGAGCACACACACATAGATGCACACACACACACACACACACACACAAACACTCACATTTACAAGCGCAATCCCACAGACAGCCCACTGTGACACACGCATAGATTCACAAATCACTCAAGCGCACATTAAAATGCACAGAAACACACATACATTGACACAAAAAGGCCAGCGTGATGCACACTGAGATGCAAAAATCACTCACACACACATTTACAGTCACAAACCGAGAAATGGTGTGACGACATCTGTAGATACTGTGACACTCTGTCTCATGTCACCTTCTCCCGAGAGCACGGCTGACATTTTGCCTGTCCCTGTGTGTGTGTGTGTTTGGATATGCATGTGTGTGTCTCTGGGCACCGTTGTTAAACCTTTGGCAGTCTTGTATCAGTCTTGGACGTGATGTGTGTTTGTCTGTCTGCTCTCTGCTCAGTCAAGGTCTCACCTAGACAGACACGCACATGCACACACACACACACACATACACAACACGTACAACCACACACGCATTGACACTTTCTGCGTTCGTTGATTTTACTACCTAAATCTATTCCAGAGTATCCACCAGAGGCTTCAATTAGGCAAATAATATAATGATTAAATAGTTTGTGTGCTTACATTTTGATATTATTTCAATGAATTACAAAAACAAAACATATATACAAAATTACATAAGAAATTAAAAGACTACTTGAAAATTCTCTTTTTTTTCTAGGTGTTAATATAATTTTTTTTAGACAACAAAGTATCAATGTTTTAAGTTCAACTTTAAAACATTGAAATATTAATATTAACATATTAAAGAGCCCCTATTTTGCATTATAAAAGGTCAAATTTTGGTTTTGGGGGTCTCCAACAAAAGGCTGATATACATGCATATGCATAAGATATGTATGTCTTATAATATGCATTTAGTTTTACCTAATTATCCCAACGACTCCCATATGATTCGTTTGTTCCCAAACTCCTCCTTAGCATGAAGCCAATCTGTGCTGATTGGTCCGATGACCCAGTCTGTTGTGATTGGTCGACTGGGTTCAGCGCGAGATGGAGAGAAATGCCCACCACGGCTATGAAGTAGCACACAGAGTATGTGAGAGCCCTATGCAGGAATGCAGTTAAACACCAGCATATTACTCTACTCTTAAACCTAACCCCAAGTAATAACAACGACATACATTCAGTATTAATCCACACAGCGGCAAAAGTTGAACTATTTTGTAAACTGACCACGCCGCGCGTGTATGAACAGCTGATGGTGGCCATAGCAACAAGAAACGGCGGATGATCCTGAGTTCAGAAACGCATTTAAATCGGTATAGGAAGAAGCACGCAGCACGTTTTCAACAATATGTGAATAGCCCCATACAGATTTTACCTGAGAGATACATTACAAGCACTGATCTATAATAAATAAGTGATTACAAGCCACGCGGGGCGATTACAACTTATAACACACAATTAAACAACACATATTTTGCAAACTACACAAAACGAGGCAACAACTTACAATTACACTTACATGTTATGATCCGGAGGAAGAAGAAACTGGTCCATGTGAACTGCAACAGTTACTGACAAAGTCCCTGTCAAAGTCTGACAAAGTCCCATACATAATAGTCAAGTCAAGTCAAGTTTATTTATATAGCGCTTTTCACAATGTAGATTGTGTCAAAGCAGCTTAACATAGTTCTAGTAAAGTCCAGATTTCAGAGTTGAAGTTCAGTTTAGTTTAGTTCAGTGTAGTCTAAATTTCACAGCTGAAAGTTCAAACACCGCAGAGCAAATCCACCGAAGCACAGCTCCACAAGTCCCGATCCGAGCAAGCCAGTGGCGACAGTGGCGAGGAAAAAAAACTTCACCATTTGACGAAGTGAAGGGGAAAAAAAACCTCGAGAGAAACCAGGCTCTGTTAGGCACGACCATTTTTCATCTGGCCAAACTTCCTGTTCAGAGCTGCAGTCTAGGCGCTGGAGGCTGAAGAAGCTGGACGTCCATCGTGGAGAAGCTGCAGGTATGAGTAGGGCACCGGCAGGCGG
Organism: Danio jaintianensis; assembly: GCA_903798115.1. Lineage (NCBI taxonomy): Eukaryota > Metazoa > Chordata > Actinopteri > Cypriniformes > Danionidae > Danio > Danio jaintianensis. The sequence continues at coordinate 20,454,498 of CAIGQV010016645.1, read as the reverse complement.
TCAGGTTGGCCCGCAGGATCAATGTGGGGACTCGTTTATCACAGTGGTCATTCAGGAATCAGTCTCATGCACTCCATTTCTCCATGACGACCACAGCATCAGCTCGGGATACGACCTGGTCCAGGATTATGGATACCTTGGGATCATCTCTTCACAGGTCTTGGATCGCATCAATGGCGCTGCATAGTCTCTAGGGACCTCGGAATGAGTATCCCCAGGTGGAAATAGAGAATAAAGAAAATAATTAGCGTAGCTGCTGTTCATAGTGTATTTAAACGAGATGCAAAAATGGAGTGTTATAGATGAAAATAGCAGTTAAATAAACAAACATAGAAACAAACATGTAAAGCATATGAGAGTTTCTAACACAATGTCTGGTGTATTGAGGAGTGTGTCCTACAGGTGATGTCGAGCCAGCTCACCTGCGTGGAGCACATTCATGCATCATACCGTTATGCGATGCATTGA
>CAIGQV010016645.1:20443522-20453630 GCA_903798115.1 Danio jaintianensis | reverse complement strand
ATAAAATTCTCCTTTTTATTCTATTTAATGTCAAACTGATACACCTAACACTATATATATATATATATAAGTCAGTCAAATCTAATAAATCCAGAATTTGTGTATACATTTCAGAATATTAATACATTCAGAAGTGCTCTCTCTTTTTTCATATTTATTATCAATATGTCAAAAATACATTAAGAAATTTTTATTTCTTTCATTATTTGAGTGTGTTAATGAAGCTACTGCATTTAAAAATGTAGTGAATAACTTGTCTTCATTGTAAACCATAAATCTTATATACATTTTAATATTTACATTTATACACACTAATAAAGAAAAAACAATGTATTTAATTTTTAGCATGGCCATTATTTAGACTAGATCAGATATGCACAGAGCAAACAAAGTCCTGAGGAACAAATATCAGCATATAACCATATATGAATATACTGCAGTATTTTGTAAAATATCCGGTGCACACTAATTTCCCATACAGTTTGTGAACACTTCACATTTTCTAGTAAATTCCACCAAATCCTGAATATTTTTGTTTCATACAATCTGTAATCTCAAACACAGACGCAAGTATTGTGACGCTTCCAGCATGACTTCGTTATTTTTCCGAGTTGTTTTTTATTACTTTAATCTATTCCTGCGCCACAACCAGAAGCTCGTGGGAGATACAGGGGCATAATAACAAGAAGCCTAAAATACACATGTTTGAGAAGTCTCTCCTCAGTTGTTTCTCTTTGCGAACATTCAGGCCGAAGCACAGAGTATGCCTTGCTAGCAGTTTTATTCTGGAGTGTTCCAGTTCACAGAATCTACAAAGACAACAAAAAAAACGAAAGGAGAGCTAGTTAATCTGAGGTGTTACATGGTTGGATTTGACAGGCCGTTTGCTGAACGGGGCCACAGCACGGCTCCCTGTAGAGACGCTCGACTTCAGCTCTGTTTCAGAAACTGTGTCATTGTGAACAGGTGCTCAAACAGACGCACAAACACAACTGAATGCAAACAAACACTGTGCTGTTATGCCCGGCCACTTAATCTGATGGATATCATATAGAAGAGTTCAGTGACTCTGATTGAGGAAAACAGATGAAGCAAGGTCTACATAAACGAACAACTCCATATGGAGAAACAGAACCAATGAGCCTTTAACAAACTCTGTATAGTAGGAAAAAAGTATTTCTTAAGTCTTTCTATTTTGTTTCCATGCAGCTTAATGACAGTGATAAGGCAGCTTTGATAATAATGGGTCCCGGAATGAGCAAATCAGTGCTGGGTTTGATTTGTCACTTTTAATTACCTTTCACAGACTGAACACTTTAGTATTTCAGTGTGATGTTGGTATTTTTCAGCGTGCTAACATTTAGTGGCATATACGTCTATTTAGCATGAATGTAGTGTAAAAGTTTAAACTAACAAGAAGAGAGCCTTTTCTGCTCTGAATGGGCCGAGTGCACTGCTACGAGTGTGATATTGCATTTATACAACAGTTCGACGGCATAATTGTGTGTGTAAAAAAGAAAATTAAACACAGAGAGTCTCAAACACCCTTTTGTAGGAGGAACTACTTTCTTCTACCATTCATTCACATCTGCAGCTGACGTCAGAACAGCAGAAACCGTTGCTCATTCACCAACATCATTTGAATGTAGCGTAATAGCGTAATATCTAAAGTGATGACAAAACAGGTGATTTTGCTCACATTTTCAGATTATAAGGCTGAACGGCATGAAATGCCATCTCAGTCTACAGAGATTTCCCAGTATTTCTCTGTTGCAATGGGGATATCAAAATAATTAACCCTGAAAAAGCCAAAGCAAAGCAAACACTACCAGATTACTATATTATAAATACAGCACTACAAAATACAAAAAAAGAGAGATAGACTTAGAATGTTACTTACCTGTTTTATAATGATTTGATCAGCTGTAGTTTGAAATTTACACTGAGTTTTTCTCCCCTAAAGACTTATTATGCGGCCTCTGTCGCCATCTTCTGCATTCTGTCTGCAAACTCAAATTCAGTTTCATTCAGCTGAATGGTGCACAACCCTGAAATTACTAACACATGTTGGTTATCATTGATGGTTGAGTAGCCTGTCAGATGTAGCCATGTAAATACAGCATAAAAAAAGGTCAAAACATACCTTCCATACCATTCCTGGTGGAATAACATGCCAAACTCTATGCGAAACATCTAAAGACTTATTTGTTTCTTCAATACAATTCATCATTTAATTACCCAACAACAATTCTGCAATTCTGAGTGTGCTCCACACAAGTGAGTGGGCTTGACAATCCACCTGTAGGTGGCACATTCTTTTCCTCTCCGTATGCACCTGACACCTATTTCTAAGCACCCCAATATTCTTAGAAAACATTGTGCAATTCTGAGTGTGCTCCACACTAGGAGTGCAACGGTTCAATCTACTCACAGTTCTGTTTGTATCACGGTTTTAGGGTCACGGTTTCGGTACGGTATATGCTATGTTTAGAAAACAAATGGCTACAAAAAAATTCAAAGAACAATATACAATTGAAAATTGTATGTTCAAATAAAATGCATAAGAAAAATAAAGAGAGAAAAAGCTTAAACTTCCCCTTTTTCTTTTTTACATCTTGACTTAACAGCCTCAACCAACTATGCAGATAACAATTATGTCAACACATCTTAATAACTGAGCACTTTTAGAGTATTGATTACTTCTGTTTACATTATGCTTGCATTACCAAGGCAACTACGCATTTTTATCAACAATCATTACAGAGAGCTCCGTTATCACTTATCAGCACCCTGAATGAAACTTAAGCAAAGAGAGAGTGTTTCTTCTCTCTCGTCTTAATTCAGCGGGAACAGTCAGACGAGAAGAAAACTTTTCTTAGTAGACAGCGGGTAAACATTGTGAATAAATAGCGGGAGCGACCGGGTGCGGAAGAACACCCAGCAGGTGTCCAGGTCCGTATGGGACGCTTCTGGGTCTGGACACGGACCTCGAGCCACCTGTTGGTGACCACTAATCTAGGCTATCTTTGCAAAAAAATTAAAAATAAATTGTGTCTGAATTTACATTGAGTATCTGTTGAAACACTGATGGCAATGTGCAGTGCTTTGGTCTCACCTGTGCTTTGGCCCTTTATCTCCTTCACTTGCCATGCTGAGAAACTCCACACACCGACATGTGAGGAAACGATATCAACAACAGATTTACATACTAAGAGGTGATTGGACAGGTCTTTGTACGTGCAATGCATGTAAAAGGTAATCCGAAGCGTACAAAGGCGGAACTTTTTTGCTTTGCTGCAGTTGTTTTTATCACTAAACCAATAATAATAATGCATATTCTGAACCATGAATCACAGGGCGCACCGAACCATGGGAGGACAACGGGACGATACGATTTTTTACCAAGAACCATTGCATCCCTACTCCACACAGGTGAGTGTGCTCGGCAAAACCACCTATAGGACACACTCTCTCTCTGTATGCTCAGAGAAGAAATAAATGTAAATGAAAGAAGAAGAAGAAGAAGAAGAAGAAGAAGAAGAAGAAGAAGAAGAAGATGCAAAATTTAAATTTGGATAAAAGCATCTGCTAAATGAGCAAATTATTTACTAACCATAAACCATGGTTAGCTGTTTGTTTACAAGGCTCACCAGCTAAAACAGCACATCTAAACTAAGCATAAGTGAGTTTGCTGGCTTGTTCGAGAGGCGCTAATGCTAATCAATGGTGTGGTTCTGCAAAAAGTTGTACAAAGAGATTAGAAGAGCATTTTATGTTCCCCGCATCATAAAGATAATAATAAACAAACCAGGGCCTGTTACTTAAAGCAAGCACAATAAATTCAATACAGAGTTCAACATTTAGCCTCCGCAGCGGCGAATTACAGCGAACGAAATTGGAGACGTTTTACACTCAGGGGCATCGGTTGCAGAAAAAACATGCAAAACTCAAACAAATTGTACTGTAAACTTGGAAAACGACTGCAGAGGTGCTTTAATTGATTTCCTCTGCAATCATAATGGAGGGAATTAAAGGGAAATGATAACCGCAAGCGTGTGTGCTATTGAGCGGAGCGGTTCTCGGAGTGCTTGGGCGATGCTTTATTACTGCTCATAAGCTCAAGGTCAGATGAAGAAGATGAACTGCTCTCGCCTACCATCCAGCAGCAGACTAATTCATCACGCTCATACCCCACTCTGAACCTGCTCCCTTTGGGACGGGCCTGCAACTCTCGCTCTCTCGCTCTTGCATGAGCACACATACACATGATCACAAAGTCCTGTAACAGGCCACCGGAGGACCAGTCCAATGGGAGAAACGCAGAGTAATGATTGGATGGAGCTTGATTGCATTTGCTAGTGTATGTGTGTGAGTGTGTCTGTAGTGGAGGTGTGGAGAAGCATTCAATCTGTGTGAGATGTAAAACTGAAGAGGCTGAGGCAGCAGGACAAACGCCACCGTTTTGAACAGAGGGAGATTCAGGATCACTCTCATCGGGAGAGTTTGGGTAATCACGGTGAATACTGAAGAGGTTATTATTGTCTCTTAAACTGCACAGTGTAATGACTCATTCCTCATGCTCTCCACTCAGTAGTAATTAAGCAAACTAACCTCAGCATTACTGATGCACTTTGATGTTCTCATTTCCTCTCATTACTGCTGTCTACCACATCAAATGCATCGTACTGCTGAGAAGACTAGCGTTTCATGATGTGTTCATGTTCGTGTTCGAGTGTGCTGGAATTTTGTTTTGCTCTCTAATGTACTGAAGGCCTCATTTCTGCCTAATATTAAAGGGTTCGTTCAGCCAAAAATGACAATTTGGTTATTAATTACTTATTCAAACCCATGAGAGATTCCTTCATCGTTGGAACACAAATGAAGATATTTTAAATTAAATCCAAGAGGTCTCTCATCCTACGTAGACAGCAAGGGCTGAAAACAAGGTTTTTTTTTTTTTATATTTATTATCGAATACAAGCCTATAGCTTATAACTTAGGCTACAATGGTCATGACATGTCACAATTGGTTACAAATGACAGTTTTAATCATTATTTGGCTACGACTTCTGAATAAAGAAAAACTGAAAAAAAGATTTTGTTAGCCGTTGTTTTTTCCTCCTCATGAGGTAGTCAGTGATTTATAGTTTTTTGTTTTGTTTTTGGCTTTTTGGTGCACAAAAGTGTTTTAGCAGCTTCATATAATTACATTTGAACTTCTGAAGTCACATGGGATGTTTTGACAATGTTTTTGGTCCCTTTTCTGGACTTTGAACATCTCAGGACTGTTGCTGTCTATGGAGGGTCAGAGAGCTCTTGGATTTAATCTAAAATATCTTCATTTGTGTTCTGAAGATGAACGAAGGTCTCAGGGGATTGGAATGACATGAGGTTGAGTTAATTTTTCTGACTTTCAGAGGTAGTCAAAAGCAAATTGGATCAGATTGACTTCATAGCATAAATAGTCATGTGGTCAAATGTGCTCAAATAGACAGAAAAGACCCTCTCGCAGCACTCTAAGCAACAAATGATCATTATGGGACAAATATGCAAGAAGATTAAACAGGTTCTCTATTAAACATCTTACAAATTTGAAACATTTCAGTTCCCCAATATTGGAGTAAGTTCCTGCTGCATTACAGCCCTCTACAGTATGTCTGTTACGTTCTCAAAATCCAGCCTGATCTCACAAGGAAACAACAGTTGTCAGTTAAGTGGTTGACTCGTATGAATTTGTATGAGATCAGTCGTACGAAAATGTGTGATTTTTAAAAAGGAGGTGTGGCACCCAACCCCGCCCCTAAACCCAAACGTCATTGGGGGATGAGCAAATCATACTGAATTGTATGAATGAGATTGTACGAATTCATACAAATTGGCCACTAAATCAAAAAGTTACGAATTGCCTTGAGATTGAGTTGCAAAATCTGCCATTGTTGACAGTGTCTACAATATCACTCTGGGAGGCAGCTCTTTTTCCAGCACTGTTCAGGAGACAGACACACTCTGTCAATTTAAATCTAGATTAAAGACCCAGCTTTTCACCTTAACATACACACAGACACAAGTTTTAAATTCAAATCCCACTGCTAGGCTGCATTAATTAGGGAATCCGAAACTGGGAAAACTTCCCAAAAACACACAAATCACTGAAGATGGCATCTAATTGATGTTAGTCTGTCTCTCTTGTATCCCATGATTAACATAGTCACTTGGATCTAATCCATTTCAGTGGACCTGCACCTAGGAACGACTATAAGACAAGCCTTCACAGTCAGCAAAGACATCAACGAGGACAGATTTCTCAGCAAAGACCTTTGTGACAAGATAAGTCCTTGACAGAGATCCCAATGGCTATTCTGAAATATCATGCCAGGACCGACTGAGACCTGCACCTGTATCAAGAGGGACACACATTGTGCTCAAGGCCACTGGATGAAACCATAATTCATCTTGACAGACCACTTGTGATTGAATTAAATGCATGTTAATAGAAAGCAGCAACAGGTCCGAGCAGCCTAAATTGAGTTTGACAGCTATTTTTGCCCGGTCATCTACCTGGTTCAGTCTTTCCAGCTGAAAAGCAATACCTAAATACCTACTATAACAGACAAGTCTAACATCCAGAGAAGTGTTAAACAGCTAACCACTTTAAATTGATTGAGAAGTTCAACCAAATAAAAAAATAAATAAAACCACCATTTACTCACCTTCAGTTGGTTCCAAACCTTTATGGCTTTTTTCTTGTTGTTGCTGTTGAACACAGTAGGAGATATTTTCAAGAATGTTGAAAACCCATAACCACTGAGACTCATTGCAGGAAAAACAAATACTATGAAAGTCAAAGTTTTTCAAATATCTTATTTGTGTCCAACAGAAGAAAAAAGTCAAATACATGTATCACAAGTGTAGGGTGAAAAATATTATGACAGAATGTTCCTTTTTGTTGTGAACTATTCCTATTAAGCCGTGATCACATTTACCTTTGTTGGTGAAAAAACACAGGCCAAATGCAGTCATCTTAGTTAGAATCCTTACAATCTGAAAGTCAAAATATCTCCATAAGCTATTTCACTGTATGTAACTTGTAAATTCACAGTTTTTACTAATAAAAATATAATTAACTTGGAAGTGACCATTAAATAAGCAGTGCTAAATGTATTGCTACAAACTAAAAACTAAACAAGAGGTACTTTAAGAATTGATCACTGAAAGTTTATTTACCACTTGAGAGACTTCTGCATCTGAACGGTTCAATTTTATTTTATTTTATTTTAAAAATTTGGGGGTTGTCAACTCTGGCCCTTGAGATTCACTTTTCTGCAGAGTTTAGTTCCAACCCCAATCAAACACACCCAAATAAATGAATCAACACCTTCTGGATTATGACATTACACGCAGGTGAGTTTGAGTTGAAGCTAAATTCTGCAGGTAAGTGGATCTTGAGGGTTGAGAACAGTTTTGTACAAAAAAATTAATATAGTACACTCTTAAGCCTATCTAAATCTTCAAATAAATTTTTAAAAAGAATAATAAAATAACATCACATACTTTCACATTACGTTCCTTAAAAAGTACATTAACTAACACATAGTCCCTATTTTTAAAGGGACTTGCGATTGCAATATATGAAGTTCCTAACGTAAGTTCGGGAGGAGCCTGATCAGTCAGGTGCGTCTGTCAATTATCACGTGTGTATATAAGTAGCAATCTTTGCACTGTTTCAGTTGACTTTTGTTCCGGCATCCCTCCACCTCCCCATCTCCTCCTATGTTTTCTCAAAAAAAAAACAAAAAAAAAACAAAGGGGTTTGATAGCTCGGGTCCCCGCTTCAGGACAGCAATGCCAAAATCGTTTACCATGTTGACGCAATTGATTGAGCAGGTGAACTCGTGAAATTACTTTTAAAGTAACTTTACCCAACAGGCAACTTTTACTTTACGTGACTGACAAGCTGCTGGATTATTCATTCCTTCAGCGAGGAAAAGAAGAAATCCATGCTTTTAATGAAAAATTATGAGGGCCTGAGAAAAATAATGATGTTCACAAATGCATAATTTATAGTAAACACTGCAATATTGCATAAAAAAACAGACACTGTCCATTTTTATTTTATGATGACCTCAAACTAACATTAACTTGCATAAAAGTCTTCTCGTTTAGTCTTCTCTTTTTTCTTGTCCTTTCAGTTGCTCTTCCTCCTCCCTTGTCCACCCCAGGCGACTCCTCCTGCAGGATGTCCTAAGCTGCCATGGGAATCATTACCCCCTCCTTCCTAGTCTATGTGAGCTCATACAGATGAATCGTTTCTAGGGCAGGCTACAGTCTCATCAGTTTCTCTTAATTAGAATTCATACTTACGGCTCTACCAGCCAACAATGCTCAAAAAGACCCACCTATATATAGCCGGAGAAGAATGTCTAATTAATCCTCCATTTCTTCCTGAGCCAGATCACAATCCTCTCTTTCATGTTTCTCAATTACGGCGCGTGTGCCCTTTTATGTTGCCCGCGTGTGTGTGTGGGGATTTCAGAGTCAGAGCCCATGTGTGTGAGGAGAATCTCAAAAACACTGTTGTGCAGATGAGCAGAGGATGCACTCTGTACATGTATTGTGTACAGCGTTCTTTGTGTTCTTTGGCTTTGTGACTCTAAATTAAGTCAAGTATAATTATTTTTTGCAGTTTTCGTCCTCTGTGTGGTTGGGTTGCACATTTTCAGTGTTCTGCAAACCCACCGAAAGTTGAACAGGAATTAGAATTAGAGAGAAATCTTTCAATGTTCAAAGAAATTCAATATATCAGTCTAGACAGAATTAGATGGAGGATATAATAATTTATAGATAGAATAATGAAAGGATGGAGCATAGATAAAAGAGGACATTTACATGTCACCATTAAAAAAAATTCAGAGTTCTGTTGTGAAACTCTATGGACAAGCAGCCTGATAGGTCACACCTAATCTGCTCCAACATCATCAACTACATGGTGCAGGTGATTGGTGGCTGTTGCCTCAGCAGCCAATGAGCTTGCTCCTCAACATTTTAAATGCCTGTGTTGTTTTACGCTAGCAACGCGTTTTTGGAGACCCTTCTCCACCCCAGCTCCACCTGTGTTTAGATCTGCTACGGGGGTTACATGTATATTATGTTTGCAGCAGCAGTGTGTTATATTCTCAGACTGCATATCTGTGAATATACTGGCAGTAGCAAGTCTTGGTACTTACTCTGCCATAATAATCGAAGCAGCAGCAGCAGCAGCAGCTTAGCAGATCTATGCCGCCAAGACCAAACACATCAATATTGCCATATACATATTTATAACCATACTAAATCTCTAAAAGAGCTGTCATGACAGAAATGAAAAAGGAAAACTTTATGCATTTTCAATTTACAGGCATGCGCGAGCAACTGAAAAAACAATAAAGCAATAGCCCTGTCCCAAATGGCATACTCCAGGCTTGTGGAATGCCTCAGAGTGAGCACTTTGGTGACAACAAGTAATGTATACCTTAGGGCAGCATTTTTCAATCCTGGTCCTCCCATGTCTCTCTTATTTAAACACACCTGATTCTGACAACCAGCTTAGAAGAGCTCAATGCATGAACTGTGTTCTCATTAATATGTCACTACACAGTGTGCATTGCTCCCTAGACCCTTCTCCTTCATTGTCATTTTATTGTCCTAATGTGACATAATATAACTCTTGAAATAAATAGAATATAAATTCACATATCACACACTAAAATGCCATTTTAATGAAATATATATGCTCCCTTCAAAGTGAAATCATGCAGAGCATATCCTGTAGACTCCACTTTGCAGGGCACTAATTGTTGAATTATAACAAAAATCTGAAGTGAAAAGAGAATCATACGAAATGAGCAGCGTGGTGGGGCACAAGGACCAAGATTGAGAATTTCTGACTTAGGGACCCTTAATGAGAGTCCAAGAGGGTGTACTGGAGTTGTATTTTGGGACAGACTTGACCGCCATGCCGGAAATAGGAAGAGATGTGGTCACCGCTTCACCACTCTTCACCAAGTGCAAACACTGATACTGTACACAGACATTGGAGCATTTGAAAGCCGTGTCTATCAGCTTATCCATC
>CAIGQV010016645.1:20427849-20443512 GCA_903798115.1 Danio jaintianensis | reverse complement strand
AAATTTTGCAGGACACCGGCCCTCCAGGACCGTGTTTGGGCACCCCTGACCTAACAATGTATGCTAGCAAACCAAAAACTGTAAATTTAGACTTCACGTGGACCTTAAGAAGGCGCTCAGCAGAGTCCAAATGTCAGCCAGAAAACTGACGTTTTTAAATTTCCAGTATTGATTGGAACTGAAATCGACACTTTTGACACCCCTATTACATACTGTATATGACACTAATACTTTCTTCTCAGATATGTTTGCTCATCGGTACTGTGAATCCGTTGTCTGATTGGTTGTCTGGAGCCTGCAGCAGTGCATGCAGAGTGTAAAAATGACAGATGGGACACCTTATGGACTTGTACACTTAGTGAGCACATACAATTTAAGACTATGAGACCGAAAGTCCACATGAAGTGTGCCATTTGAAACAGGGCCAATAACAGACTACAGGATTTTATGTGTGCAGTCTTGTAGTGTTTTTCTAAACTGACATCCCTACTGGCCTGGCATGCACAATACATATTTTTTTTTTTTTTTAGATCTGTGTGAAAGTGGATTGTTTTAGGAGTTTTTAAACAATGCAAAGGAAAAACATTTCACTTTCTATTAAATAGTTGTCATGTAAACATACTCTTAGTGGGCTAAGTAATTTTGACACACAATCAAATCATACATTGTATTCAGTGGTGGCTGGTGCTGTAATGTTGCTCCAAAGACTGCTCTAGCTCCAGCTAAAATAATTGAACAAGCACAAAACTGTATTTTGTAGAGTGCTCATAAAACCTCTGCCAAAACAAAGGCTTAGAAAAACACAAACATCATGCAACACGCTTCTTTAAACACTATATAGAAAGGAGGATTTCCAGGCGGAATAAATATATAAATAAATAAAATGGGGAAAAAAAAGAGCTCAGACTTATTTTCCACCACAAATAGCAACACCCTGCAGCAAAACCCTGCAGCAGTGCGGTTAAATATGCATAAATATATGCATTGCCACAGGGTGCTAAAGGTTTCTCCTCAGATTTGTATGTGTGTACACGTGTACAGTAGCCATACATTAAAATTCCCCTCGGTCAAAAACATCATACTCTAACCAACTCACATAACACACGCAAATACAGTCCAGATATCAATACTGTAGCTTACTACCATAGAGACTTTGAGAATAAAAAACAACAACAACTGAGTGTCGAGACAAATCAATGTGGCCTTCTTGAAGTAGCAATATTCTTGGCAACAGCAGTCACTTTTTGCTGCCCCAAACAGAGACAACTGACATGATTTAATTTCAACTGAAATATAGAACAAAAGTACTGTGGGGAGTTCAAGGGCAAAAAAGGAAATTGTAATTTCAACTATTGGCCTCTAAAACTGCTAGTGCTTTGTCTACTGTGTAGGTGTCTTGGAAGAAAGTCATATGTTCACACCCGGGGTCACGTATTACATGATGATGGTGTAGGATGTGCTAGCTGTTTCCTTGGATAAAAAGTACATAGAGTTCAGTTTTTAGCATGTTTAATATCCCATATGATCTATATTTTGACCTTTCTACACTGCTTCAGCTCACTGCAGGCTACAATTACATCATTTCCTATGGACAAAGGTCATGTGACAAAAGGACAGACAAAATGATGTCATGGCCATTGAACAACGAGAACATAGTTTCTCTGAAATGCCCCACAGCAACTTTGCTTAAAATACCCATATCCTGTTTCTCTTCTCCTGCCTAATGCATTATGATCTATAATCTAAATCTATATGTATTTATACAAGATGCCACGGGTAAACACGGCAGTGCAGATATCCTGAATTTCAATTTAGAGTCTGCTATTATACGCAACAGTTCAGTCAACAATCTGTCAACAATGAGAAAATTACATTTCAGATACCGTTTTGTGAGATACCTTGTCCACCAAGGAAACAGATACAAACAAACCGCAGCACAACTAGCTCTTTTTATTAATATTATTTTTGATAATTACTAAGTATTAATGTTAATGGTTGAATCAGTGTTTTTGAAACAATTGTTTGAAAGGAATGATTTAATTTATTAATGAATGAGATGTGTAGTATGTATGCAATGTGGATGTACTACTGTACATTCATCATGTTGTCACTGCTATACAACTTGCCAATGTGTTGCTTCACTATCTGCCGTTTACAGTACAAATCCTTGACTGTGGCCTCAGGCTCATGAGACAGTAAAGAGTCCATTAGACGCGCACTTAAGAATCACGCGGGAAGTCATGGGTCATCTGGGCACTTTTTGCAAACAGATAGCTTGCTGTTTTCTCCTGTACTGTATATAATAGGGAAGTATGGATATTTTGGGTGCACTTTGTCAGTTTCTGTATCTGTTTGGTTCCTGAATATGGCTTATGCTGAACTTCACATAAACAAACAGTGTATTACTCAGTTAGCTGGGTTTGATTATTGACGATTTAACACCATTCAGTGTAGTTTTGTTCTTCAAAATTTATCCAGCTGTTGTCATAGCAACAGTTCTGTAGGCTCAAACCTGCTCAGGAGACGCTTGCTTCATATAAACAGGATTACACTGTCATTTCAAGTGAAGGTGATACTGAAAGTCTGTACTAAGTGCTCATATTTTCTTACAAAAGTAGTATTAAGTTGGGGAAAATAAAAATATGGTGGCATGCTGGCTCAGTGGTTAGCATGGTTGCCTCACAGGAAGAAGGTTGCTGGTTCGAGTCCCAGCTGTACCAGGAGGCCTTTCTGTGTTGAGCTTCTCCTCAGATTTACATGGGTTTCCTCCGGGTGCTCCGGTTTCCCCCACAGTCCAAAAACATGCAAAATAGATTAATTAGATCAACTAAACTGACCATAGTGTGTGAATGGAAGAGTGTGTGGGTGTTTCCCAGCATTGAGGCTTGTACTCTCAGTGCTGGATTGTGGCTGGAAGGGCATCCGCTGTGGCAAACAATTGCCAGAGTAATTGGTGGTTCATTCTGCTGTGGTGAACCCAGATAAAGCAGGGAATAAGCCAAAGAAAAGTCAGTAAATTAGAGAAAAAACAATCTGAATTTTTTAAAATAGTTGAAAACTGTTGCCATCTATGAAATACAGGTTAAAAAAAACTGGGGTGTCTGGGGTGCTACATTTTCAGGGGGTTCAAAGAGAATACCTTTGCTCTTTTTAGTGACTAAAATGTACAATGTCATTGCTAATATATACTTTAAAGATACCAATATGGACCTTTTAGATATGCATATTTGTTTATGATAATAAACATGGCCAATATTCTCATTGAGATATATTTTTTTGCCAAAGAAAAATTACAGTATATAATTTGCAGGAGTCATGCGTATGCAACATTGGCTAATATGAGGGTGATTTGATGCAGCACATGAGACGCAAGCCACTTGTCAAATAACAAAATGCTTTTTTGATGCTGAATTTATTTAAATAGCCAGTTTACACCACGGGATTAACAATCTTTCTGTCACATAGAAAACCTGCTCTAAAGGTAAAAGTAAAACTGCTAAATACTGTATCTTGACACATAAATGTGTAAAGTGTGTACAAATAGCCTAAAACAAAAGTGAAAAGTTGTTGCATATCATCATCGTTTCATTTACTACACATTTTATGTCATTTAGCTCACATGGCTGATAATTGAATATTATTCAGATGATGTCATTACACTGTTGTCCTGCCGCCAGCCTATCGCTACATTGCTGATCATGATTTCCAGGATCGGTAGATATGTCCTTCACAAGCACAATCCTGAGCACATGAAGTAATCTCAGATCAATTCATCCAGATATTTTAATCTGATTCGCAAACTTGTTTGAAGAACAAAATAAGCCGGAGATCAGTTACTGTCAACACAACTCAACTTATTTATAAAGCACTTTCAACACCATATATGCAACCAAAGTGCTGTACAAAAAACAACAACAACAACAATTTTTACTGTATACTGTACAGTATAATATTGTATACTGAAATATGTAGCAGAAAACCGATGGAACGTTTACGTTATGTAAAAATTCCACATTTATTTTGAACTACGGAGTGTTGATATTTGAGTTGTGCAGTGTGTGATGTCAGATGGATGCGCTTGGTGAGCTTCTGGCGCTGCCTGTGCCTAGTTTTACCACAACACAACTTCGAAAATAAACTGCTGATACGATACCACATTGTGTGGCTCTCTGTGGTAATTTTCAGTCAAAGGGATGTTAGTCTTCACTGCAATTGATTTTTTTTTTTTTACCACCCACCGATTATAAATGCTTCCGGATATCGAGTGAAATCCATATTGAGAAAAGGCAGAGGGAAGAAACACTAGACAACAAACATTCAGACGCTTACTGACTGCAGTGAAACCAATTGCCAGGTCTCTCTATGAATAAACGTCCTCCTTCAGAGACTGAGAAGCACTGGCATGTTCACATCCTGCCATTTCTCAGTGAGACTTTCACTCAATATTCCAGAGCGTTTAGACTCTTTCACTGATGGTGCATTTGGTTTAAGTGTACACTTATATATATCTCCATCTGTGCACTCTTTCAGTAGCTGCAGTTTACTAAAAGCCTTAAAGTTTTCCAAGCATCTTCTCATTTGTTTGTCATCTTCTTATCACTATAAGCAGTAAAGACACACCTTTCTCTTCTATGTGGTTTTCAACAAAAATTACAACTAAATCCCTGAATAATGTGGCATTCTATCATTATTTTGTACCGTATCTCCAGTTGTGTTGCATTAATAATATTAACAGTTAAGGATGACCATATGACATTATTGAAAATAATGGCAGCCCTAACGGTCCAAAATATAAATAAAATGATGTGGAGTTTTGTTTTTTTAAATAACACAAATCTTCTCTCTCTACATATTTCATTAAGAGACATAATTTACATTATATTAGGCATACAAGTCTTAATACAGGGTTCCCTTTAAAAGCATATTTTAAAAACAGCTCCATATTTAAAGGTGCATTTTGTAAGTTTGACACCCAGTGGTTGAACTAGGTATTGCATTCCTGGATCAACGCAAGCGCAGGTTGCCAGATTGAGGACTAACAGGAGTGTGCCTGACTATCGAGCCTAAAGGCTGATTTAAGGCTGATTTAAACTGTGTTCTAAATCAAAGGAACAGTTCACCTCAGATCTTGAAAATAAAATAAACCGTTTAAAATTGAACTTTAGAACTGTGAAATAATGCAAACCAACACATATGAGTGATTCAGCATGTACATTTAATAATGTTAAAGAGGGTTAATATGTATTAAATAGATTATAAACCTTACCATTTTGTTGGAGTGCAGTGAGTGTACATATATTCTGTGTTTCTGAATGACTATTTAAATTTGTTTGATGCAAACAGCTTAATTGCTTATCACTGCAAATCTCGTCACGTAGCGTGTTGTTAGGACACGGGGTTACAATTTAACCTTCTCACCTAATGTTTACCTTTATAATATTTATATTATTTGTTAATTAATAACCACCTCATGTTGAACTCTGAATCTGCCTCTCATTTCGGAGTCTGCTACTGTCCAACGGAGGTCGCATTTCTGTCACGGATGCATGCTTTTAGAGCCTTTCTGACCGAATGAATGAAATATGCGGTTTTCCAACAAGGCAACCCGGGGTGCTAAAATATAATTGGCTAAAATGGCAGTGGGCGGGTTAAAAGAACCAAAACAAAGACAGCGTTCCGACATGTAATGTACATTTTCAAAGCAGAATAACTAACTTTAGCATTGTTTTTTAGACAAACAAGAATGTTCACGTGGCATGTTTCTTAAATATCTGCAAACATATTATGGTATTTTTACATTAACTTACAGCACCTTTAACAAATCACATACAAAAGACCTGAAACAGAGGCGATTCAACCTCTTTTACAGATTCTAGAAGTTTGTTGTGCATACACCCCATGGCTGTGTCCAATATAAACCCAATTCCCTTGATATGATGAGACAACCATTTGTGGTGGTGTTGAAACCATAGTGGATAATATGGAGCACTCGTTCAATCCCACAGTGCACCACAATAACAAGACAACTGATGTGCACTCAAAGACAGAATACAAATAATGCACTCCAAATGACTTCCAGCATCATGCCACAGTTGAACCATCCATTCATTTTCCAAACCACTGGTTCAGTGTGGGTACTGCCAGTGCTGGGAGTCGATTCCAATAAAAAGAATCAATTCCTCGATTCCAGCACATTTTGAAAGATTAGAAACCATTCCACCAAAAGGAATGGACTCCTCTTTCAAATCTATTTTCAGTTTAACAGAGCAAATTTGTTATCGAATGTTGTTTGCTGATGGGATGTCCACTGTAACAGGTTATTTTAGATGTTTTTCATCGGTTATAAAAAATGATCCAGTGGTACGCAGCTGCTAAATGACATCAACAGAGCAGATTTCTAACTGGTTGTGATTAGGCATAGGACAATATCCGTTTTTAAGGTATACCGCGGTTTGGAAAAGTCAAGGTTTTAAAACCGCCAAAACTTTCTGCTATACCGTTCCTAAGGTATGTGTACGATTTTTTATTTATATATATATATATATATATATATATATATATATATATATATATATGCATTAAGTATTTTTTCAGTATAAACTGAAAATTCTGGTTATTAAATGATTATTTATTATTTAAATAAATGATATAATTTTGTAAGAGTTTTTACAATTTGACTTCATAACATAGATTATACAAAGAAAAAAAAAAACACAAGTCAATAAAATAATCACATTTTATTGACAGTGAACGAGTTAAGAGGACGGCACAGCACAGTAGTGCTATTGCAAGCAGCAGGAACAAGTGTACTACATAGAAATGTCCTGTAAAATTGGTAGAAAATTATGTGCATCCTTATAACATAATCCAACATTGGGTCAAATATGGACAATCCCAACATTGGGTTACGACAACCCAGCATTTTTGTGAGTGAATGCTGATCCATAACTGCAATGATTATAAAAAAAAAAAAAAAAAACTGATCAGTAACATGGTCTATAGTATATGTAGTATTACTGTATATATAACTACTATATATAAGGATGCACATAATTTTCTGGAAATTTTACAGGACGAATTCTATGTAGTACACTTGTTTCTGCTGCTTGCAATAGCACTACTGTGCTGTCATGGCAACGCCTCTCAACTCATTCACTGTCAATAATATATGGCTATTGTATTGACTTGTGTTTGGTTTATTTGCATAATCTATGTTACGGAGTAAAATTTGTAAAAAAATCTTACAAAATTATATCATTTATTTAAATAATAAATCATTATTAACAAAGCATTTTCCGTTTCAGTTGAAGTTTTCAGCCAAGTGCATGCAGCATTTTCAGTTTTGGCCCAAAATTTTTATTTTGTTGCATCCCTAACTATATAGTAGAGCTTCTGGATAAGTTGTGTCTGGGTTCTGGTAAATGTATTGAGAGTTTGGCTTCTGTCTGGCTGACATCTGTGGTTTCCGGGCTCTGTTGTGGGAAAATTACGGCTGGCTTGTGGGGCTATTGAGAAGTTATGGATGAGTTTTGGCCTGCTTCCGCCAATGTTCTGATTGACTTTCGGCAAACAGCATTCGGATCAATCTTGGGCTCTAACTACATGTGTTATGTGGGCCAAAATCACTGCCGAAACTCAGCCAGATTGTTATCTGGGGTATCATTTCTTGTCAGCATACTGACATCATCAATCTACATGGGAAAATACTTTAAAAACATACCAATAGCGCACTACCAAAAGAGATAGCCAGCTTTTCTAAATCAACCAAAATAACTACTTATAAAACACCAGAGTTCTTTCTTTAAATTGGCTGGTGAAGCCACAGTTTGAGATAAACAACAGATTCAACAGTCAATAAAATATGACCGCACAAATAAAACAGTGTGTTCTTTCTGTCATCACGCAACTCAGAGCTTAGCAGGAGCTTTTCACATTTCTTCTCACGAGGACGCATAGTAAACAGCGTGTGATAGAGAAATAATAATGAATCAGAGGGGTCTTTGGGGGCTAATGACTTTCCCGAGGAGCTGAACGGAGTCCCGCCACAGGGGCACGATAAGAAAAGTCCCCCTCTTTCTCTCCTTCTAAGCGCAGCCGCCCTATATCCTCTTAGTTAATTTATGCAGCATCTTGCAGCATTCCCTAAGTGAGAATCACGGACATGAACAGAATCTGAATTCGAGTTGGAACCCGCAACCCCTCCCTCCTAACCATGTAAAATCGTGTCACCGTGCTCGGCTCGCTCAGATGTGGACTTTGTGCTTGAGTGGAGCTACAGTAAACACTGTGGGAGATTGAATCCCAGTGTTGCTGACACGTGTCTTCACCTCGCCGAGCGGTAATTCTGTGGCATCTCGCGGTGTCGCTCAGCTCTACTTTTTGCCGTCTCAAACCCGTCACCTCCTGCCAAACACCTCATGGCATCAATCTTTTTTTGTCGGGTATTGTGAAACAACACAGGCATGCACACAAAGACCATTCTAGAATGAACTCTTGACATGTTTTCCCTACTCCAAAAATTATATATATATATGAAGAGTACAGATCCAAAAACGTCCAAGTGCCCTCTGAAATTTTCCTTTTAAATTAGCATTTTTCTCAGCCTCCCGTGTTTATGTTCAGTTATTTTACTTTCAAAGGCAATGAAAATAACACATTCTTTGCTATGAAAAGTGAAATTACTGAACCTACACATAATAGCCTGAGAAAAATGCTCATTTTAGAGGAAAATTTCATGTCACTTGGAGATTTTTGCATCTGAACTCTTCATATAGAAACATCATAGAATGTATATGGTTTTAATTGTTATGATGGAAATTGTATTGATTTGAATGGAAACTGTAATGATCCCTCTTTATTGCCTTCTATTAAAAAGATAGTTCACACAAAACTGAAAATTCTGTTATTATTGATGTACTCACCCTTCACTTGTTCCAAATGTTTATGAGATTCTTTCTTCTGTCGATCACAAAAGTAGATATTTTGAAGAAAGCTGAGAGCCTGTGAACATTGACTTTTATAGTACTGTATTTGTTTCTTCTACTATGGAAGGCAATGGTTACAGGTTTTTGTCTTTCTTCAAAATATTGCTTTAGTATAAACACAGTATAAAAAAAAACAAAAAAAGAGTCAGTTTTCTCACCCAACTGAGGGTGAGTAGATAAGGAGTACCGTTTCATTTTTGAGTGAACTATCCCTTTAATGACATGCAAAAACCAATGAATCCATAATCATATCTTATATTGGCTATGTAAAAAAAAAAAACTAAGCTATTAAAAAAATGTACTGGTTTTACTGGTTAGAATTTGAAGTTTTGCAATGTTTTTAATTAAATAAAAAAATATAGTAGCCTAGAAATCATTAGAATTTCTGTGATGGTTTCATATTGTTTTTCTTTTCCTTAATATTCATTTCATTATTATTGTTTATCACCTCCACCCCTAATCATTTGGCTTAAAGCAATAGTTCACCCACATATTAAAATTCTGTCATCATTTACTTGCCCTTCCCTTGTTTCAAACACGTTCAAGTTTTCTTCTTCTGTTAAACACAAAAGAAGATATTTTGATAAATGCTGCTAACCGTAACCATTCACTTCATTGTATATTTCCAAGCCTGTAAACGTTGACTTACATAGTACAGTATTTGTTTTTTCTACTATGGAAGCCAATGGTTACAGGTTTTTGTCTTTCTTCAAAATACCCTTTTTAGTGTTCAACAATAGAAAGAGCCAAATAATGAGTCAGAACCAACTGAGGGTGAGTAAATAGTGAGTAAATTTTCATTTTTGGGTGAACTATCCCTTTAATGACATGCAAAAACCAATGAATTCATCATCATATCCTAAATAGGCTATGTTTTAAAACACAAAACTATTAAAATGTACTGGTTTTACTGGTTAGAATACTACTATTACTACCACAATTACTACCATTGACATTTCTGTGATGGTTTCTATTGTTTTTCTTTTCATTAATATTCATTTCATTATTATTTGTCATCACCTCCGCCCCTAATCTGTTGGCTTAAAGCAATAGTTCACCCACATATTAAAATTCTGTCATCATTTACTTTCCCTTCCCTTGTTTCAAACACACTTTAGTTTTCTTCTTCTGTTAAACACAAAAGAAGATATTTTGAAGAATGCTGCAAACTGTACATTTCCAACCAGTTTCTAACATTCTTTAAAAAACAACAAAAAAACTGATTAATCTGTGAAAGTAATTTTCATTATTGGGGGGCATTAAACTATACCTTTGTTGGCGAAGATGCTTTGTTTTGTTACTTGCCATATGACAAGTCAGAAGAAAGAAGTGATTGGGAAGGTAGAGAGAGACGGAGAGCAAGAGGGTAAAGGGGCTGTGTGAAGTGGCATGTTTCCAGGAGAGTCAGCTTTGAGATGCACTAATTAAAGGAGCCATAATTAGAGCTGCATCTGACAAACAGAGAGCAGCTTTCATCTCTATCTGCTCTCCTCTCTGGGCAGAAACTCCACACGCACCCTGCACCTCTCCTTATTTCTCCTGCATTCTGATTTACAGCTCCCCATTCTCCTCCATATTTCCTCAGCGCTTTTACATCTTACTTACACTTAGAGATGAGATAAGATACATGTGGAAATATGCGAAGCAAGGAAACATACTACTCAAGGATAGACTAGAGATATTTAGCCTGTCTTGCAGTCTTTTTTTTCGTCTTTTCTTTTCATAGTGGCTCATCTTGTATGCAGTATGCTGTTATTAGCCAGTTTAATCTGACTTTTAAATTTATGTCATAATTGTTTATTTTTGTGTCATCACCACAGGGTTGTTAAAGCCAACTAAAACCGTGAAAATTTTATCTTTTTTGTTGTTTGAGATAAGATACATTAACAGATTTTTTTTTATATACCAGCTATACTAGTAATCTAATTTTCATTTAGTTTAGATTAGATCTAAAATAGCAGACTAAAGAAAACTAGTTAAAATTAAATGTACACAAAAAATGACAACTATTAAAAAATAATATGGAAAACAGACTAATAATAGCTGAATAACAAAAAGATCTGTACCAAAATACTTATATATTAATATAATAATATTTATTTAATATATAAATTTTTATATTTTAAATTTTTATAATTTAATATAAATATTTATTAAAAAAATAAATTATTAATTAATAAATATATATATAAATAAAAATATATACACTAATACAAAAATTATGCTAAAATAACACTATCATCACATTATCTCGGATATAAATTTGTTGCATGATCTCAATTTTTTCATCATCACACACTTAATACAACGATAATAATACTATTTTTTTTATTAAAGCCATTCATGACTTAGTTACAAAGGTTTCTACTTAAAATAAAACTCTGTTAAAATTATGTTGAACTTTGCCTATTATAAAAAGAATCATGAAATATAAGAAATCAGTTTGTAAAAATTATAACAATAATAAGAAATGTTTCATACGCACTAAATCAGCATATTAGAAATATTTAAGATTAATAAAGGATCATGTAACATTTAAAACCTCTGAAAATTCTGGTGTACAATTATAAAATTATAATACATTTTAAAGTAAAATGATTTTAATTTCCTTCATTCATTCATTTTCTTTTCGGCTTAGTCCCTTTATTAATCTGGGGTCGCCACAGCGGGATGAACCGCCAACTTATCCAGCATATGTTTTACGCAGCGGATGCCCTTCCAGCTGCAACCCATCACTGGGAAACATTCATACACACTCATTCACACACATACACTACGGACAATTTTAGCTTACCCAATTCACCTATACCGCATGTCTTTGGACTTGTGGGGGAAACCGGAGCACCCGGAGGAAACCCACGCGAACACGGGGAGAACATGCAAACTCCACACAGAAATGCCAACTGACCCAGGCGAGGCTTGAACCAGCGACCTTCTAGCTGTGAGGCGATGATTTTAATTTTCATCATTTAAATATTACAATTCCTGTTGCATTTTTCTCAAATAAATGCAGTCTTGTTGATAATAAGAGAGTTCTTTCAAAATCATTAAAAAGCTTTCCAACCCCAAACTTTTGAACAGTTCTGTATATGTCAGGTCACAATGTCTCATCTCCTGAATACAAAATTACAGCCTGTTAATTTTCTTGTCATCTGAGCTCATCTCTTCATTTTCTCATATCTCTCAAAGTTCATTACACTTGCTCTATCTGTGCTATCTTCTTGCTTTATCTTATCACTACAGTACATTATCTCAGCCTGCTATCTTACACCTCTGTCTTGTACTCTCCACTTGCCTCATCTCATACAGTATTACAATTTGTCTCAGGCCTGTAATATCTCACTTACACTTTTTCGGTCTCTTTCCAAGGCTCTTCTTATCGCCACATTGTCTCCAGCCTCTAATTCGCAGTATCTCGTGTAATTAAGTTTCAACTCTTCTCCTCATTCGCTCAGCCACTTATCTTACAGTATGTCATCCGGTCTCATTTCATCTTGTCACAACAATATCGCAGCACGTTAATTTTCTTCTTACTCTGTCAGCTCATATTATTCGCTTTCAACTCACCTTACTTGTTTGTATTTTACTTACTTATCATTTTATATTATCAGTAGATTTTTTCTCTCAGTCTAGCTTACACTTATTGTCCCTGAATGTCTTCATTCATCACATTATCTCAGCCTGTTAGTTTTGTACATAAACGTCTCATGTCATATATTTCCTCATTGTTCATTCTGCATTTTCTTCTACACGTCTCACATCATCTTATTTTGTCTCTTCTAATTTTTTCCCCTCCCTCACACTTTCTTACTTAGCAAACTCATTTTGTCTCATTATTATACTATATCAGCCAGCATTATTTTGTGAATTTAAAGGTACCATACTGTGCATTGATTTGATATGTTAAAATATGCTCTGATATCTCCTTTGTAGGCACAGTATGTGGCTTAGATAAGTGCAAATGTTCTCCAGAAATGTCTTTTATGCTAATTTATAACCTGAGGAATTACCACTACTGTAGGTTGAAAAGTTCAGTTTTGACCATATTTGGAAGAGTCGTGAATATTAATTAATGAACTCTCCTATGACACTTTTAAGCTTGTGTCGGTGCCAGATGCTCTCTCACACACACACACACATGCACACGCACACACTGTATTCAAGTGATACTGTACTTCAGACTTGAAGTACTTCGGTGATATGAAAACTCTGCTTTGCAGTAGTGACATATAGCTTTGGTTTTGACAACTTCACCATTTACTGCAAATGTCTGTTTAGACTTCGCTATGTTTATCCATATTTCGGTTCATGTGAGAGCAGCAGCAGCAGCAGGAGTCTTAAGGGGGTCGCACACCGGATGAGCTGTGCATATGACAGTTGGAAGTAACGCACACCAGACACGGACATTCGCATGTTAGTTAATATAAAACTATTCAGATGGCGCTCTGTGGGGCGGCAGAAATATGAACAGTGTCCTGAGTCTTAGCTGGGCACCACGGACAGCCACCGACTGAATGTCGGGTATGCACACCGGCGCCGGTGTGCATACCCTGATAGAAACTTATGTTTAGAATTCAAAAGTTCATGGTACTGCGTGGCGCGCAGTGTGCGATCCCCTTAGGCCCGCCCGAAATGCTCTCATTGGTTGAGATGTGTGAGGATGACGTTTCCCAAGCCAATACTAATCAACCACCCAAGTGACCTTTGGCTTCCAAAGTGTATTTAAAGAGAGTTATTAAACTTTTATTTTGGATTAGATTAATGATTACTTTACACTTTCAAAATACTTAATTCTTTGTAAATTATGAGCTGTTTTCTATGTGGGGACCAAAAATGTCCCCTAAAAGTCTAAATTTACTGGTGATTGATATACTTTTGTGGACATTATATACTCAGAAATAAAGGTATAAAATCTGTCATGAGGTACACATTTGTACTTTTTATGTATTAATATGTACCTTTAATGACCTGTTAGGAACAAAAATGTACCTTTTGAAAAGGTACCGCACCAGTGACAGATTTTGTTCCTCTATTTCTGAGAGTGTGGGAATATAAGGCACACACACACACACACACACGCACGCACACGCACGCACGCACGCACACACACACACACACACACACACACACACGCACACACACACACGCACACACAAATCGGTCGGATTCGTTTCTTTTTGTTGTTAAACCAATCAAGATGTTTTCTCAATTTGTTAGCATTTTTCTGTTGTCTTGGCCACCACACTGTAGTATGTGCACAAATTTAAAGTGTTTCTTTATAAAAAGTCACACTGCCAAGTGCCAACTACTGGCCTGCCATGCATAATACAGTGTTATTTTCACAGATCTGTTTAAACCATAATTGTTTTGACGCTGTTGTCACTTATACGTGAAATTCTGTCAAAAACCACAGGAATGTTTTTTTTAGTACATTGTTGTTGTGTAAATATAGTCTGCCTTTATCTCATGTTATCTTGTCTCATCTTATTTCCACATTTTCTCTTCTCTCTTAATTCCTGCTTAATCTTCCATGTATTTAATAAAGTAGAGGTGAGAATGTGGTGATAAGATATGACATAATCCTCCAAAAACAAGCCAAACAGAATGATTGATAGACAGAGAGCATTTCTGATGGGCTAGTGTTCTTTTAGGACCGCCCCCCTGACTCTTCTATTATTGTTGTTTACAGAGCTAAGCTGTATTTTCTCTGCACACCAATTTTAGTGCTCTCTGTCAGGTTGCAGGGACATTTTATGTGTTAATCCATAAAAAAAGTTACAAAAAAATCTCATAGCACTTTTACGCATAAGGCTACTGAAAACTTTATTTCACAACGGCACTCATGTCAGCCTGACTTACTTCTCACTTCTTCACTAAATTGAGATCCAGGGAAAGTTCCTGCAACAATTAAGTTAGCCGTTGGGTTTGTTTTATAAATAACCCTGTATAAAATGCATGCTGTTTTCTCATTTCAGACTCAAAAGCTGAAAAATAAGTATTTGTTTTGCTTAATGTTGCAAGGGAAGCTTGAGAGTATATATGGCTAGTAAAGCACAGCATGAAAAAAAAAAGACGTCTACTCTGGTGTTTTGTTTTTCATGGTCATTCTTTTTGTCACCTTTATATTTTGTTTCACATCATTCATCAAAATAACCTGCACTGTCTCGAGGCTGTGCTTCAACAGTGAAGTCTAATAAGTGTAATCCTGAGGTCTCTGAGCAGCCAAACATATCCTGTAGCCAGACTGCTTTTATTGCATTTCACAGGGAAATTGGATTTTGTTTCAAAAGTCAGGCTTGAGCTCAGATCAACTGGAGATGTGTATGTGATGCCATGAAGCAATGCATGACATGCGTAGAGCAATCTTATGTGTGCATGTGTGTGTGTATGCTTTAATGCACATGTTGAACATGCTGACAACAGACTGCTGTCACACTACACATTCAGGAAAACAGCATGTGATATAGATCTGGAGACAGCATCACTTTAACATATATGTGTGAAACAGCTGAAACTGTGAACTGAACTGTGTGTGTGCTGGTGGTGACGACACACCACAAGTACCCAACACGTAACATAATCTGATTCATTTAATCCAGTTAAATGTTAAGCAGTGTTATTTGTTCATTACCTTTTTTTCAAAGCTACATTTTTTTAAAGCAGGGGTTGCCAAACTTTT
>CAIGQV010016645.1:20411282-20427449 GCA_903798115.1 Danio jaintianensis | reverse complement strand
AGAGAGAGAGAGAGAGAGAGAGAGAGAGAGAGCGAGAGAGAGTGAAAGACAAAGAAAAGCAGAGGAAGAAACTCCCGCTGTGCCCTGAGTCCTTCAGCGCCGGCTCTCGGTTGTGATTCAGTCCCTGCGTGAGGATTGTGGGCGCCTGCTAATGTGATTTTGCGTATGTGTGCTTGTTTCTGCGTCACAAAAAGAAACAAGGAATGTCCCATGGATGAAAATGACTGTAACGCACATGATGAAGACCTGCCTCATTTGTTTTATAATTGTGATTTTTTCTTTTAGATTTTGGTGCGATGTTGGTGCGTTTCTATTAGATCAATGAAATGTTAATTACATGCTCTCTTTAAAGGTATATCAGATGCAAAAATGAAAATCCTGTCATCGTTTACTCATCTTCCACTTGTTTTTTAGTTTCTTTCTTCTGCTGAACACAAAGGAAGATATACTGAAGAGTGTTGGGAGAAAAAACAGCCATTTACTACCAAAATATATTTTAGATTTAATATGGATGTGTATGGCTCCCACAACATTCTTCAGAAAAATGAAGCAATATTTATTTTTGGGTGAACTGTCCCTTTAAAAAATGTAATTTACACTTTTTCACACAAAAGCAAAATGATCGAGTTATTTACTTGACTCATACTGAGTAAAAATTACCTGCATAAACGGATATTTACAAAACCCACACCAAAATGTCAATTATTTTTATTAGAAATTTAAGCTTTGAAAAAGCCTTAAGATGCAAATTAATAAAAAAATTACACCATTCAGACACACAATTACAAACTATAGACAAACACAATTATTGAACTATTGTTTATTTGTCTATATTGTATGGATATACACATATGTTTGTTTAATAACTTTATTTTTCTCTCTAAAATGCAGATTGATATGTTTGCTCTTCTAGTATGTCTTATCCCACAAAAATATACTGTAATTTATAGAAAATAAATACTATAGTGTCTTTAAACCATACTCTAGTTAAGCGTATTAGTCTGCATGTTTACAAATCATTGTTAATGAATGCAACACAACACTGTAATATTAATAGTAAACTGATAAACAGTATATATATAACAACTACCGAGTTACCACTGGTTATTTCAATTAATTAATTTGATTAATATTCAATTAAAATATTTACCATAATTTACTATAGTATTTTTTTAATGTGGGATGTATTATAATGTTCAATGTTTTCTTCAGTTTAACAATTTTTTTTTTTTATCATGGAGGACGACGCGAAAACACAAAACGGGGTCAGCAAACTGCTCTGTTTGTTTATTCACAGATTTAATGACTGGGAATCTGTGGTTTAATCATGTGAGTGTTTAGGTTTGAAGGCCGCATGGACCGCATGCAACATGGAAGGAACGTTTACGCTGTGACTTCCTGCTAAAAAAGATATGACAGTAAATTACCCGGAGAGCTCGGGACGGACAGAACAGCGCTCGTCCTTTTGTGCTCATCTGGGTCCACATCCAAGCCTTAATCACCAGCAAAACTGACTTGGCAAGCAAGCAAAGGACAGCTTCTCTTTCCCAGGTGTGGAGTCATTCGGATTAATCTGACTAATCAAAATGTAACACTGCCACCATGTGCTTGGTTTGAGAATTGCATGCTTATATTTATTTTTTTTATTTTTTTCAGCAGCAGCTCCATTCAAATGCAAACCCTAGTGACAAACTCTGATACCGCTGGGCAACAAGCATATACAGTAATCCAATACGCCCACAAACCACATCCATTAAAAAAAAAGCCCCTCTGTGGCATGATAAATAAAAGCTGAATGCATGCCCAGTCACAAGCATTTTCCTTTTCCTTTAATCAAACTCCACGGTTGTAGACTCAGCTCAGTGTGGATCAGATCCAGCTTCAATCACTGCCTATATATCCAAGCCCTACGGTCAAACAAGACAGTGGCATTGCAGCATTAATGCAGTGGAAATAAATTAACAACCCCTGTAGACGCAAACTAGACGAATCTTAGCTTGTAATCATTTTAAAGGGATAGTTTGCTCAGAAATGAACATTCTGTCATCGTTTACTCACCAGTACCTGATCAAAGCCAATTTGAGTTTCTTTCTTCTGTTGAACACAAGAGAAGATATTTTTAGAAATGCTGGTTGCTTGGACTCATTGACTTTCATAGTAATTTTTTTAACAACTATGGAAGTGGATGGGTCTAAGAAATAAGAATTCTTCAAAATATCTCCTTTTGTGCTCAACAGAAGGAGAGTAAATGAGTAAATGATTAGGTAATTTTTATTTTTGGGTGAACTATTCCTTTAACAGCCTAAAAATATCCAGCCCGATCTTGAGGAAACATAACTATTTTATGTACAGTATTGTCAGAAAGGTGGCTAATTTGTACAAATTCGTACAATTTAATTCATATGCAAACGTACACTTTTTAAAAGGAGGCGTGTCCCATAACACTACCCCTCATTGGGCGATGAGCAAATCGTACAAAAATGTTCCAATATGATTACGTACAAATTCATAAATTTTTTATGTTCACATAACTCATATAAATTCGTACAATATAATTCGTATGAAAACATACACTTTTTAAAAGGAGGCATGTCCCTAAACCCTACCCCTCGTTGGGAGCTGAGCAAATTGTACAAAAATGTTCCAATGAGATTACCTACAAATGACTTAATTCTATATGTTTAGATAAGTCGTACAATTTTGTACCATTTAATTCATATGAAAACGTACACTTTTTAAAAGGAGGCATGTCCCCTAACACTACCCCTCATTGAGGGATGAGAAAACGTACAAAAATGTTCCAATGAGATTACGTACAAATTAATTAATTATATATGTTCACATAAGTCGTACAAATTCATACAATTTAATTTGTATGAAAACGTACACATTTTAAAGAGGTGTGTCCCCTAACCCTCATTGGGGGATGAGCAAAATGTACAAAAATGTTCTAATGAGGTTACGTACAAATTCATTAATTCTATATGTTCACATAATAAACACAAATTTGTACAATTAATTAGTATTAAACCTACACTTTTTAAAAGGGGTGTGTCCCCTAACACTACCCCTCATTGGGGGATGAGAAAATCGTACAAAAAATATTCGAATGAGATTACGTACAAATTCATTCATTCTATATGTTCACATAATACGTACAAATTCGCACAATTTAATTAGTATGAAAACACACTGTTTAAAAGGAGGTGTGTTCCCTAACCCTACCCCTCATTGGGGAATGAGCAAACTGTACAAAATTGTTCGAATGAGATTACAAATAAATTAATGCGAATTAGCCACTAAATCAAAAAGTTACAAACTGGTGTGACATTGCGTTGAAATAACAATGGGTGCACCGATAAAAGACATTTCTTGTCTTCTTCCTGCACATTTATTATTATTATTGTTATTATTATTATTTATATTTTTTAACAATAAAAATTATACATAATTCATGCACTGCCCATGTCTTACAAAAACACAACTCAAGAGGATTGTTCGCTAAACGATAATGCTGGAAGGCATGAAAAATGTGCAGGCAAATTATTTTAAAAGCACGTCAGGATCAATATTCCTTGTGTGTTGTGCTATATTGCAGCCTGCGGTTGTCAAATTATATTTCAGCATCCAGCAGTGTGATTCCGTGCTGCAATAAAGCACAAGCATTATAGCACATCATTAGATGCCAGTGTTTGGGTTCCACACTGTGACAGTGATTAATTCCTGTGTTTTTATTATTTTATCGCCGTGTCTCTTCTTAAGCAACAGTGCTGCAACGAGAGCCAGATTCCTCT
Source organism: Danio jaintianensis (assembly GCA_903798115.1). NCBI lineage: Eukaryota > Metazoa > Chordata > Actinopteri > Cypriniformes > Danionidae > Danio > Danio jaintianensis. The sequence goes on along the minus strand of CAIGQV010016645.1, from coordinate 20,423,655 downwards.
GTCCTGCAGCCTCAGGCAAACACACACTGATGCTGTCTTTGCCCCAGGCCTCTTTTCAAAGAGCTCCTCATGCTGCTCAACACGTGCTTTCACTAAGAATAGTGAAGATTTTAATTAATTTAGCTTGAATTTAGTTCTTACAAAATACTATTCTGTATACAGTACATATATAAACAGTAAGTGGTACTAGTTTGTTATATATATATATTTTTTTTTCCTTGCTCACACATGCTTTCACTGAGAATAAAGCATAACAACAGAGAAATTCAATGAGGTTTTGCTTGGTTTCGTCTTATGACTATACTAAACTGTTTAAAGTGTGTGTCTGCATGTGTGTGTGTGTGTTTATATAAACATTCAATATTACTGATAGTCAATCTAATTCTATATGTTCACATCCAGTTTGTGAAATGGAAATCATAATTGATACTAATAATTACTGTCAATATATTATCAAATAATAATTATAAGTAATAATTAAATAAATATATAACAATGAAACAGATTAAAATATTAACACTATAATTAATAATTGTAATATATAACAAATACTAATATACATAGTAATATATAACAATTGCTTTATGTGTGTGTGTGTGTGTGTGTGTGTGTGTGTGTGTGTGTGTGTGTGTTTAAAAACATTGGATATTACTGATAGTAATAGTATAGTATTCTATATTACTGGTAACTGTACTATAAAATAATAAGTGTATATTTATATAATTCTATATGTTCACATCCAGTTTGTGAAATCATAACTAACACTAATAATTACCATCAATATATTATCAAATAATAATTATAATGAATGTTATATATATATATATATATATATTAGAGGTGTGAACCTACACTGGTCTCATGGTTTGGTTTGGTTACGATTATCATGGCATCGATTCGGTTCAATTCGATATCACGGTGCATTGACGATGCTTTCCATACACAATTTTATATTTTACTTCACAGCACAAGAATTCTTGTATTAAAATGTATAATTTAAAAATACATTTTATATGTATTTGTAATACAATCTTGTACTTTAATACAAGCAAACAGATATATGAACTGTACCCTTAATTTAACCTGCTCAAAGAAAACACTCTGCATTAAACAAAACTCAAGTACATGTACAGAACAACATGAGCTGCTTTTTGAGCGTTGTCGAGCGAGTTGTTAAATGCCTATCACGCGCTCAACACAGCAGCGACTGGCTAACGCGTTGGCGCTGTTCACCGATGAGTGACATTGATAAACGGCAGCGGCAATTACAGCTGATCCATGATAGCTCGTGTCTGGATCCACAAGTATCGCTATAACAGCCGAGAGGAGAGGAAACGTCAAGCCAGCAGGTCAAAGGTCAGTGAGACAGTAAGAGAGAGAGAGAGAGAGAAATGGAGTTTACTTTTATTTTCTCCAAAGCAGTGAAATAGAGGCTTCTGCTGTACTTCAGTGTCAGTGAAAGACTGTCCAGCAAACACACGCAGTGAATTGTGTAGAGTTTCTGCGTTTTAATTACTCGCGGTCACCTCCCTCGCCATAGTATTCTATGCAACATAGCGCATATGAGATAAATGACGTCAGTACGTAATAACCGGTTATGATCTATTACTGAACCGATAACGAATTGTCCGCGTCTGCATCACGGTGCACCAAAAAAACGATTAATTGTGACACCCCTAATATATATAATATATATATAAATATACTGTATATCAGATAGTAAATAACTACACTAAACTAATTAAAATAATAACACTAATTAATAATTGTTATATATAACAATTGCTACACATTGCAATATATATATAACAATTGTCTTATATATGTATGTGTGTGTGTCACCTTTTTTGCTATTTCATGCAAAAAAAAAAACTAAATATTGTAAATGACAACATTTTAAATGTGTAAATGTATTAGCGTTTTACAGAATAAAACTATATGTTCACGCCGTCATTTAGAGCATTGCCATGATCTCATCACAAATCCCTGTAAAAAGCAAATGTGCGTATATTAACAACAGTAAATTTTGTTTTGTGCCAACTCCTCTGCCAGGTCTTTGTCAAAATATCATAAGCGTCACCTTGCAGGAAAAAAAAAATTGATGGGTTTTATTTGTTCATTGCATTTGACAAACATGCATACCAATTATCAGCTCACGCCAGATGGGTGAGTGTTGTGCCTAAATAGACATCATTTCGTCCCCCCCACCCCAAATCACATCCACCCTGTTACCATGGCAACAAATCCTCGGCAAAAGCTGCAGCTGTACAGTCTCTCTGGAAGGAGGAATCCATCACACTCCTGCCCACTTTAAACTCATTCCTCCTCATTATGTCTGCAACTACAAAAGACAAGATTCCCCCAAAGATCATGTTGACTCGGTTAGCTTTCCTCTTATGTCATATTCCTTTATTAAGGACAGACACACGGCTTCTTCATGCACCTGCTATTTTTTGAGATTCTGCGGCTTTATAGCTTTTTTCCCAGTCTAATGTAATGAAAACATCCAAAATACACTGTAAGGGTTTCATTTATTGCACTGTATAAATGAGTATTTCTAGATTTCAATGACAATATATATTTTTTAAAGCTTGTTTTCTCAAAATAATTTTTTTCTCTTAAATGCAACAGTTCTGTCTGGTTCTTAAATCTGATTGGCTGATAGCCGTGCGATATTCTGCAAATAACAGCACTTGTCCAGCCTCTTAACACTTCACCCTGGTGTATTACTCCGCCCACATACAGCGACAAGCATAGGACACTCTACAGTTTGACAAATATTGCTGCTGTTGGACAACATAATGTACTTTTGAGGCTTTTTCAGTCGAGAATGTAGTTGTTTAGATTGCAACTATGCAGTTTATTTATAAGGATAGTGCCTATTTTTAAATATTTATAATTTATGAGAGACAGCACGTCGGCGGCCATTAGCCTGTCTTTGAGCAAAAATGGTTGACGATGTTCATCCACAAGATGGCGACAGAGACCACATAATAAGCCCTAAGAGAAAAACAGCATAATTTCAAACTACAGCTGATCAAAGAACGCATTAAAACAGCTTATAGGAGGAGGAGCTGAAGCTCAAGCTCCCCCTCATTGGAGCCCAAGTGGCTCTGCAGCGAGCAGCGTCTCTGGCGCACATTCCTCTTACAAAAGGGTTTTTAGACTCTCCGTGTTGGATTTTTTTTATTATATACATGATTATGCCGTCGAACTGTTGTATAAACGCAATGTCACACTCGTAGCAGTGCGATGTGGTTATATATCGTCACTGATGGGTTTCTGTATGATTTAAATTATTTCAATTTTTATAATCAAAATCGCTGTATTTTGCGGATTTCCTGTTCAATTACAGCGTAGGAAGCGAGGTGAGGCAGCACCAAGCTGTGCCTCACGTCAGATTGCACAATCCCTTGCAAACTGGGTTGAGCACGTGCCTTTTGCTTACTCAGTGTATGCTACCAATGTAATGCTTTATTAAAATGTTTTTATACATTGTAGACATTTTTATTATATGTCCTCACTTTGCATATGACAGGTAACGTATTTCACGTATGTCTATCACTTATTTAGTGTTAGGATAGACATAAAACCACACTGAAAAGACATAATGTGTGGCAGACAGTAAGCTCTGCAGCAATGAAGAGGGCGCGCGTGAGCTCACGATTATTGTTGTTCAGTGGTTGCTCTTCTACTACGTAGGAAAGTAAAGTTCAATAGGAGTCTGTTATTTTATGTTTTGCTGTCACTACAAAAATTGCAGATGTAATATCTCAGCTTAAATATTTATCAAAATTGGACTTTCAATCAAAACGTAAATAAATAATGGATGACCAATGCCGCTAAAGGGCTTGCTTAAAAGGACAGGACAGAATAACTCGATCATTTCAAAGTAATTCAAGTCATTTTAAGACTTCATTTACAAGTAAAGGTAAGACCAGTATGCAAATCATGTGTGTGTGTTTGTGAGTGAGAGAGAGAGATAGAGAGAAAGTGAGAGAGAGAGAGCGCATCCGCCGTGGTGCTGTGTTGCTTGGTGATTGGTCGCTTGTTATAGACTGTCTATAGCGTCCACCTTGGTGTTTTTTTTGGGAGGCATATTGAATCGCTATACATTTTACATTCTTCCTTGGTCCAATATGTACCTGCTATAGGTGTGTGTATATATATATATTTTTTCCCCCCTCTATATATCTATATAAGGGGCAGCGGGGCCAGTTGGCATTTCTGTGTGGAGTTTGCATATTCTCCGTGTTCGCGTGGGTTTCCGCCGGATGCTCCGGTTACCCCCACAGTCCAAAGACATGCGCTATAGGTGAATTGGGTAAAGCTAAATTGTCCGTAGTGTATGTGTGTGAATGGGAGTGTATGGGTGTTTCCCAGTGATGGGTTGCAGCTCGAAGGGCATCCGCTGCGTAAAACATGTGCTGGATAAGTTGGCGGTTCATTCCGCTGTGGCGACCCCACATTAATAAAGGGACTAAGCCGAAAAGAAAATGAATGAATGAATGAATATCTATATAAATCTGCACTTCAGCAGCACTTACCCCAAACCTCACTGTTTTATTTATATTTATATTCTGAAGGATTTCTAAGAGGAAAATGTTCATGCATAATATGCCTGATTATATATACATTTATTCTACAAAATGTATTTTATTATTATTATTATTCTTTCTGGCTGTTCACAGTGTTTTTGGAGTTATGGAGTGATAAAAGGAGATCCTTTGACTCTAATGTCTACAAAAAAATTTATTCTTGAACAAGACTTCATTTGTTGTTCAGATACATGTGCTTAAAATGTATGCAAATTAGGGCATATTTAATTAAATAGTGCCTCATTTGCATATTTAAAAATCTAGAAAACATAAAAAAATGTTTGCAATTCTTAATTATATCAACTGGTCTCATTTATAAATGTGGCATACGCACAAAACAGAGGCAAAAAATGTGTGTGCGCCACTTCCCAGAAAAATTTGTGCGAAGAATGTGTGCAGCTGTAAGTAAACTCTAAGTAAACATTCATTCATTCATTTTTCTCCAGCTTAGTCCCCTATTTATCAGGGGTCACCACAGCGGAATGAACTGCCAACTATTCCAGCATATGTTTTATGCAGCGGATGCCCTTCCAGCCGCAACCCAGGACTGGGAAACGCCCATACACTCTCATTCACACACATACATTTAGTTCATCCAACTCACCTTTAGCACATGTCTTTGGACTGTGGGGGTAACCGGAGCATCCGGCGGAAACCCACGCGAACACAGGGAGAATATGCAAACTCCACACAGAAATGCCAACTGGCCCAGCCGGGACTCGAACCAGCGACCTTCTTGCAGTGCTAACCAAGTAAACATATTTTACTTAAATATTGACTTAATTGAACACTTTAAATCATCACATGAGATAATGAATAATCGTTAATAAATAAATAAACATTTATTCCAGTGTATGTTCACTTTTAGGAAGGTTTCTACCCAAATTTTATGTGGCAAGTATGATGATACTATTATAATTTTTTTTTTTTTACCCTATTCACGTCTCAACCTGTTGGACGGAGCTGCGGCCCTGAGCTCAAACGCATGATTGAGGGAGAAGCATCTCACGTTAAACCGATTTTCAATTCACATCAAAACACGGCAACGCCTGCTCAGAAGAAAGATACTGATTGCAGTCAGAATGGACAGTCGGTCGAGGCCTGTCTCATAAATCAGTGGACTCAGTGCTACAGAAGAAAAACACGCTGATTTGAAATTCTGGACAACGATGTGGTGATTTATGGGTATTCAGAAGATAGTTATTCTAGCCAGTGAGCAGATCTCATTTATTGTGGATGAGTGATCTGGCAGCAGTGAGCGAGTTTCGGCTTATTACCTTAAACAATTCCAGGTGTAATATATCAATACAACATATATCAGAATGTGCTATACGTTATGGAATAAGTCAGAATAGATTTGCAATTTAAAATATGACTAACATAATTTATTATTTTATACAGTTTTAGGTGCTATTTAGATTTTTTTTATACGTAAATCAATATTAGAAATGCAAAAAAGGGACATTTACTGTAGCAATGATGCATAATGTAATATCAAGCAGCACAACTGTGTGTGTGTGTGTGTGTGTGTGTGTGTGTGTGTGTGTGTGTGTGTGTGTGTGTGTGTGTGTGTGTGTGTGTGTGTGTGTGTGTACGTGGTTTTGTGACATATCAGGACACAAATCTGTATAGTGACATAGATATGACACAGGTATTACAAGAAGGTGGTGAATTACTAGGACACTGCTGATGTCCTCATTTCTCAAAAAGCTTATAAATCACACAGAATGAGTTTTTTTTTCTGAAAGTAAAACTGTAAATTTTTCTGTGAGGGTTTACGTTTAGGGGTAGGGTGGTGTTAGGGGCAATAAAAAATACAGTTTGTACAGTATAAAAACAATGGAAAGCTATGTAATGTCCGCACAATTCACAAAAAACAAACATTTGTGTGTGTGTGCGCGTGTCTGCGTGGATGATTTACATGAAAATGAATGCGTAACACACGATTCATTGTTTAAGATGGTTTTCAGTTCAATAAAATAACAAAAAATACATTTATTTTTATTTTATTTCAACTAATGTGGGAAATGGGAATGCTGTGATCTTTTCTGTATTCTTTACTGTAACTGACAGATTCTGGACAAAACAAACTAACAAAAAAATATATTTTCTAGAGGGAGTTAAAGAGAATGGGAGTCATTCTTCTGGGATTGGGATGGGACAGTATTTTCCACCTTTTTTTTTTTTTTTTCTGTGTGATTGGGATGGGACATGTTTGTTTGTTTGTTTGTTTTATGTTTGAAATTCTGGTACTACTGAATTTAGAAATAAGAAATATTTCTTGAGAACCAACTAAAAAAAGATGCATTTTTATTTGTGTTAATACAGAAAACGATACAATGTTATTAAATTGTAATAATATTACATAAGATTATAATACATTTAACCACATATTTCTAAACACATCCAGAAACAAACCTACAAATAGTTTCCATCTAATCACATATTTTTTTAAAAATCAAAATTTTACAGGAGAAAAACAATGTTTTGTCTGGTAACTGAAAAAGGGTTCATGTGGTATGTAAATGCATTTTAATTATCTGCTTCTATTCAATTTAGGTTTTTAAATTAAGTGGTCTCAAACCAAGAGCGACCCACAATCTTAAAAATAAAGCTTTTTCATAGGCATTACTGGTTCCATGAAGAACCGTTAACAACCATGGAAAATTTCCATTGTACAAAAGGTTTTTTATATATACTGTATAGTGTAAACAATTCTTTAGATAGTTTAAATGTTCTTCACACTAACAAAATAAATGATTCTAATAAAAACCACTGACTTAAACTTCCATTCAGAATGTTTTTTTTGCATCTTTTTATTATAACAAATTAATTAAAACAAACTAACAGACATTGCTCACTTTAATAATGTTAAAATGAATGAATAAACAGATAAATAAATAAACAAATAAATTACTTAATTGTTGAATAATTCATTCATTCATTTTCTTTTCGGCTTAGTCCCTTCATTAATTTAGGGGTCACAACAGCAAAATGAACCGTCAACTTATCCAGCATATGATTTACACAGCGGATGCCCTTCCAGCTGCAACCTAATACTGGGAAACACCCATACACTCTCATTCACACACATACACAATGGACAATTTAGCTTACCCAATTGTCCTGTACCGCATGTCTTTGGACTTGTGGGGGGAACTGGAGCACCCGGAGGAACCCCGCACGGAGAGAACATGCAAACTTAATAATAATAATAATAATAATAATAATAATAATAATAGTTTATTATTATTAATAATAATAATAATAATAATAATAATAATTAACAAACTGAATAAATAAATAAATACATTTCTTAATTGTTCAATAATAATAATTACCATTATTATTGTTATTATTGATACATTTATTTATCAATTTAAGAAATAATAAATAATAATAATAAACAAACAAATAAATAAATATATAAATTACTTGTTCAATAACAATAATATTAAATAATAATAATAATAATAATAATAATATATTATTATCATTATTATTATTATTAAACAAACTAAATAAATAAATACATTTCTTAATTATTCAACAATAATAACAATTATTATTATTATTATTATTATTAATATTAATAATAATAATAATAATAATACATTCATTTATTCATTTATTAAGTTGGTTAGTTTATTTAATAATAATAATAATAATAATAATAATAATAATAATAATAAATAAATAAATAAATAAATAAATTACAAAATTAATAATAAATAAAATTAAAAGGCATATACAATCACTAAGGGATCTGAAAAGTCAAAAGTCTCCATGTGTCTCCACCACAATATCAGACAAATCTCAAAGTAAGTCAGCCCTAAAAAAATTAACCATATCATCCAATCTGAACCCGGAATGATCTCAAAGGAAACTGGGTGTAATTATAAGACTGAAGCATTGTTCTGGGAAAGGTCTGATAGAGCAGCATTCAGCGCAGCCCTCTCATCATGTCAATCCACAGGTGGATCCTGTTAACCAAAGGGGAAGGTGCTGCTGGGCTTCCCCACAGCAGGTTCCCTTGTTCCAGGCCGTGATGAGAGCCGGCTGCTGACAGAGGACCGTCCACCAGCGGAAGATGCTCCTTTCCTTGCCGTTCCTCCAATCCATTCACCAGCAACTTGAGCATGAGCTCCGTCAATCAACCTGAGAGCGTGTGCATAAAAATACGGATGTGCACTGGCCAGATAAAAGACTCTGGCTTATTAAAACTGTCAATAGCATTGTCCTGAAGAATGCTTTGAGAAGACTGATATTCATTTGAGCTACTTCATGTTCTTGAGTGATGGCTGATGAACTGTTAACAATGAAAAAAAAAGATTCATTGGATTTACTTTTTTTTTTTTTAAGGTAAGTGGTTGCAAACAATTTTTATAGGCTGAATTTAAACTAATTAAATTTAGCAACTTAATTTGTTTGTTTAAATTCATTTGCAAACACTTAGCTTAGCTAAGTAAATCCAGTGAACCTTTTTTTTCAGTGAAGGAGTTTTTGTTTAGTTTGGTTGTATTCATGACATGCGGGAGGAAAAAAATATGCATTTATTTTTTGCTGGGTGCATAAAATAATTGCTGAAGGCGAGGAAATACTTAGGAAATGGTGGACTGTGGTAAAGTGTGAAAGTAAATGAATAACGTGGTTGAAGAACTTATTAAAAATTGTTTAAAAGAGTCCTTAAAGTCAACACAATACTAAAAATTCTTAAAAAAAAATTTGGGGGGGGATTTTGGAAGTGGGCGACACGGTGGCTCAGTGGTTAGTACTGTCGCCTCACAGCAAGAAAGTCGCTGGTTCAAGTCCCGGCTGGGTCAGTTGGCATTTCAGTGTGGAGTTTTCATGTTCTCCCTGTGTTGTTGTGAGTTTCCTCCGGGTGCTCCGGTTGCACCTCTTGTCCAAAGACATGCGCTATAGTGAAACAACTAAATTGGCCATAGTGTATGTATGTGAATGAGAGTGTATGGATGTTTCCCAGTACTGGGTTGCTGCTGGAAGGTTATCCGCTGTGTAAAACATATGCTGGATAAGTTGGCGGTTCATTACGCTGTGGCGACCCATGATGAATAAAGGGACTAAGAAGGAAGGAAAATGAATGAATAAATGATTTTGGATGTTGAATTAGAATAATAGGAAATAAATTCAGATGGAAAATAAACATGAAATAAAATAAAATTGTGACTTTAAATACACAAAAGCATATTAAGCCGGGAGCTAGCTCTCTGCAACTCTCACATGGTCGACAACTGAAGCTAAGCAGGGCTGCGCCCTCCAGTACCTGGATGGGAGACCACATGGGAAAGCTAGGTTGCTGTTGGAAGTTGGTGTTGTTAGTGAGGCCAGCAGGGGGCGCTCAACCTGCGTTCTGTGTGTGTCCTAACGCCCCAGTATAGTAAAGGGGACTCTATACTGCTCAGTGAGCGCTGTTTTTCGGATAACTCTCTGTGGTCTTGAAAAATCCCAGTCCTTCGAAAAAGAGTAGGGGTTTAACCCTGGCATCCTGGCCAAATTTGCCCTCTGTCCATCATGGCCTCCTAACCATCCCCATATCATAACTCTCCTCTCCACCACACACGTGTGGTGTGCAGTATGGCGCAATATGGCTGCTGTCGCGTCATCCAGGTGGATGCTGCACACTGATGGTGGACAAGGAGATTCCCCCCAATGTGTCAAGAAAAGCGCTATATAAATGTAAGGAATTAATTAAACATGAGTTTCTAGTTTAATGTTTCAACTATGAATGTGTATATAAAACAATAATTGATCATATACATTTTTATTATATATTAAAAAAAAAATCCTGACAAATGGATAAAACATTCATTTGAAGGATCGTGACGAACTATAAAAACTGCAAATTTGTTTTTATTTTATTTTTTTGGTTGGTTTATTAGTGTATATAATTGTTACAAAATTATCTATTTTATTATATTATATTTATAGATTTATTAGCATTTATAATTACATCCTGTTTGATAAAATTACAACTGAGGAATTTATTTTCTTCTTTACTGTTTACAATCAATTATATAAAAATAACTAATAATAATAATAATAAAAATAATCATCATCATCATCATCAAATTTGTATAAAAATACATTTTAACATTTAATGAAATATTAACAAAAACCTTTTTTTAGATTCTGCTCACATATATAAAAAATTAAATTCATGTTGGCACTGTATGAGTTGAGCAATGAAATGACTACTCTTTTACCATATTTCAAGGATAATGAGTATTATATTTTGCAAAAATAAACATAATTCCGAAAAAAAAAAAAAAAACCACTTTCTCAAAAGTGGCTGATCTCTTGCAAAGCCCGAGCATTCCAGCAGATGGAAATCTTGACTTCTGAACATGCCTCAGACGGTCTGCTCCTCCTCCTGTCCAGACTGGAGACGCACACTCGGCTTGTCATGAACACTGTTTGTTTTTGTTTTTTAAGTGCCAGTGCCAGCATGTGGACTATGTTTGTCTGCTTGTTTACAAGAACAAACAGGAGAGAATGCAATTGAGCATGTTGCAAGCTGCGCCGGCAGAGCAAACAAAATGCTTCTGTCAGCAGTGTCTAGACACTGGAGACATAAGGGATCAACAGCGCAATCTGAGCTCTTATTTTTCAAATAAGACACTGCCTTAAACAAAAGATCAATATTCATCGATTTGCGCTTGCATTATTTGTTGGAAAGCTGCGTGCACTGATTGCACTGCAGACAAGTAATGGCAAGACATGGAAAGCTGAATCACCAACCTGTATCATGTTAGCAGCATTGTGCTTTAAATCAGGGATAACTCATTCACATAGTCTCCCTTTGCTTTATTGTTATTATTTTTTTCCAAAATGTAACCAAAATAAACGAAGCTGTCAAATTTAAAAAAATTATACAGAGGAACACAAAAATGCATCTGTATTTTGAGTTTTGGTGGTCATTTAATAAATGCAATGTAACAATCTACACTGTAAAAAATGAAATGAAATAAAAAGAGTTCCACACAATTCATTCATGTTGTCCCAACACAAATCCATTAAGTTAATGTAAGTAACTTAAGTATATTGAACATGACACAATTAAGTTTACCCCAAAAAATCTCAGAATGATGTTGTTTCAGCCAATTTTAACTAAGTAGCTTGAATAAACAACAAAAAAAAACATTCATTTATTTCATAATTTTAAGGCAAAAGACATTTTTAAGACTTTAAAGTAAAGTAAATAAACCCACTTTTTTAAAGTAAAGTCAACAAATCGCTTTAAAAACTACAGGTTTAGTCACTTTTTAAGTAAAAAACTCACTTTTTTAAGTAAAGTCAACAAATCGCTTTAAAAACAACAGGTTTAGTCACTTTTTAAGTAAAAAACTCACTTTTGTAAAGTAAAGTCAAATAAATGCTTTAAAAGCAACAGGTTTACTCTCTTTTTTAAGTAAAAAACTCACTTTTTTAAAGTAAAGTCAACTAATTGCTTTGAAAGCAACAGGTTTACTCACTTTTTTAAGTAAAAAAACTCACTTTTTTAAAGTAAAGTCAACTAATTGCTATAAAAGCAACAGGTTTACTCTCTTTTTAAGTAAAAAAAACTCACTTTTTTAAAGTAAAGTAATTGCTATAAAAGCAACAGGTTTACTCTCTTTTTAAGTAAAAAACTCACCTTTTTTTAAAGTAAAGTCAACTAATTGCTTTGAAAGCAACAGGTTTACTCTCTTTTTTAAGTAAAAAAACTCACTTTTTTAAAGTAAAGTCAACTAATTGCTTTAAAAGCAACAGGTTTA
>CAIGQV010016645.1:20398207-20410236 GCA_903798115.1 Danio jaintianensis | reverse complement strand
GTCAACTAATTGCTTTGAAAGCAACAGGTTTACTCACTTTTTTAAGTCAAGTCAATAAACTCACTTTCCTAAAGTCAATTAATTGCTTTAAAAGCACCGGTTTACTCATTTTTTAAGTCAAAACTGACTTTTTTTAAGTAAAGTCAACTAATTGCTTTTAAACCAAAGGGTTTACTCACTTTTTAAGTTAAGTCAACTAATTGGCATTAGCATCCCGCTTAAAAATGATCAAAGAGTTTTCCTATTGAAATACTATCAATGATATAACACAGAGCCTGGAAATAGTACCGTATCATCTCTCACAAATATCTTAATGGTAGCAAGATTTTCAAGTATTGCGTAAAATCACTGTGCCTGCTGCAGCCATGGTATGGCAGCAAAGTTCTTTGATTATAACACAGGAATGAGTATACCTCCTAGAAATACATTGTTCTACAAAATAGCAACTTTCATTTTCCATCAGTTTTAGTACACGATGTAACTACAAAAGAGTTAAGCTTTAAATAGGAAATTAGCTAAACTTTTTCAGTCATTTTTAATTAAGATGCTAATGGTCTAATACGATTCAATGATCTATGCTAAGCTAAAAGTGCTCCTGTGAGACTCTGAGATTGCCTGAATGGATTCAAAATTGGTAAAACTCAACAGTTTAACTGTAGGGGAGCTGTAAAATAAGCCCATTGTTCTTTTAAATATACACAATTTGATATAGATAATTTTGATACTGAAACTACGTTAGAAATGAAACACTGTGGTAAAGTGTGAAAGTAAATGACAGTAGACATTTGGTTACAAGTGGTTGAAGAACTTTGGTTGAAGAGTCCTAAAAGTAAACATGATAGTAATGATGATTTAAGTTTAGGGTTTTTTTTTATTTTTTTATTTTGATGTTAATGGTCTAATCTGATTCAATGATCTATGCTAAGCTAAAAGTGTTAAAAAAAAAAAAAAATGGTAAAACTCATCAGTTTAACTCTAGGGGAGCTGTAAAATAAGCCTATTTTTGCTTTAAATATACACAATTTGCATTCTGTCAAATAAAAGTTTGAAAAAAAAAGAAGAAGAAAACCAAATGAATTGCTTTTGTCAGCATTGTCTAGACACTGGAGACATAAGGGATCAACACAGCAATCTGAGCTCTTATTTTTCAAATAAGACATTGCCTTAAACAAAAGATCAATACTCATCGATTTGCGCTTGCATTATTTGTTGGAAAGCTGTGTGCCCTGACTGCACTGCAAACAAATAACGGCAACACATGGAAAGCTGAATCAGCACCAGACTGTAAATATCTTACCCCGCAGCAACACACACACGTTCATTCATATCTGTCTCTCCTGCTCCTACATGCACTTTCTCTCCGTTTCCTGGCACTAGATAGCCATCTCTGTGCTATGACGAAACCCAGACATGCCTTGTGTATTTATACATTCTTAACAGAGCAAGAGGTGATGTAGCAGCTTGCTCTACCTGGCCTGGTCTGAACACACTACGGCTTCTCTGCCCACTATCTCGCTTGGCTTTGGTGCCACTGCAGCCTGGCTCCGACTTTGATGAATGGAGTTCTGGATCCAAAGCGCCCAGATTGGAGGGCGGCGATGTCTGCTTCACAGTGCTGGAGAACACAGGCACTCTGTCTGAGCACCCAACGCAAGATTCAGGTTAGATTAATTGGGCCCGTTCTCCCTGACCTCATATTATCTCTGCTGAAGCATTGATGTGCTGTATATTGGGGATAGTTCATCTGAAATTAATATTCAGTCATTGTTTACTCAACCTCACGCTGTTTCTAAAACTTGACTGTGGTTTTTGAAGAACATTATAGGTACTGCTTTCAATTTTACAAAAAATAATGAAGCTGTCAAATTTGAAAAATGATGCAAATGTAATGCAAAAAAGTACCTGCATGCTATATTTTGAGTCTTGATAGTCAAATCATAGGTTTGTGTAACTAAAGGACTAAAAAAGTCCAAATAGTTTTCCCAATGCATCATCATCCAATACATCATCATATGTCTACAAGTCTAAGAATAAAGAATTATGCACTTTGTTAATTTTGAGGTTTTTTTCCTTCTTTTTTTGTCATTTTGCAACTTAACGCCCCCAGTTCTCAGTCCTTTCTATTATATTAAAAATAGTTTTAATTAGAAATAATCATAATCATAATATACACTCACCGGCCACTTTATTAGGTGCACCTTACTAGTACCGGGTTGGACCCCCTTTTGCCTTCAGAACTGCCTTAATCCTTCAAGGCATAGATTCAACAAGGTACTGGAAATATTCCTCATAGATTTTGGTCCATATTGACTTGATAGCATCACGCCAAATTTTGTTGATGCCAAATTCTGACCCTACCATCCAAATGTCGCAGCAGAAATCGAGACAGCCCATCCACCTCAAGGTTCGACGTGTTGTGCATTCAGAGATGCTCTTCTGCATACCTCGGTTGTAATCTAGTGTTTTTTTGAGTTACTGTTGCCTTTCTATTAGCTCGAACCAGTCTGGCCATTTTCCTCTGACCTCTGGTATCAACAAGACATTTGTGCCCACAGAACTGCCGCTCACTGGATATTTTCTGTTTTTCGGACCATTCTCTGTACACCCTAGAGATGGTTGTGTGTGAAAATCCCAGTAGATCAGCAGTTTCTGAAATACTCAGACCCGCCCGTCTGGCACCAACAACCATGCCACGTTCAAAGTCACCTTTCTTCCCCATTCTGATGCTCGGTTTGAATTGCAGCAGATCGACTTGACCATGTCTACATGGGTGATTAGAAATTTGGACAGTAGTACCTAATAAAGTGGCCGGTGAGTGTATGTCATGTGGGTTATAATAAAAAAAATGATCAATTTAAAAGGAATAAAAATTAGCAAACCATTACAATCTTCTTTTGTCAACACTTAATACACTTAATGTGGTAGTTAAATCATGAAGAAACATAAATAAATATAAATAAATGAATAAACAATATGTTGTAAAACTGTAGTCTTTCTGCATATATATTTTAAACATTTTAATGTGCAGAAATGTACAAAACAAAGTATTATTAGCAAACAATAACATTCAAAAGCATTTATATTAGTAAGAATCATAATGTTTTAATTTATCTAGAATTTTTAATTGATCACAATATCACAGGAAAATATTTATCATATTACCAAACATTTCTATTTCAAACACATGAATCAGAGAATCTTGAAATTTCATAGTTTCATAAAAACTTTGCCAATATTGATAACACTAATGTTTAAATCAACATATTAGAATGATTTTTGAATGATCATGTGACAATGAAAACATAACCGCTGCTGAAAATGCAGCTTTTTAATTCTATTTTTTTAAATGTATTTAACTGTATCAAATAAATGCCTTGCAATACAGTCTATTTTCATACCATTAAAATTCCTACCAATTCTGAGGTTTTCAAGTGGTAGTGTGCTTACAGTAAATGTTGTTAATTCTTAGTTCATGATACCCAATGCACTGTATCAACTAGTGTACATGAATTGAAGTGTACTGTACGCACTACTTTTAGAACTATAAACACACTGTACAACAGCATAAAAGAAGTTTATTATCTTGCTCCAGCAGTAACTATTTTTAGGTTGGATCATTTGAAATTTACTGCATGTGCAGCTTTGCATTTTTTTTCCTGCACTGGCAGCTTCACGTCGATATTGGTAAACCCAAGAAACCTCTACATTGGACGTTTGCCTTGTTTCCAGCAAGTCTGTGAGCCAGAGAGTGGGCAGTTCTCTTATCCAGTCACCCGACAAACCGACAGCTGGCTTGATCCAACCAGAAAACTTGACAGAAATAATATTTATGCTGCACTTTCACCAGCGCAACATGTGTGTTTTGTTTTTATATCCTCCAAGAAAACATTACAGAGGCACAGGCGAAAGTGATGTCATTTCAAGAAATAGCGGAAAATTGAAAGAGTAATTATTTTATATGATTCCAGGCAATGCATTAAGTTTAATTTGCCCCCTGCAGGTTTTAAAAGCAATTCACATCAAATTTAATTAGCTTCATTTGAGTTCATTTAGAGCGGTAACTACTCCTGCGCTGCAATTTTCAATAACCCAGCTCCGGCTGTGAACGAAGCTGAGGCTTTTGACTTTTTAATAGAGAATTTAATAGCTTTTTAAATGGTTCTCGTCAGCTTGGCATAAAAGAATCTGCCTTCATCGGTTCACTCATCGCATGACTTTGGATCCAGATAGGAGGTGGGGTTTAAAAGCACAGGTTTTATTATTACAATTTAGTTTTTTTTTTACTTTTTGTTAAGGATTTTTATAATTTACAGAATTCACATCCAACATTCAAACTTTATACAACTGAGAGACAGAAAAAAAATCACTGCCATCTTACTTTTTGTGGAAGAAAAATTTGTGTGCTAAATCACAAGAGCAGGTTACATTACTTGACTCATCTTAAACTAACATATCTAAATATCTTTCCAACTTTGCAGAAAAAACATCATTCGTAGACATTTTAGACAGTCATTATATAATCCTGCTTTAATCTAGTCAAGAGTCCATCAAACCAAACATTCTTCTTCCTTCCAATGTACTGTTATTTTATTAATTCATTCATTTTCCTTCAGCTTAGTCCCTTTATTTCGCCACAGCAGAATGAACCGCCAACTTATCCAGCATATGTTTTACACGGCGGATGCCCTTTCAGCTGCAACCAAGTACTGGGAAACACCCATACACTCTCACATTCACACACAAACACTACGGACAATTTAGTTCAATTCACCTATACTGCATGTCTTTGGACTGTAGGGAAAACCGGAGCACCCAGAGGAAACCCACGCCAACACGGGGAGAACATGCAAACTCCACACAGAAATGCCAACTGACCCAGCTGGGACTCGAACCAGCAACCTTCTTGCTGTGAGGCGACAGTGCTAACCACTGAGCCACCGTGTCGCCTGTTATTTTATTTTATTTTATTATTTTTTTTTAATTTCTAATATTTATTAGGCACTCCAAAAAATGTGATTAAGATCTCACATTTTACCACGTTTTCTCTAACTGGTTCTTTTACATATGTGAAAACAGGGCCTAACACAACCTTTATGCCACACGTGCCAATGGCTGGTGACATCAGAAAATTTACAAGCCAAATATCTTTTTTACTGGCACACATTTCTGCATGAAACATTTCTGCAAATACAGTGATTATATCACTACTACAATGACTAACCATATTTACAGTTTTTGTCCATTTTTTCCTAAAGAAAAAGGCCATCGTTTTAGTTTCAAATTCAAATTTCAAATTCAAGACAGTCTCTCTTAGGGCCGGGATGCACCAAGCCAACGATCAACAGTTGGGTTGTTGGTTCATTGTGTTCCACATGTTGCCTCTCATCATGTTAACGTCAGAGCTTGTTAACCCGATTCAGCGTATCGAATCGGCGTCGGACCATCAGTGCTCTGACTGGTTATTCTGCAACAAGTAAGAGCTTGAGTGTAATGTAGTGACGTGACGTAGCAAGTAAACAATTCGATTCAAGAAGGATTTCTCAAATATTTGTTAACGGTATGGATTATTAGATTATCAGACATATTTGAACAACCGAATCTCTCCATGGTGTGTGATAATTACTGTGATAATGGTACTAAATGCTGCTTTGTTTATGCTTTGTCTGTTCATGTTGGAAGTTTGATTTTCCTTTGTGGAACAAGAAAACAGACTCTGCCCCCCACGAAGACACGTCCTCTTGAGCAGATGCATAACATGGCTCTCATTTCAGTCGTCTTTCGTTCATTTGGTGTGTTCACGCGCAGCTTTTTGGTCCAGACATGAGCCAACACGAGGCGACAACACAGTTGGGTTTCATTGGTGCTAGTTGTTTGGCATCAACTTGGTGTGTCCCGGCCCTTACAAATCCATTTTCATTAAGATGCCATCTCTCATCAGTTTGCTCACTGGCACCGTTTTTCCGTTTTGGTGGAGTGACCCCTGATATGTCACCACATTCTCAGGATAAGGAGAATAAACAAGACTTAATAATCAAAAGAACAAACAAAAGTTAATAATCTGAACTAAAGCAGCTATGTCTCAGATCAAAGTTATTAGAACTGTGTGTAGAAAAATGATCAATCGCAGACCGGAACTTATCTATGCTCTGATCCCTTCAGAGGGAATCTACGAAGGAATTAGGGCAGAAGTGTCAAAATCAGCCCTACACAGTTTAGTTCCAACCCTGCTTCAACACACATACCTGTAGGTTTAAATCAAGCCTGAAAGACTCAATTGATTTTATCAGGTGTGTTTAATTAGGGTTGGAAATAAACCGTGTATATCTGCGGCCCTCCAGGAACGGAGTTTGACACCCTTGGATAAGGGCATAGGGGTGAGCTCTTTTGAACGCAACTCAAACTATAGTTTTGTAATATATATATATTTTTTTTTTTTTTCCAACTGATGATTGTCAGTGTTTCATATACTCAATAAAGCCATTATTATATCATATTTGGTGCTTGGATAGTGTTAATTTTAGGCCCTGTGTGGAAATAACTTATGGCGTATTAAAATATCAATTTTTTACTTTCCAGTCCATTTTATTTGACTTTTAATTCTGCATCCCTCATATAGTTCTCTTCAAAAAAAGGGGAAGAATTCTGAAGTTGAGTGGTTGTGCAACAACAGCGGTCTCCTTCAGGCTCGCTCAGGCCTATCAGCGGATGATGGTGTTGTCATCATGGCCCGCCGCCAGCTAATCAAACCAGAAAAGTGCTGTTCTCCTGGACTGACATTAGCTTTTGTCCCACCGCAGTGATGGATGGGATCCCGGCCCTGGTCGGAGCATTGTCCACTCAACCTGAGTGTCCTGACCACTGACCCCATGATCTTTATCAGGCCATCCAGTCAATCACAAAAGCGCTGGTTACTGCCAAAGAACGGACTGCTATCTGGCACAGTTTAGCATAGAGGTGTGAATGAAGAATGTTCGGCAGGTCTAATATGTTTAACCATACAATACTGGGAGTAAAATATTCAACAGGCACATTGAAAATATGTCCTCCAGCTTACAGTTTTTTTATAAAACCACAAAAATGTTCTTAGACATACTTTTGACTGCAATTTTTAGGCAAAATGACACGGGGCAGTATGATGCCAACAACTTTTGTTCTTTTTTTCACACTAATGATATTTGCAGGGACATATTATCAACAAATAATTTTAGCTTATATTAGCATTGCATTATGAATATACATCATCCTTATCAAAGTGTCCAGTATGGCTTAAAGAACACATATAATCATATACTGTTGAAATTATTTGACATGTGGACTCTCTCTTCACGTTTCATCAGTCAAAATATTTATAATACATTTTCAAGCAAAAATCTAAAAGAAGCAATGATTAAAATATTAATATTAATAGAATATATTAATCACTGTATATGATGCTCATAGTTAATAAAGAGATAATAAAGGGATACCTACAAATAAAAATTGCTGTACATTTACACATGACAATCAAGATGTATGTGATTTGTCCTCTGTAGAACTTTTTTTTTTTAAGTATTTAAATGAAACCTTTGTTCTTGTTGACACAATGCAAGTGAATGGATACCATCACTCTGAAAAATATAAGGGACATGTTTTGGTATTGTTTTGAGCACAGTACATATTTTGTTCCTCATTACTTACTTCCTCATTACTTACTTAAGTAATAATTTTGTATAATATAAAGTGTCCTCTTTCCAATGATACTTTTTGGTTGTAGCCCGCTGGGGTCAAGAACTGTTAGATAGGTGTAAATCCCCATAAGTGGGTGCTGGATAACAGATTAAAACATTAATGGGTTATGCATTATTAACACTTCTGTTAATTTGGGGGCAAAATTGGAGGCAAAATATCCCTTCAAATATTTTGGGATCAGTAAAATTTTTTTGTGCATGAGAAATTCATTCATTCTTTTCTTTTTCGGCTTAGTCCCTTTATTAATCTGGGGTCGCCACAGCGGAATGAACCGCCAACTTATCCAGCATATGTTTTACGCAGCGGATGCCCTTCCAGCCGCAACCCATCACTGGGAAACATTAATACACACCCATTCACACATATATACTACGGACAATTTGGCCTACCCAATTCACCTATACCGCATGTCTTTGGACTTGTGGGGGAAACCGGAGCACCCGGAGGAAACCCACGCGAACATGGGGAGAACATGCAAACTCCACACAGAAATGCCAACTGACCCAGCCTAGGCTCGAACCAGCGACCTTCTTGCTGTGAGACGATTGTGCTACCCACTGCGCCACCGCGTCGCCTGAGAAATTCATATTCTTGTTATTCATATAAGGATGACTTCATTTGCTCTAAAGTGACATTAAAGAAAGTTTAAAATATTGGAAAAGATTCATATTTAACATAAATGCAGTTCTGTTGAACTTTCAATTCAATGAAGAACACCATTTTTTTCTCTCTCAAAATGAAGACAACTGTTTGTTTTGAGAAGCATATAAAAATTATTTCTGAGGGATCATGTGACACTGAAGACTGAAAATTTAATTTTGCCATTCCAGGAATAAATTATTTTCTAAAAATAGCAAAGTCATTATACCTTTTAAATAAACTTTTATAGTATATAATTCATATTTCATTTTACATTAAAAAGCCTTGATGAGCATAAGTTATTGCAAATTGCAAACTGTTGTCAAATAGTGGTCTGTGTCAGTTTGTTATCATTGCTAACAGTTAATTTAGGATCCTAATCCAGCCTTATTCAGGATTTAAAGGAACACTCCAATTCTGGGGGAAATATGATTATTTTACAACTCCCCTGAACAGTTAAACAGTTGAGTTTTACTATTTTTAAATCCATTCAGCCAATCACCGAGTCTGGCGGAAGCAATATCTGGCAATAATTGGCACTATTTAACATTGTTGCCTGTGCTGCAGCCATGGTACAGCAACAAAGCTCATTGATTATTACACTGGAATAAGAATATAGTTCATTATGTAGCCATACAGACCTAGAAAATATCACCCTTTCAATTTCGGTTGGTCTTAGTACAAAATGTAACTACTTCTTTTTTTTTTTTTTTTTTTTGAGCAAAAAAGCTAACGGTCTAATCAAATTCAATGATTTATGCTAAGCTAAGCTAAAAGTGTTACTGCAAGACTCGGACACGGGCTGAATGGATTAAAAAATGGTTTAACTCTGGGTGACTCTAGCCAATTTCCAAAAAAGTGTAGTGATCCTCTTTAAGGACTTATAATATCATACATTAAAATCTGAAATCTAACCAAAATGATGTCAAAAAACCTTAAATAATAATTTTGCTTACATTCTATATCGAAGCTCTCTTTTTTCATAGAAATTTTTAAAAAGTCATACTGTGAAATCAGCCAACCTCAACCTCACACTAGGTTTTAAAAACCCTGTGCTGTTTACTGCTAGCTTTGTCTATAACCTCCAGCTATCTGCTATCCATCTTGTCCAGCTGTTATCCGTCATAGTCCGGGCATTTGTGCTCGAGTCCGCCTGACGACGTGAAGACAGGAGTCGTGTAGGTCCAGCGGCCTTTGAGTAATGGATTCAATTATCTTCATGCTCTAGGAATCCCCATTCACAAACCGCCACTTGCTTCCTACGCAGTGTGTGCACAGAGGCTTGATTAGGACATGAACACACTGCACGGACAAGAGCCCGTGAAATGCAGAGCGCTTTATCAAGCCGCTCACACATCCGCTCGTTGTGTCTGAGAGGAGAATGAACGAGCCGTAATGAATCCACGCTCCACTCGTCCGTGATCGATAAATGGCAGGAGGTGAATTAGCTTCTCCTCTTTATTCACCCTAATGACTCCTGTCTTCTCCGCGACACCAAGAAAGCTCGGATCTCCGAAGGAGGAAGCTAGAAAGACAAGCTAACTCATCTTCTGCATGGAGAAAACATCATCTGTGAAGGGGAACGACATCTTCACTATAAATTTCCCAAAAGAAACGGTTGAGAGCAAGTCCCTGACAACCGGCATCTCGCTGGTTATTCCACACCGAATGTAGCGAGATAAATCAAAAACGTGGCTCTCTTAATCTCTCCAATGACGCTCGGCCTTCAAATCTGCTTTAAATCTACACAGAGCCTTGGGAATCCAGCAAAATGCCTCAGAATGGACATTTAGCCCTGTTATTATTGCTCCACAGTCGGTTCATGCTGTTATAATTGCTGTTGGAGATACACAAGGGAGGTTTTAACTCCCCGGTTTACAACAATCAAGGCCACAACAGCGACTATCCGCAGGTTTCCACCAACTTCTGGCTGCCGTTTTCCCCCTCAAGCCAAAGCAATCGGACCCTCAAGGGGGAAAAAGAAACATCACAGATGAATTTACAGCTTCCGGGTCAGTGGGGTCGACTACTTAGACAAACAGGCCATCCCAGAGTTGCTGTAAATAACGCACTGGAGTCAGACCGGGCCGCAGAGCTGGAACCGTCGTCATGCTGAAATAAGAACCATGCGAGCTGCGGGCCGCCGGTTCGGAAGATCTGCAGACCATTTCAAACAGCCGAGCAGGAAAAAAATGCCGCTAAGAAAGGCCGAATGGATTCTCCATATGTTTTAATTTCTGTCCTTACATTACATGATATATTAGCATAGTCACGAGATGAGGTGTATTAAAACACAAAGGCTGGCCAATGGAATATGGTTAGGAGGAATGAGCTCAAGTTGACTCTAAACTCTGTGTGCAGTAGACTAGATTACTATGTTTTTATTTTTATTCAATGATTACATTTTTTAATAAATACATTAATTGCGCATTTATAAATTAACAATTTCTAATCATGCGTTAATTCATATTCATGAATTTCTATAAATACAAAAGCTAAATATGAAATTAATAGTGCTGGGCAAAGACTATATAATATATATATATAATTTCTTATAATATACTTATTGCAATAAACAGTAGTTTATATCCCTTTTTACTTTTAGTAAAGAATTAATGGATTTATAGGTGTGCATTTTTACTTCTTATGCATCAAATATGCGCTCTAAACTTTTTCTTTAGTGAGACATGTTGAATTCTTCTTTCATCATTTGCAATGTTTCCAAATTGCATTGTTTGTACTTTTTCTTACAACTTTTTTTTTTTTTATCTGTGCTATCTATTATTTTCTGTAAAGCTGCTTCTGGTCATGACATGTTCACATCTAAATGGTTATAAGGGATGTGTTCAAGGAATTATATGCAGCAACCTTAATTTATTCTCTTAGGTAAGGAAAGATCTCCACTAAAGTAACATAGTCAGAAGGAATATGTGCTTTATGCATTATAAAGCTTGAAGCATCAGAATCTGTATTCGGTATCGACCGATCACCATGACGAGAAATCGGTACTTGGTATTGGCTGCAAAAATCCTGATCGGAACATCCCTAATAATTATATATATATATATATATATATATATATATATATATATATATATATATAAACTAAAATATATCACTAATTAATCATTTCGGTGCAAATACGAAAATAAAACAGTCATAAACATGTTTTAATTGTCTGTTTATATGCAAGCTAAAATTCAGTAAACCATTTCTCAACAATTACAACTTTATGCAGTTAAATCTTCAATTAAACACTGCTGTGCTTTCTGAGAAAGAATAAATTAGAACTGTGTAATGCAATTGCATAAAGATAATAACTTACAAACAGAAGAATAAATGAAATAATATAGTTGATCGCACAGAGGAAAAAAAAGCATTAGTGCAATTTAATACCAGTAGAGTTCACAGCACCAAATCCCACCGTGACAGACTGTTGTCATGAAAAATATATGAAAATAAATAAATAAATAATTGTATTTTTTCTAAACATGAATAGAAATTTGGGCCTGGTCACTGACCCTGGCCTGACCTCTCTCTCTCTCTCTCTCTCTCTCTCTCTCTGTCAGGTGGGTCTGACCTCTTCACCTGCAGGACTGGTGTCTACCTGACCAGTGAAGCGTAGGACAATCCAAACTGCTACTCCATTCATTCAGACGCGT
>CAIGQV010016645.1:20373149-20383336 GCA_903798115.1 Danio jaintianensis | reverse complement strand
CACTCTGGACCCCTCACACCCAGCACACTGCCTCTTTGAACTTTTACTTTCTGGTCGACGCTACAGAGCACTGTGCACCAGAACAGCCCGACACAGAAACAGTTTCTTCCCTCAGGCAATCCATCTCATGAACACTTGAATGATAGTAATTATGGAACAAACATCACTACTTGCTATACACTTTTTATACACATAAACACTTATTTAACAACATATTTTACATGCTAATTAGCACATTACAGCTACTATTGTATATAATATACACAACAGCTGCTATTGTATATAGTAATATTCCTGTACATACACTTGTCAATTTGTATATTTGCATTCACTACAACTTTTATTTTTAAAATATATTTATTATCTGTTTTTTGTCCTGTCTCTGTAATTTTGTTGCACTGTAGAAGCTCTATCACCAAAACAAATTCCTCGTATGTGTGAACATACCTGGCAATAAAGCTCTTTCTGATTCTGATTCTGCTAAACGCAAAAGAAAATATTTTGATGAAAGCTGTAACCATTGACCTCCATAGTACTTGTTGTTCCTATGGAAGTCAATGGTTACAGGTTTTCAGCTTTCTTCAAAATATATTCTTTTCCTCTTCCTTGTGTTCAACAGAAGAAAGAGTCTCTAAAGGTTTGAATCCACTTGAGGGGGAGTAAATTTTAATTTTTGGGTGAATTATCCCTTTAAATTGCAATTAAAAAATTAACTTGTTCAGTGAAATTAAATCATGGAAAACTCACACAATTAATTTAGGTCCATACAAAACCCAAATGTTTTGTTGAATCAACTTAATGACAAATAAAATAATTTTGAGTGTAGGCAATCCAAATCCCCCCCAAAAACTGATGTTTCAAATCACTACTGAGCACAGCATAAAGAGAAACAGCAGTGTGTTTGCCTTGCGTTTCCTCCATTCTGGACCTCATCCTCTCTAATATGTTTCTCACAGCATGAATACTGTCCAGGCACTGATGTGTTGCACTGATCCTTGACACCTGGACAGGCCCAAGAGAGAGCGCTGTACAGTCTACTCAGTGAAGAACCCAGAATTTACAGTTCTGCTCCAGCTCCTGTAGGTCAGTCTGCCCGTCAGTCACACAGCTGGTGCTAATTTCCCTTCAATGCCAAGCTAAGCTCTGCTAACACTCCAGAGAGACGGACTGACTGCTAAAAAGATTCCTATGCATCATCTGACTGTAAAGAGATACTGTAGAGAGATACAACTAGAGAAATACCGTAGAGAGACAACTTTTTAACATATCTTAGAATGTTTGTTTGAACTGCCACTCATCTCTTAACACACATTCTTAAATCAATTATGCTTCATAAACTGACAATGCTCATGGTCATGTAAATGTATATATCTATATATCTTCTTTTTTTCAGTAAGGTAATAAATGGCTTAAGCATAAACCAATCATTGCAACTAGATTTTTTTCCCTTACGCTGAATTCACTCAACATGTACAGTACAGTAAATGCATTAACTTGCTTTCTGTTGGTTTACTGACAGGAACACATCCTTACTGTTGATTTAAGCACATTCAGGCGAAGTGTTGTGTTGTAAAAGAGGAGGAATATACCAAAAATTCAGCTTTCTTGACCCAAAGAATTATAAAAACATGTTCTTATTTTGTGTAGCTGAATTAGATGACCTAAAATCAAAATGCTGCATCTTGAAAGCATTTATTAGCCATATAAGTTTCCTGTTGATATTTAGCAATTCCCTTGTTTGGTTTTAAAAATTTTTTGAAAATATCAACAGATGAACTAAATGAAACGGCTGCAGTTAGATGCAAATTATTACATTTGCAAAGATAAATCCCTTTGAAAGGGTTTCTAATTACACCTGGTTGACATTTTGTGTATAGGTTATCATTAAACAAACCAAAAAAAGTTGCTTACATTGATGTCAGGAACACAAGATTCAACTACTTAAGAAAGGGTTAATAACATAAATTTATTTGCATTGTTGGGTGTAATTAAAGTAATTACATTAAAAGGATACTTAAATTACTTTTCACTCAATAAGTAAAACAAGGGATTACTTTCCATTTTTAGGTCATTTATTTACAGTTTTTAAAATATACCTATCTAAAGTACTGTGCATAAAATTCTAAATTCTGTATGAATCAGTTCAGAGAAGCAGAGTATTGTTTGTACTTTTATATATAACTATATTTGCAGAATAACTAAAATTTTCAACTTAAGAAGGTTGGATTCGTCAGATGACATGCTTAAGAAACAATGTTCGAAGACCCCAGATTTTAGCCTTACAGGAATCTCTTAGGATTTCCCAAATTTGTCTCAGACGACCAAATCGTGGCTGAAATAGCACATGTGAGCAGGGCTTTAGACAAGTATTCTAAATACAATTGTAATGATGCATTATATTTAAAAATAACTCTTCAGATTTACTTTAAAAAAATCAAATCAATCGAGCAAAATTCAAGTCATTTTTTTACTCTCTTATATCAAGTACAAATAACTTGTCAATATCATGTAAAACGTACTTAATGTTTAACCAAACACTCCTAAATTAATTAAGTAAAAGATAATTGATTATCTTCTTGTTTTAGCAGAAGGAACATAAATCTTATTAGTTACAAAAAATTATCTTAATCTTACAAAAAAGTATCTTAATTTAATTAAAGCACACATTTCCACTGACTTGAAATGTGTTATTTCACTTTATTTTAAGCAAATAGGATCCATGAGCAAATTTACTTTAAACATGCTTACTGATCTCATAAGTAGTGTTAGCACAGCTATGGCTCTCTGAGTGAAGCGTCAAACATTAATGCAGATAATAAAAATGCCAAGACCCAATGCATGAGTGGTGCTCTTCTGCAAGGTGCATTATTAAAATGTACCTAATAATACCAGGTTTGCAACGATTAGAAAATATTAGGAATTACTCAGGAAATTCTAGTTATCCTTGCCATTTAATGTTATAATAAAAAAAATATGAGAGTAAATTGATTAGATTTCATGACACCAAAAAGTCATTTTTTTCAGTGTACCCAACACTGATTGTGTCATTGACTGTGTTTACATGGACATCAGTAATCAAATTATTTGCCTTAATCTGAATAAGACAATAATATGATTAAGGTGTTTACATGAGTTGCTTTTTGAATGTACTTTCATGATCCCGTTTTACATGTTATAGCACATAGATCGATTAACGTCATTGTGTCACCAGGCTATCCACGTTTCCTCCGGAGTTTCATGTAATTTCGAGTGTTTCATTTATAATTTTTTGACTTTAACTGCAGTTGGGCAGTTACATTTAATTCATGCCCCTATGACAAACTGAGGTATTGGATCCAAGTATGAAATAAGGACTGGTGGAAGAGTGTTGTTTTAATGAAACTGGATATCGCACGCCAAATGGGAAAAAAACCTCAGCATTTCGCAATGTGTGTCTGTGGTCCTTTACTGACTCAGTAGGTGTATAGACTATCCTGTCGCAAAATGAGGCGAAAAGTCCTAAATGACGGTAATAGTTTGATTGTGGTGTTTACATGTCTGTACTGCACTTCAATAATGCGATCGGCATGTCTCCACATGTCTTAATTCGATTTCTGTTTAGTTCAATTATGACTTTAGTCGGATAAAGTTAATAAAAATATATATATATAAAATCGCTGTTTACATGGTAGACTCTTAATCAAAGTATTGTCTTAATCGTATTAAAATCGGATTATTGGTGTCCCTGTAAATGTACTCAATGTCTTGCATATAAAAAAACAACAGATTATTTCAATAAATACTTCATTTACTGATTTTTGTGAGTTATCGGTGTATTGGTGTGCATGTATACGTGCTCACAGACAGCAGAGCTTGACAAACTTCTTCTGCAGCTGATGGGATGTCAGTGTGGGAACGTGTCCTGGAGAAAGCGAGGGATCTCGGACCACCTGCTGTCCACTCGAAAGCCTCTCCACTTTCATAACACAGGGCCAGGAAAAGGGCAGGCAAACTATACGCCATTTGGCACCGACTGGCTAAAGTGCACAGGCAGCTGAGGTATAATTGGATGTAATGAAGGCTAACTGAGGGAAAGCCAAGCTGGATTTCATGACCTTGGGAATTAGCGCCACCCAAGATATGTGTGGGACGGACCATGAATCCGTCCCTCATTAAATCTATAATAAACATGGCCCGTGTTATCGGCATGTGCGAGACGACTGTTCGGTGGAATATTGATGTTGAAGATTACAGGAGGTGAATTTTGCGCATCTCGTAGCTATTTGCAGCGAAACTGGATACAACCGGTGGCCTTGTTCCAATAGAGTTCGCAATTGGCTCTGGGGAAAAATGCAAAGATGATCTTTCATTGTCACCCTATCAATCATGACAATAAGAATTCTTGGGGTAACAGTGTAGGTGGTCGTTCTTTGGTTGCTAATATGGTAGGAGACAAACTCTAAAGATGAAAACGGCTTCTTATTCAGTGAGAGCATCTTTGTGTTGCTGCAATTGCATGTTGGTGCATATGAATATAGAGTTATCATAATTTTCATGAACTTAAGTAAAGGTGAATAGAAACTGTAAAAGCAAAACGCGCATAGTGTTATAAATTTAATGTATACAGATGAAATCAGAATACTTAAAGTGGTTTAAAAAAAACTGCTTTTATTCTAGCCGAAACAACAAATAAGACCTTCTCCACAAGAAAAAATATTATAGGAAATTCTTTGAAAAATTCCTTGCTCTGTTAAACATCATTTGGAGAATATATATATATAAAAAAGTAAGTCCCAGGAGGGCTAATAATTATGACTTCAACTGTATGTATATATTTAAAATTGTTTAATACATATTGGGTCACACTTTATAATACTGGAAATGTTATTTAATGTATTTACCAACATATACAAATGGTGAATAATACATTTGATAAAATATTTTTTCATGTTTGTTAATGTTAGTTCGTGAAAATACAGTTGCTCATTGTGGGATGCATTAACTAATGTTAACAAACAGAGCTGTTTGATTTTAATAATGCATTAATAAATGTTGAACTAGATGATTAATAAATGCTTTACAAGCATTGCTCATTGTTTATTCATGTTAGTAAATACATTAACTAACATTAACTACATGTACTGTATTGTAAAGTCTTACCACATATTATACTGATACTCAGGTCAAACACAAGATGTCATACTGCAATGTCTGCTTCAAATATTTTAAAGTGATTTTATATCTTATATAGTGATTTTTTTAATTCTGTAAGACATTTATCCTGTAAAAAATTAACAGAATACTTAATCTGACTAATAGTTACTGAAATACGTTAATAACTGGAATTTTAATAGTGGAAAAAATTGCCATCAGACATTACATATATTTTAAAAAGTAAAATAAGGTTTTTAAAACATTATTTAAGAAACACTTAATGGAACAGTATTTAGTTAACTGATACCTTTGATGTTCATTATTTTTCCTTCAGCTTAGTCTCATATTTATAAGAGGTCGCCACAGCGGAATGAACCGCCAACTATTCCAGCATATGTTTTATGCAGCGGATGCCCTTCCCAGTACACTAACAGCCAATTTAGTTAATCCAATTCATCTATAGTGCATGTCTTTGCACTGTGGGGGAAACCGGAGCACCCGGAGAAAACCCACGCCAACACAGGAAGAACATGCAAACTCCACACAGAAATGCCAACTGGCCCAGCCGGGACTCGAACCAGTGACCTTCTTGCTGTGAGGTGACAGTGCTAACCACTGAGCCACCGTGCCTCCCCATACCTTTGATGGTTTAAACAAATTTCAAATTATATGTTTTATTGTATTGGTTTCTATAGTTATGGTTTAATATTGTCTTTGTTTGGTTTTAGTATTGTTTCTATTGTTTTATTTTAATTTGTTTCGGTATTGGTTTTGATGATGATTTAACGTAAAATTGTCATTACCCTAGCTTGCCTAATTAACCTAATTAACCCAGTTAAGCCTTTAAATTGCATTTTAAGCTGAATACTAGTGTCTTGAAAAATATCTGGTAAAATATTTTGTACCGTCATCATGGCAAAGATAAAAGAAATCAGTTATTAGAAATACGTTATTAAAACTATTATGTTTAGAAATGTGTTGAAAAAATCTTCTCTCCGTTATATTCTGTCTGTTAAACAGAAATTGGAGAAAAAAAATTAAAGAATTAAAATTTAACAGGAGGGCTAATAATTCTGACTTCAACTGTATGTCATAAGATTAACTTTGCTCTAAATATGCCTACCGTAAAAGAAAGAAAAACACATGTGAGTCATTTGTTAGAATGAGCTTCACATGTTAAAAATCACATGAAATGTGTTTTTTGAACATTATCATGTGAAAATGTGATCATATGATCACAAGAGTACTGTTTGATACTCTTGCCAATTGTTCCCGGAACTGTGAAAAAGTTCCACAATGCAGTGTAAAAACACCTTATTATGATCCTGCAGAATGTGATTTTACCAAGTGCAACATTTTAGCGAATCACCAGAGAGACAAGTTTTTAATTTATGCCAACTTTCGGCTTACTATCAGGTTAAGGGTACGTTTTCCACAAGGGTTAAGTTTGGGGGATTAGGTTTGATTTAAATATTCAGTCATTAATGATGTCCCAGGATCAACAAAATAAAAATATCCGTAAATTAGCAGTTTTCCGTATTTTGGGATTTATGTTTTTATTTTTTATTTTCTCTCGACTTGACTTGATCTTTCTTCCAACAACTTTTAACCTTAAAAAGTTCGAAAAAGTGGCTTTTATTGACATTTTTAATAGTTTGAAGTGATGTAGTGTCTGGATTGGTGTTGTATATTTATATATTTATTTTACAGCCTTATTTCTCTATATATTATTTCTTATAGAAGATATCATTCCAAACTACTAAAATGTCAATAAAAGTCACTTTGTTAAACTGTAGAGTTGAATTTTCAACATCAAAAGTCAACAGAGCAGAGATCAAGACCCTATAATTCTATTTACAACCATAACTACACGGAAAACACTAGTGAATCACAAAATACGAAAACTGTTAATTAACAGATCTTTTTTTACAGTGTAGGAATGCAAAATCAGAACATTTGATAATCCACCAGCCAACTAACCAGCATAAACCAACCCCAGTGCTTTGTGCTAGCCTAAACTAGTCTTTTCAACAGAATGACAGGCCATCTTTCAGCAAATAACTCTACATTTGACAGTACAGACGTTTGCTTGTTTATAATGAGAGCGGCTGGACACTAGAGGAGGTGGCCTGTGGCATTTCTTTAGCTTATTTTCTGGACTGAAGCTGAAACTGCATGATTTTCAGAGTCTCTTGGGGACCGCTGGAGAAAACGGAGGGTGGAGGGTTAAGAGAAAAGGCCACCCATATGGAGAGCAGCTGATTTTCCTAGTGTTGTATCCAATGTACACATATACCCCATACATATATATACATACGCAAACACACCCTCATAAATATACTTAGACATACATACGTTCTTAGTCTCTAGATTCTTAAAGACAAAGATATACAGTATGTGCGCAGACACACGCACATGCACAAGCAGACACACATATATAGATATATATTTATAGAGAGAGAGAGCATAATTTAATGATATTAATATTAATAAATTAAATATCAAAGAGAAACCTAAAAAGTAACACCATTCAGTATTGTTTCTTAAGTCTAAAGTAAACTTCTTTTAGTACAAAAAAGATAAATGACTGATTAAAACCAGAAAAAAAGATTGTTATTTTATTTGTTTTTTTAGTACTTTTTATACCAGGCCCGTAGCCAGGGGGGTTCGGGTGGTTCAAAAGACCCACCCCTCACTGACAAAGGTCCTGAATTTGTCCCTTACATGAGCTTATTTGTCCTATTTTGACTGCTATGTCATCATAAATTGTCAAAATAATCCATCGAAAAAGGCTTTAAGACCAAGCCGAATCCTCTGTTGGTTGTCGCTTCGGTGTGACTTCAGCTAATCAGTTTTGGTCAATACAAACAATTATTTATCATGAGTCCAACATCCACCTGCGCAAGAAAACATACAGTGGGGCTCAAGTGAAGTTGTCTTTCACTACTGTATTGTTTTTAAATAGAGAAAACATTTTACAAGTAACTTTAATTGTAAATCTTGCACCTTATTCTTGAAACAAAAATGACCAATAAAGAGGTGTGAAGCACCAAAAGCTGCCCTTATTAAAATGAATTTAAATACTAATTTGACTATTGTTGTTATCCATGGAATTTCAAGTGTACTTTGTTACAAGAGAGGATAGAAAAATTGTGAAGCTCTATTATTATTTTTTTCTAATGATATATGATGTCAAAAATTTGTATTCTAAAAATAAGTATTTATTCATATTTCTTTATTCTAAATCATTAGGAAATATTTTGGTACATTAAAAAGTGTGGTTATCACAGCTAAAAATAGTGCTTAAGATGTCATAAAATGCAGTATTTAAATCTCATAATTAAATAAAAAATGAGGCGAATAAATGCAAAAAGGTCCACTTTTTTAGAAAAAAGAACCACTCCTTTCACTGGGCTGGCTACGGGCCTGTATACTATGCCAATGCAGCAAGATAAACACACAACATTGTTTCTTAAGTTAATTCATCCCGTTAAAAGATTTTTAGACAATTTAATAGGAAGAAAATACCAAAAACACTAATAAACCCCCCCAAAAGTATTTTTACACAGTCTTTTAAATACTTAACTGAAAGCAATCTGCCAATGCAACACAACAAAAAAAACAAAATACAATTTTTACGCAGCATTGTTCAATAAGTAAATTCATCTTGATTTTTTTTATATATTACATGAATGACAGAAATAAACACACAATATTGCAGCAAGATATACACACAGTATTGTTTCTAAAGTTAATTCACCCTGTTGAAAGATTTTTAGATAATTTACTAGGAGGAAAATACCAAAAAGACTAATAAAAAAAAAACCAAGAAGTATTTTTACAGTCTTTTTAATACTTAACTGACAGAAATCTGCCAATGCAACATGACAAAAAATAGCAATTTTTATGCAGCATTGTTCATCATATGCAGTAAATTCATCTTGATTTTTTGATAAATTAACAAGAATGACAAAAATACCAAAATCACAAGCTTTTTAAGAAGTATTATTTGCAGTGCATAAGTCCAGCATATTGATGTAGCCGACAAGGAGAAGATTTTTTTTTTTTTTTTTTATTGAACGGCCAAAACAAGCAATTCACAGGCCATAACTCCTTGTCTCAACGGTTCTTGTCTGACCATAAATCACCGGGATAAAGTGCCCCAGGGATCTCATTTATTTAGTTACGAATATCGCAATGGCACTGTCTACGCTTGTGCGTGAATTTGCAAGTGAGAACTGCGAGCAAAGGCGGCAAATCCATGTATCACAGAAACGGCATGTGTTGTGTTGTATATATGCTGATGGGTTCATTGCTTGCGCAGTATAAACATATTGTGTCATGCTTCAGCTGAGCGCTGGGAACTATTAGCATCAGACCCGATGTCAATCACACCTCCATGCTCTGTTTAAGAGGCCTGGAAGAAACATTGGCTTTGCACTCTGGAGAAGATGTTTTAATAATTATTCCTGACTGCGAAGGAACTTCACACGACCTGCATCCATGTTATTTCCAGAGCACAAGGCAGACGAACGGCTGCAGGCAGCGCTCCGTCATCGGCTCAAACAGCGTTTGATTGGCAGAGCCACTGTTTGGTTTGTAAGAAGGCCTTTCTACTGAAGGCTTTTGGTTTGATGCTCTGTCCCCGTCATCAAAGAGCCTTTTAAAATGGGCTCCATCACTTTAATTGTGGAATTCGGCTTCAGGATTGAACATTTCCCTAAGCAATCCCCCTAAGCAAAGGCACATATTTACACTTATAGATGCATGGACATAAATGCACAGACATAATGACTGCATGCATACACAAAGGGCTGCATTTTTCATACTTTAAGGCCTTCTCACTTACCAAGCCCAAATTTCTGCCATGCAAAACACACAATGATTTAAAGAAAACCATTCATTCATTCATTCATTCTCCATCAGCTTAGTTTCTTATATATCAGGGGTCGCCACAGTGGAATGAACCGCCAACTATTCCAGCAAATGTTTAACATGGCGGATGCCCTTCCAGGTGCAACCCAGTACTGGGAAACACCCATACACTCACATTC
>CAIGQV010016645.1:20344200-20370662 GCA_903798115.1 Danio jaintianensis | reverse complement strand
AGAGAGAGAGAGAGAGAGAGAGAGAGAGAGAGAGAGAGAGAGAGAGAGATTGTTAGAAGGTCTTGATGACATTTCTTCTAAATAAAAAAAAGGCATTTAGAGCACAATATCACAATCAGTCAAAATAACAAAAAAGATACCATGATTTTTAAGATGTGTTTAAATTCATTTTTAGGCAAAGCAAGGCAAGGCAAGTTTATTTATATAGCACATTTCATACACAATGGTAATTCAAAGTGCTTTACATAAACGAGAATAAAAGAAACAAGTATAAGAAATAAAAACAACAAAGAATAACAATTATTTAAACGGATAGAAAAGGTGGAATTTCAATTATATATAATACATTTTCTCAGTTAGAATGTGATGTTTCATTAGAGCATCTCAAAACGGCATGGGAAAAGAATCTTGAAAATTGAATCCAGAAATTGAAAACAAGTTCATTGTAGTTCTATCAGGCATGGTTTAATACAATTTAAGATCCTGCACCGACTCCACTTGTCTAAATTAAAGCTCTCTAAGATGTTCCACTCTGTAGACCCACTGTGTGATAGATGCAGTCAAACTCCGGCATCACTCGGCCACATATTTTGGAGTTGTCCTAAAATTGTTAATTATTGAATTTTGGTTTTTCAGTTAATATCAGAAGTGGTGGAAAAACAAATATACCCCGGGCCTATTTTGGCTGTTTTTGGTGTCAGTGATGATGCAGAAATATCTAAAAATCAAAACACAGTGATTAGATTTATAACTTTTTTGGCACGCAAACTGATTTTACTGAATTGGAAATGAAAAGATCCTCCCCGCTGCTCCACATTGATAAAAAAATGTCAGGTCCTGCCTACAACTTGAGAAGTTTAGACTTTCCCTCAAAAGTAAAACGAAGAATTTCTATGTAATATTGAATCCATTTATTGAGTATTTTAACATGATTGAACCCTAGTAGAAACACCTCAAATCCCCCCCCCCCCCTCATTTTTGTTTGGTAAGTTTTTTTTTTTGTTTTTTTTCTTTCCCCCCTAATTTCTCTGTATTTTTTTTAGTTCTCTTTTACATATAATATTAACATGATGTTACAACTTCTTGTTTAAAAGAAAAAAAATGTATACATATGTAAAAGTTATAATTTGTACTGATATAAAAAATATAATAAAGAGAATGTAAAAAAAACCCCGATTAAAATGCTTTAAAACAACGCTTTTTTTAGACAATACAATTGCAATTTTCACTTCAGAATTATTATTTGGTGGAAAAACCTTCTTTTCAGTTCGAATAAAGGAAAACGTGTTAGTTTGACCAAAAAAGGTTATCTGAGCTTTATACCTAGAAAAAAACTAATATTAACATTTTATTCAAATACATACTGTTTTTAAGTCGCTCATTTGTAAGTTGCTTTGAACAAACAGTAAATGACTAAATGTAAATGTACTGTAATTAAGACATCTACAGTAGTATATCCAGAGAAACTGAGAATCAGGGCCATTTACTTTTTTGCGTATTGCCTGTTTTTTCTTTCTTTGGCCATTTCTGCGGATGTGTAAATGGCAATGCTATCTCAAGGCAATTCATAACTTTTGGATTTAGAGGCTAATTCATATTAATTTGTACGATCTCACTCGTACATTTTAGTACAAGGTGCTCATCCCCAATGAGGGGTAGGTTTTGGGGTGGGGGGACACGCCTTTTTTTTTAAAACATTTGTACATTTTATACGAATGAAATCACATGAATTAGCCAGTTTTGTGACAATACATAAAATTGTTATGTTTCCTCATGAGATCGTGCTGCTAAATGTGGATCATTTTAAAAACAAAGTCATGTAAACACAAGGGAAAAACCTTTCAGTTTTTGGCTTCATCATTGTCATGTGAACATAGCCTTAGACAAAATAGATGATAGTTAAGAGTGTTAGTATTAGAAAGTCAGAGCAAAGTTGTTGTTGTTTTTTAATAAATGTATATTATAATACATACTTTATATACACTCAAAAAATCACATTTGCTGCTTGTTCAAACTACTTACATATATGAGCTGAAACAATACAATTCTTAAGATTTTTTGGGGACTACTTAATTGTTTTATGTTCAATTTACTTAATTTGTAAAAACTAATAAGATAACTTAATTCCTTCATGTTACCCCAATACAAATCGATTGTGTGGAACCCAGCATTTTTTATAGCGTATATATGAAGTTAAAGAATGTTTGCACAGCACATGCATACTGTACACTCATATGAACTACATTTTCACTGCACTACATCAAAGTGTAAAAAAGCGGTTCTGGTTCACCAGCAGGGTCTTTGGCCCTGTCTGGGGGGTTTCATTGGCCTCGGCCCATGGGTTCTGCTATGGGAGGGAGGCATCTGTCTGCCCTCACAGCCATTCACAACATCATGCTCCACTAGAAGCTTTACAAAAACATTGTGTGTGCTTTTTAAAGGCCAGACAGCCTCAAAATACATCCCACATCACAGAACCATGGTTTGGATTGCAGTATCTTTCCCTGTCTGACCCTCGCACCATCTGAAAACTGCTTTAAGGTTGAAATATGGGTCGGAATTAATGTTGTAGTCAATTTAACCATGACTTGAACTGTGTGCGCCTTTACATAGCAGATGTATGCTCTGTGTTTACAGCTCCCGTTTTCTATCTTTAATAAGCATTGTGATTATATACTGTTGAGTGCAACAGTCGGTTATGGAAGTAAAAACTCCTAGTAAAACTCCATTTAAAAATTGTGGAAAATGGATAACTGACGTTTGATTTTATTAGTGTAATTCTTAAAGAACAACTACATCACCCATGATCCTCTAAAAAAAAATCCACCAAACAGAGCTGCATGATGCAAGTGCACCAAGAGAGATCTTTAGCTCCACCCACAAAACATGAAGCACCACAAAGACCCAATCGAATTGGTCTCTGAGCAATCTCAAATTTAAATAACTGTCTATATATACAGTGGGGGCAGCACGGTGGCTTAGTGGTTAGCACTGTCGCCTCACAGCAAGAAGGTCACCTGTTTGAGTCCCGGCTGGGCCAGTTGGCATTTCTGTGTAGAGTTTGCATGTTCTTCCAGTGTTCACGTGGGTTTCCTCTGGGTGCTCCGGTTTCCACAGTCCAAAAACATGTGGTATAAGTGAACGTCATGGTTACGTCCGTAACCCACGTTCCCCGAATAAGGGAACGGAGACATGCGTCTGGAACAGACTATGGGAGTGCGTCAGACGACCAATCACTCTGAAGAGTAAGAAAACGGGCCAATGAAATGCCAAATTGCATTGGCAGAGCTCTGCTCCACAGCTGGCAGCAATGAGCTATCAGCTCTATATAAGCTGCACGCTGTGGAGTGAGCCTCAGAATTTTGCCTGCTGAAGAGCCGATCACTCAGCTAACAGCTGGAGACTCAGCTGCTGTGGCAGTGGAGACGCATGTCTCCGTTCCCTTATTCGGGGAACGTGGGTTACGGACGTAACCATGACGTTCCCCTTCATACGGGAACTTCAACATGCGTCTGGAACAGACTATGGGAGACTGTATGGAAAACGCCACTGCAGCTAAGCCCGTCACACCCCTGATGTGAAGTTTGCCAAGCATAGCGTGAGCGCACAGCATCACCAGGAGCGCAACCTTCCAACGTCCCTAGGCCCTTAATTACCATTACATGGGAATATTAAATTTTTATCGGGAGTCGTAACGAGCTTTTACCTAGCTAATATAGACTAGGGATTTTTAAATTACGACAGTACGTTGGGAAAGCGTGCCAGTCCCCGAAGGGGGAGGACGCTGCGGAGCCACCTGCTACCCAAGAGGGGAGACTTGATGGTAATAGAGCATATGGACTAGCCCTGATGAGGGGGAGTACTACATATGATAAGCTGGTTAGCGGGTAGGGAAGACACGGGTCCGCCTGGTCAGGGGGAACACTCCGTGGTTGAATAAACGTATGGGGTCACCCCATGGGGGAGGGACCGCACCAGCTGGCACCAAACATCAGCATGTGGGTAGACCAAATGGGCATACAGACATCACACTGAGCCAGGCACCCGACTCCTCCGCTGAGTCAGGTGCTGGGGGCCTCGGAGGAATTCTCTAGGGTTCGCCAAGTGGGAAACTTACTAGTAGAATAAGAAATGCGCACGTATCTCCGGGTTAGGGAGCATGGCGCAGCAAGCGTTTGTTAACACCGAGCCTAGTTTCCCCCCGATTGACTGGGGTTACCCAGTAATCGGGTGGAAACCGGCTCCACTCGAAGATTGTAGAATCTCACGAATGTATTAGGTGTCGCCCAGCCCGCAGCTCTACAGATATCTGTAATAGAGGCGCCGCGTGCTAACGCCCAGGAGGAGGCGACACTTCTAGTAGAGTGTGCTCTCACATTAGCGGGACGCGGCTCGCCCTGGCATTGGTAAGCGAGGGCGATGGCATCAACTATCCAGTGGGCCAACCTCTGTTTTGATACGGCACTTCCCTTCTGCCGACCACCATAACAGATAAAGAGCTGTTCACCAGATCTTACACCTTGCGTTCGTTCCACGTAAAGGCGCAAAGCGCGAACGGGACAAAGCAATGAGGGGGCTGGGTCTGCCTCCTCCGAAGGCAGCGCTTGCAGGTTCACCACCTGATCTCTAAATGGGGTGGTAGGAACCTTGGGCACATAGCCGGGCCGGGGTCTCAGGATAACGTGAGAGTAAGCCGGTCCGAATTCTAGGCACGATTTGCTGACCGAAAATGCCTCCAAATCCCCGACTCTCTTGAACGATGCCAACGCGATCAGCAGAGCTGTCTTCATTGACAGAAGTTTTAATGTTACCGAATCGAGTGGCTCGAATGGAGCTCTCTGCAGACCCGCCAGGACTACAGAGAGATCCCAAGAGGGCATAAGAGGGGGGCGGGATGGATTTAATCGCCGCGCGCCTCTGAGGAATCGGATGACTAGGTTATGCTTCCCGATCGTGTTGCCATCCACCGCATCATGATGAGCGGAGATGGCAGCCACATAAACCTTCAGTGTGGAGGGGGACAGCCTACGCTCCAACTTATCCTGAAGGAAGGATAACACAACGCTAATCTGGCAAGTCCGGGGGTCTTCTCGATGAGAAGCACACCACTCAGTGAATAGACTCCACTTCAGGGCGTAGGCATGCCTCGTAGAGGGTGCTCTAGCCTGAGTGATGGTGTTAACCACCGCCGCCGGTAAGTCACCTAAGTCTTCCGCGCTCCGTCTATGGACCACACGTGGAGGTTCCAGAGATCTGGGCGCGGGTGCCAATGGGTGCCCCGTCCCTGGGAGAGGAGGTCCTCTCTCAGGGGAATGCGCCAGGGAGGGGCCGTCGCGAGGAGTGTGAGTTCGGGAACCCAGGTCCGGTTGGGCCAGAGAGGCGCAACAAACAAGACCTGCTCCTCGTCCTCCCTGACTTTGCACAGTGTCTGTGCGATTAGGCTCACTGGGGGAAACGCATATTTGCGCATGCCCGGTGGCCAGCTGTGAGCCAGCGCGTCCGTGCCGAGGGGGGCCTCGGTCAGGGAATAAAACAACTGGCAATGGGTGCTTTCGAGAGAAGCAAACAGGTCTACCTGAGCTTTCCCGAATCGCTCCCATATCAGCTGGACCGTACCGGGGTGGAGTCTCCATTCTCCACGAACCGTTTGCTGCCGTGAGAGCACATCGGCTGCACGGTTGAGCTCGCCCGGGATATGAATGGCACGCAGCGAACTCAGCCGCGTATGACTCCAGAGGAGCAGACGGTGAGCGAGCTGTGACATGCGACGAGAACGTATACCTCCCATACGGTTGATATAAGCTACCGTTGCCATGCTGTCCGTCCTGACCAGCACATGCTTTTGCTCTAACACCGGTAAAAAGCGGCGGAGAGCAAGAAACACTGCCAACAGCTCCAGGCAGTTGATATGCCAACGCAGACGGGGTCCGAACCATGAACCCGCAGCTGCATGCTCGTTGCACACGGCCCCCCAGCCCGTGCTGGAGGCATCTGTCGATACGACAATATGCCTGGATACTTGCCTTAGGGGCACCCCGGCCCGTAGAAAAGCAAGATCCGTCCAAGGACTGAAGGTGCGGCGACAGAGCGGAGTGATACGCACCCGGTGTGTGCCCGCGCGCCATGCCCGTCTGGGGACCCGATCGTGAAGCCAGCGCTGAAGTGCTCTCATATGAAGCAAACCGAGCGGCGTCACCGCGGCTGCGGATGCCATATGCCCCAGGAGCCTCTGAAAATACTTCAGTGGAACCACTATGTTCCTGTCGAGTTTGCTCAGACAGGAAAGCACTAGCCTGGCGCGCTCCTCCGAGAGGCGCGCTACCATAGAGATCGAGTCCAGCTCCAGCCCGAGAAAAGAGATCCTCTGCACTGGGCAAAGTTTGCTCTTCTCTCGGTTGACCCGAAGCCCCAACTGGTCGAGGTGCCGAAGCACCCTGTCCCTGTGCATAATCAATTGATCGCGAGACGAGGCTAGGATCAGCCAGTCGTCGAGATAATTGAGGATGCGGATGCCCGCAAGCCGAAGCGGCGCAATGGCACCCTCCGCGAGCCTGGTGAAAACCCGCGGAGACAGAGAGAGCCCGAAGGGGAGGACTTTGTACTGCCATGCTCGTCCTTCGAACGCAAACCGGAGAAATGGACGGTGGCGTGGAAGAATGGAGACATGAAAATACGCGTCCTTCAGGTCTATAGCTGCAAACCAATCCTGAGGACGGACGCACCGGAAAATGCGCTTCTGCGTGAGCATCCTGAACGGCATTTTGTGTAAATGACGGTTCAGTCTGCGCAGATCTAGGATTGGTCTTAACCCTCCGCTCTTTTTCGGCACGATGAAATACGGGCTGTAAAAC
This sequence comes from Danio jaintianensis, assembly GCA_903798115.1. NCBI lineage: Eukaryota > Metazoa > Chordata > Actinopteri > Cypriniformes > Danionidae > Danio > Danio jaintianensis. The sequence continues at coordinate 20,363,811 of CAIGQV010016645.1, read as the reverse complement.
CCACGTTTCATCTCGGCTGGAGGAACCTGCTCGATTGCATCCTTCGCCAGGAGGACAGCAATCTCCTCTCGCAAGACAGAGGCGCTCTCGAGGGAAACCCTCGTAGTATGAACACCCGTGAACCTGGGAGGGCGGATAGCGAACTGAATCGCATAGCCGAGTCTGATCGTCCGCATGAGCCACCGCGACGGGCTGGGCAGTGCTAACCAGGCTGGCAGAGCCCGCGCTAATGGCACCATCGGACTGATCAATGACATGCCAACGGAGGGGCAGCTCGGGAGGGGAGTGCTCACCCCGGGAAGCAGAGCGGCCCGAGGAAGAGCTGAAAATAAGAGAGTGTCTCTTACCTTCCTCCCTGGATCCCGCGATGAGGCTGGAGTGAGAGAAAGGAGCCCGTCCTCTTGCACTCCGTGAGCCTGTGGCGAAGGGGCCCGGCGCTGCGAGCTGGAAGGCGGAGCGTCCCAGATTGGCAGGGCTCGGGTTTGCACATCCGGAGAGAGAGAAATTTGCTCTTTTATTGAAAATTTTGGTACCACTGGCCCGGAGGCCAGCAGTGGTGCTTTTAAAGTCTCTGCTGACTGTAGGTGTCCTCGGTCCTCCACCGAGGAAAGAGCAGGTTCCCTCTTCTCCGGATGGCCCGTCTCAGGGACGCTTCGCGGTCCTTTTACCGGACTTAACGGCGCCCTGGGGCGGTGGCGTCGCAGTCCCGCGGGAGGCTCGGCGTTGCCGCTTAGCCGGTGGAGCGGGCAGCGGGAGCGGAGCCGGTTTTGGGGCCGCGGGTGGACGCCCTCGGCGAGGAGCAGCCGAGGTAGATGGGGCAGCGGGGAGAGCAGTTTTCCGAGCCCGCTGGTAGATGACCTCACCCATCGCCTGGGACTGCTCTTTCACCGCCGAGAACTCCTGGGTAAAGTCCCCGACGGTGTCGCCGAACAGGCCAGCCTGCGAAATGGGAGCGTTAAGAAAGCGAGCTTTGTCAACGTCTCTCATCTCGGCCAGGTTTAGCCAGAGGTGGCGTTCCTGGACCACTAATGTGGCCATCGTCCTCCCCAGGGCACGAGCAGCCGATTTGGTGGTCATGAGAGCGTAATCGGTTGCCGTGCGGAGCTCATGCATCAAGCCCGGGGAAGAACCACCCTCCTGCAGCTCAGCCAACTTCTCCGCTTGGTAGCGTTGATAGGTGGCCATAGCGTGCAGAGCGGATGCAGCCTGTCCCGCAGCAGTGTAGGCTCTGGCCACGAGGGACTCAGATAACCTACACGCTTTGGAAGTGAGTCTGGGTGGACCTCTCCAGGTGGAGGCGCCCCACCTGCGGTTTCGCCTCATAACCCCTGGCTGCTCCACCATCAAGGGTGGTGAGAGCGGAAGCGCACGAGGACCGGGCAGAGAAAGGTGCCCTCCATGCCTGCGTGAGCTCACTGTGTACCTCCGGGAAGAAAGGGACGGGGGGTTTGGAGGGTCTTGCCCTTCTAGCCCCCACGTAACACCCATCTAAGCGGTCCGGCCGTGGTGCTGGGGGACAAGCCATCTCCAGACCCACGGCCGAAGCAGCCCGGAATAACACGGCTAACATGTCCGATTCCAGACCCGAGGCCGCACTGACCACCCCGGAGGGTGGCAGAGGGTCCGGATCTTTATCGGAGCATCCAGAAATGCACGGTCGGAACGACATCTTTAAAAAGACGCGTTATGCGACCGTGTGCTCTCTTAGGGAATTCTGCCCTTTTAGTGTGAAACTGCTCTTTTAGTACACCAGTGAAACGCCCAGGGGACGTAAAACCCAGATGAAACGCCGCTGTTGCGTCTTCACCCGCACTGGTGATAAGCGCTGACACTTCGTTAGTCAGGTTGGCAGATTTAGGTCTTCAGTCTCGTGAGAGGGTCTGAAGCAGAAATTCGGAGGCTCACTCCACAGCGTGCAGCTTATATAGCGCTGATAGCTCATTGCTGCCAGCTGTGGAGCAGAGCTCTGCCAATGCAATTTGGCATTTCATTGGCCCGTTTTCTTACTCTTCAGAGTGATTGGTCGTCTGACGCACTCCCATAGTCTGTTCCAGACGCATGTTGAAGTTCCCGTATGAAGGGGAACTGAATAAACTAAATTGGCCGCAGTGTATGAGTGTGAATGAGTGTGTATGGGTGTTTCCCAGTACTGGGTTGCGGCTGGAAGGGCATCCGCTGCGTAAAACATATGGCAGAATAGTTGGCAGTTCATTCCGCTGTGGCGACCCCTGATAAATAAGCCGAAGGAAAATGAATTAATTAATTAATGAATATACTGTGGTGTGAATATGTGTTTGCCCCCTTACTGACTTCTTATTTTTTTGCATGGTTGTCACATTTTAATGTTTCAGATCATCAAACAAATTTAAATATTAGTCATTGATAACTCAAGCAGTTTCACATCATGCAGTTTTGAAATTAAGATTTTTTATTATTAAGGGAAAACAAAATACAAAACTGCATGACCCTAAGTGAAAAACTGCCACACCTGTTCGCAATCAAGAAATCACTAAATAGGACCTGAATGAGAAAGTGAAGTAGACCAAAAGATCCTCAAAAACTAGACATAGAAAATAATTGAGATCAACAAATTTTACACATATATTATATAATATTATATAAATTACATGTAAATATATATTAGTTTTTTTTTAACATAAAGCAATTATGCATGTGTATTCATTTTTACAGTATATTTGGAAAAAATTTGAATGCCTAAAGTGCTATTCTATGGAAAAAGTTAAAGTTCACTGAAAAATTCATATTTTGTCTTCAGTTCTCACCTTCATGTCAATCAATGCCTGTATCCATTTAATTCCTTTTTATGTCACTGACATTCAGTTGAACTATTGTTTCTATGAATTATTTTAATTCTAGTTTTTTTTTTCTTGTGTAAAAAGCTGCTCTGAGTACCTAAAATTAATTTACACATAAAAAAGCAATTTTAACTATACTGCGTTTTAAATGGAACTTAGTATAATAACACATTGTGACCATATTAAACTTTCAAAGCATGGAAATATGCACTAAAACAGTTCAATTGACGGAATCTTTTTTTTTCTTAATGTATTTTCAGGCAGCAAAACTACATAAGCATTAATTCCACCCATTATTGTCTGGAGTCAGATTGTGTGCTCACTCAATGGATTGTGATGACACATTTAAAGCAGGATATAGTCTCACCCACTACCCTCTATTCATATTCACAGATGCAATTCTGGGCAATATTTATATCACCAACAGCATTAAATGCGACAACAATGGCTCAGCATACGTCAGAAAAGCAGAGGTCAAAACCAGACAAAAAAAATAAATAAAACTCTGCGTGTTGGTTTGCTTGCACTGAATCAGTAATGGGTCACAGAGAGGGAAGAAAGAACAAGCAATTGTGTTTTATTTTTTCGTCTCAGCTTCACAAACAGAGTTACTAACAAAGTGGCCCATCTGAGCCACTTCCTTCCATTCTGATTGGCCTAATTGGGACCTGTTGACAGAGAGTCCCATCCGAGCAGGAACTGGCCAATCAGCTGCCGGCATCTGTCATCTCCACCACACCGGACTTCCAGCGGGAATAAATGCGCTTTCTGTCTCTGCGACCTTAATGACCTTCTCGCTATATGAACGTTTTAATTGTCTCCAAAATCCCTAATATTGGGAAGATCACTGAGGAGAGTCTTTGGCTCCTCATACAGATATTAAATTTCAGCCAAAAACACTAAGCTATTTTATTGATAATGAACTTAATGATAAATAGTGTGTGGCATTTAAACAAATATGATTCATTTTTTAAAGCTGAATATGGGACTACATACTATACATCTTATTTAAAATTATAGATTTATAGTTACAGTTATAGTTTTATACTTTAAACAAGTGAGAAAACCCATTGTCTTAGAAGCGACAAGTTGTCTTTACTTAAAAAAGAAAAGTCAACTCGTAATTTGGAAATGTTGGAACATATTCAAATGAACATACATTCATTTACTTAATAATTTTAAGGCAATCTTGCTTTTTCAAGTAAAGTCAACTAAACACTTTTATAGTGTAGGATGAGAGGAGAATTAAAGTAAAATACACTGAACTTTAGTAATGTTTCTAGCAATGTCATTAATAATATATTCAATTCAATTTAAGTTTATCTGTATAGTTTTTTTTTTACAATAATTATTGTTTCAAAGCAGCTTTACAAAAGGTGCACATTATTGGATTACAATCAAATTAAGTTATTATATACAGTCATAGTTAACCTGTAATCTTATAGCATATAGGTGATGTCCTTGTACATGTTTAATGAAGTGTATTTGTGTATTAAGTGTATGTGTTGCTCTGGAAGTCCTCCATGGTTGGCATCATCTCTTCATCTCTTCGCATGTGTTGTCCTAATATAGTACATGCTTAAAAACTGCATGCATGCATTTGTCCACTCAAGGGACAAAGTATTTCATGCTAAATTGCTGTTTCATTTTGTTAATCGATTAATCACTTCTAATAAATCTGGAAAAAAAACAATCACTTTATTGAAATTATATTTTCATCAACTGTATTATTTGTTAAATTGTTTAATGTTCTCTGTGATGTGCCTTTATCATCTAATCTGCAAAAAACCGAGATGTATCAAAGTAAAAAATTAAATATAAAATAAAAATGACAAAAATCAACAATGCTAAAACCGTTTTTAGAATAAAAGAAATATTTGGAGGTGCAAAAAAATCCATACTACATATGTTTTACTGAAGAAAATACTGTGAATTTTACTAATATTTTTTATTTCTTATTTTACTATGACTGAGTAACTTGTTTGAGTTAAGAATCAAATAAACTATCTAAATAAAAAATAGCTAAAATGGGGAAAAAGGGATGCAATACAACAGGACAAAATATTAACTTGTGTTATTTTAGTGTTATTGAGCAACCATTGAAAGTTTAATAGTCTGAATTAGTTTTGTGTGTGTGTATGTTTTAGTTTCAAGTTAAACTAAACAAAAATGTAAAAAAAAACATTGCCTCAGCAACTAGCTTAAATAAAATAGGTTAGCGTTATTATAATATATACAGTTGAAGTCAACATTAAATAATTTAACAGAGCAAGGAATATTTCACTATTTCCTATAATATTTTTTTCTTCTGGAGAAAGTCTTATTTGTTTTATTTCGGCTAGAATAAAAGCAGTTTTAAACTTTTTCAAACCATTTTAAGGTCAATATTTTTAGCCCCTTTAAGCAATATATATATATATATATATATATATATATTTGTTTGGTTGTCTAAAGAAAAAAACATAATTTTACAATGATTTGCCTAGTTACTCTAACTTGCCTAATTAACCTAGTTAAGCTTTTAAATTGCACTTTAAGCAGAATACTGGTATCTTGAAAAATATATATATTTTAAAATATTATGTACTGTCATCATGGCTGTTATTAGAAATGAGTTATTAAAACTATTATGTTTAGAAATGTGTTGAAAAAAATCTTCTCTCCGTTAAACAAAATTTGGGGAAAAAAATATATACAGGGGGGCTAATAATCCAGGAGAGCTAATAATTATGACTTCAACTGCATATAATAGCTTTTTTCCTAAAGCATAAGTGATAAAAAATAAGTTTTAGTTAACTATAAATACCCTGAGACTATATATAAATTTAAAAGACTCAAAAAAAGACCAAAAACTACGATTAAAACAACATAAACAGTTCAAAAGGTACACTGCAGTGTGCAAATGTACCATCTAATTGAATTCGTATTTTGATTTAGTTCATTACCCAGAGCCCCTGTCAGGTTATAGGCAGATCTATCTGTTCTCTTTGACTCCCATTGACCCGAGGAGAGCAGTGCTGTTAAAAGCAGAGACTTCAGAGAGGCCATGCTGGGCAGCTGCGGGCAGACCCTGTTTGGCTCTTTGTGTGCCTTACTGAGCCCTGCTGTCTTCAGTGTCCATGTCCACACAAAAGAGCCCTAACAGGAGCTGTCAGCAGGCCACACCGCAGCGAGGATGCTGAGCACAGCCTCCGCAGATCCCTTCAGCCTGTGTTTGAACAGACCCGAGTGCTCGATACTGTTAAAATTACTGTTGTTTAGTCTTTGCTTTTATCTGCAGCTTTGAGTCTGTTTGCCCACTTTTGAATCAGACGCTGCAGTGGTGGGCACAAACAAATTGAAAGAAAGAAAAAGTGGAAAGGTGTCCAGCGGGCTGCCACACTTTGCACCTGAGGTTTGGATCAATACAGTCAAGCGATGACATGTCAATTTGGAGGAAGAAAAAAGACACAGCGTTTGTTCAATGGTGGTGGTGAGAGATGCCAGCAGGTGAATTGTTCATGAGCGGATACAGTGTATCAACACCCTGCTTTTAACTGTTGCCTGCTTTATATTCACTTTACGCCATGAGCACGATCGTGATCTTTTACTTGCGTGTACGTGATGTTTGACCACTGATAATGAAAAGTGATACTTTTTTTTTTTTTTTGTCTCTTTGGCCTTTGGTTTGTTGTTTTAAAAAGAATGCAATGTTTATGAGCTATTGCAAGGCACACAATGCCAAAGGCCAGCTGCTGCTCTGTTATTATTAAATGTTTGATACATTCAATTCTGTAGTTTAACATAATCTTAGTCATAAGTAGGGCCAGACAGAATCTGCTGACATTTTTTGCTATTTCTGCAGAGAATTTTGTAAAAAAATCTACAGATTTATGTGGAATGATTTTGGGAGTATCATAACTAAAAACCTAATATATGAAATATAAAAATAATACATTTCTAACTTTTATTTAATGTTTTTTTTTTATTTAATGCAAATCCATCTAGATCCACTTATTTGGTAAACAAAGCAAGTCTCTCATATAATAAATCTACTAAAAGGCAGAAAATATTACTTTACAAACTGTATTGTAAATAAATCATATGAACATTTTAATATTACTATTAATATATCACAATAATTTTAGTGAAATTAATTTAAAAACTGAATAAATATAAATTTACACACATTTACACACGTAAATACATAGACTCATTGATGGGCTAAAAATCTGAAGAAATCTGCACATTTCTGCGCATGCAGATTCCGTGTGGGCCTAGTAAGTGTCAATTTTTGGAAGTTGATATGTATACACCACCTGAATGGTTTTCATTAACATATACTTCGTTAGTATAGTACAATATTTGGCAGAAATAAACTCAGAAAATCTGGAATCTGGCAAAAAAGCAAAAATCGAAATGCTGAGAAAATCGCATTTAAAATTGTCTAAATGAAGTGCTTGGCAATGCTTACTACTTAACTAATCACATTACTGATCAAAATTGAGTTTTTAATACATTTACAGGAAGAAAATCTTCATTAAACATGATTTATCATTATTAATATATTAATTTTTGGCATAAAAATATCTTTTTGACCCATACAATGTATTATTGGATATTATCAAAAATATTCCTGCCCAACATAAGACTGGTTTTGTGGTCCAGGGTCACAAATAAAATAATATGGGGAGCAAAGTGACTAACAAACCATAAATTGGCAACTGAATGCTACACAGTGATTTTATTTACAACATCAGGATACAAGGAAAAAGTATTTTACATCATTAGAAGAGTAATAACCAAGGAAGCGCGCATTATTTATAAATACACCAAAACAGCAAACACAAAGATTACAAATGGGAAACATACTGATCAGTGTATCAACATCTTCCTAGGGTGGATGGTACTGTATATATTGTTATGGAATAAATTGCCAACTGCAACAGATTCTTTTAATTCTATGTATAAGGCAACATGTAAATAAGTGGGCGTGGTTAACTCACATGCATGGTGACTGAGCCTGAGGAACACCCAGTCTGGAGCACTCATAGTAAGGTCAGTTCAGCAATCTGAGGTGTTTTTACCTGTGATTTAGATGAACTGTTTTTTATTACTGGCTTGAAAATGTGCAAAGTGGGTTCAGAATAACTCAGTGTACAATATTCTTCAGCTAGTTAAACAGTTATTTGTGTAGCACTTCAGCCTCTGCTGACTAGCAGCCTCCCCCAGGTCCTAAGGCACACTCCGTAACACGGCTGATTCACATGTAGGCTTTGTAAACCTTAGAAATGGAAGTATATACGCAAATAACCTGAAGTTATGTCATACACTGTTTGGTATTGTTTGATTTATTGATCAGAATATATGAAAAGGATTGACTTATTGACTGTGACACCAATCATACAGAGCTTAATTCAGTATGTGCTCTATTAATCTTTTTCTTTACAATATCACTCCCTAGCTGCCTCCCGCTGGGTCTTAGTGCTGACCACAAGATACATTTATTGAGGGTCTGCTGTGTTACACTAATAAATATGAAAGAAAAACAAAGTTCTATCTACAGAAGAAACAAAGCATGAATTTACATCATAAAATCACATGCCTGATATTTTTTTAAGAAACTAACTCTTATGGGAAATAAAAATCTCAAATCCAACTCTGTAAATGAACCTGGTAATTTACAGCACAAACACAACAAATATTGCCAACAGTTCAGTCATCGATGGATTTGCTCTTCAGTGTTTGGACTCTCAGCAGTGAAAATTAAACCACACTGAACTGAACTGACCTTAAACTCTAAAAAACTGAACGGACACCATTCCAATTCACTATAATCTTCTATGTGAAGCTGCTTTGACACAATCTACATTGTAAAAGCGCTATAGAAATAAAGATGAATTGAATTGAAAAGGAGTTAGAAAATAGTGGCAAAAATGCAATATTGTGCATTCCTACTATGCTTAACAAGGTCCAAATAAAAAAAGGTCATTTTAATTTCTAGTATTTAAATGTACTTATTATAATATTTTTGTTGCTTTTTTCTGAAATAACTACTTATTTAAATGATTATATCACTAAATATATCATTACCTTGAAATAAAATGGTCATAACACACATAACACATAACTTCCTTTTAACTGTTGTCTCTTTATATTCTTATTATAGATTCACACAATGCTGCTGCTCTGTTATTATTTGATATTTGATACAATTTGATACATTCAATTTGTGTTACTCTTTTGTGTGTACATGGAAAATGACCATGCGTAAATGTAACATTTAATCATGTTACTAACCAGATGGCATATTTAAAAGATTAGGACAATAAAGAGAGCTTAATGAACAATATATATGAATATGATATCAATATATGAAAAAAAATTATATTACAATATAAGAAAAGAAATAAGCATAATATTTACAAATATACCGAAATGGAACAGCAAACACAAGGATCAAACGCAATGTTTGCAAGTGGATACAGTGTATCAACACCTTCCTTTAACCTGTTGCCTGCTTTTTATTCATTTTACGCCACGGGCATGATCTGTTTTCTTGCACGTACGTGATGTTTGACCACCGATAATGTAAAGTGATACTCTTTTTTTGTCTCTTTGGCCTTTGGTTTATTGTTTTAAAAATAATGCAATGTTTATGAGTTATTGCAAGGCACACAATGCCAAAGGCCAGCTGCTGCTCTGTTATTATTTGATGTTTGATACATTCAATCATGTTACTAAGAAACAGAAACACATCGTCTGCAGGAACAAAAGCAGCTGTTTGGCACATCGAGTCACAAGTGGAGGCCATTTGAAGCTGTGGTAGACAGGTGTTGGTTTGGTTACACCTGAACAATATCGCCTTAACCTCAATGGCTTTGTGACTCAATACTAACCATCCATATGTGTGTTTATATGACTTGCACTGTGCATTTCATATGCAATATGGCTTTGGATTTAAACTCAGTGGTTTGTTACTTTGAATGACTTGTAGGTTATATTAATGCTGTTGAAGCCCTGAAAATAATGCTACAGTAAATAGTGTTTTACACACACACATACATATAAACATATATGCAGTATAATTATTAACTGCAACTCTGGCCAACAGATGGCACTGATGACTAAATTGGTGCACTGTCTATGAAAGGTGAGATATGTGTGGGCTGGAATTGTTTTTGAGATGTAAAAGAAGCACTTCTGAATATATGTGTATGTCACACACTCAGAAACTACCTGGAGTAATTTAATACAATCAGTTGTTTGGAGTGCGGCATGATGGTGCGGATCGTGTCAGTTCATATCCAGACTGTGTCAAGTTTATTTTTATTGAAAAATGGACAAAAGGGCAAAATCATAAAGATGCTTCATACACATTTTTCTTTCAAATGTTATGGTACTGGTTGGTGTAATGGTGTAAGATCATTTATCTACCACTTGCAACACAAAAACAAAATGCATCTAGGACCATTTTTAGCAGCCCAGTACAAATCCTAGGGTGGCACACTAAAAAGACATTTTGGAATGACACTATACTGTATAACGGCAGGTTAACTGTGTTTATAAACTGTCCCCTCTATACACAACACCTTAACTTTTCTGATTTTGACTGCAACGTAATAATCTGCACCTTTTGTAAAGACGAAAGATTATAATTGTGAAAAGTGCTATACAAATAACCTTGAAACTTGAAGAACACTCATACCCAAAAACATTTCCCTGACCCCTTTCCATTCCCCTAAACATAACTCCAACCATAACTTCCCCTAAAATAGGAAATGATAGGCGAATCACAATGGTGACACTCATGATCATTGTTTTGAACTTTACATTAATTGTGAACAATTTTCAAATTTGATTGGTTGATTGGAATGCTGTTTCATGATCAACAAAGCTGCTGCCACAGTACAATGTTCTACTTTTGTTTACTTTTAGTTGGCTCTAAATATTGAAGTGCAATCTGAGATCACATTTTCTGAAAAAAAAACTACCTATTTAAATAATAATATCATGAAAAATATCATTACCTTGAAATAAAAAGGTCATAACACACAACCCTACAACTTCCTTTTAACTGTTGACTCTTTATATTCATATTATAGATGCACACAATGCTGCCTCTCTCTTATTATTTGATGTTTGATACAATTTGATACATTAGATGTTTGTTACTCTTTTGTGTAAATGGAAAATGACCATGTGTGAATATAACATTTATTCATGTTACTAACCAGATGGCATATTTAAAGTTGTTTCGTGTTTAATAAAAGTGTTGCCACAGTATAATGTTATGCTTAGTGAAATCATGGTTTATTTTTATTTGTCTCTACATATTAAAGTGCAATCTGAGAAAACATTTGAACTCAAAAATATTACACAACTTTCAGAATAGAGAAACATGAAGGTACAGGTTTACCCAGAAATGCTTCAGAATTCCAAAATGTGTTGTCACCATCAGCAGGGTGACGGGCCATGTTAAAACCTGGATGAGCGTGCTTCTTTCAGATATTTATCTGTCTGCCATTACTAAAAGAGAAAGGCAGAGAGAGAAAAGGAGTTAAGCTGCTACTATTCAATTAGTGTGACTCATTTTGAAGGGTTTCTCGAGTGTACCTTCCCTCCTTCACACTTTGACAGTGTAGACAAAGACCGCTAAACCCTTCGCTCTTCCCACGCACATTAAGAGACCTCGCAAGATCATGTTGTCAGATGGCGATTTCCTAAAGATTTCCCCAGACCCAGTCAGGCATATCGGAAAATTTGTGTTCAGGCAAAAACTAAGGAAACTAATATTAAGATATTGGTCAAAAAACATTTTTGTAAACTCAAATAAAAAAATAACAATTTTATAACATATGAAAAAATAAAACTAAATAAAAATAACAATAGATGATTTTACCCATTCCTTCATCTGTCAAAACTATGGTTAAAAAATACTTTTTCATATTTAATATAAAGGATTTTTGTTTGTCATTTTTATCGGTCACACATAAGGTTTCATTAGTTAATGTATTTACTAACATGAACTAATTATAAATAATACTTGTACAGCATATTAATCATAGTTCAACATTTACTAAAACATTCGTGAAATACAAACTTATGTTCACATGAACTAACAATGAACAGCTTTATTTTCATTAACTAACGTTAAGCAATATCAGGGCTCAGTGGTTAGCACTGTCACGAAGAAGGTCGCTGGTTCGAGCCCCGGCTGGGTCAGTTGGCGTTTCTGTGTGGAGTTTTGTATGTTCTCCCTGTGTTGGCGTGGGTTTCCTCCGGGTGCTCCGGTTTCCCCCACAGTCCAAAGACATGCACTATAGGTGAATTGAATAAGCTAAAATTGGCCATAGTGTATGTGTGTGAATGTGAGAGTGTATGGGTGTTTATTAGTGCTGGGTTGCAGCTGGAAGGGCATCCGCTGCGTAAAACATATGCTGGATAAGGTTCATTCCGCTGTGGTGACCCCTGATAAATAAAGGGACTAAGGCGAAGGGAAATGAATGATGAATGAATAACTAATATCAATAAACACTGTATTGAATGTATAGTTCATTGTTTGTTCATGTTAGTAAATGCATTAACTAACATTAACTGATACAACCTTATTGTAAAGTGTTACTTTTTTATCTTTATACCTTTTAAGATTTTTGGAAATAGGCACATTTTACAACTCCCCTAGAGTTACACAGATGAGTTTTACAATTTTGAATCCATTCATCCAATCTCCAAAGTCTGGTGGGAGCACTTTTAGCTTAGCTTAGCATAAATCTTTGAGTCGGATTAGACCAAGTATTTTAATTTTAACTTAGAACTGTTAAGTCCACTTAATTTTTAAAATGATCCACCTAGTTAATTTACTTAATAATTTTAAGGCAATGAGTTTACTCACTCATTTAAAGTAAGGTCAACTAATCGCTTTTTACAGTGTAGAGCACTAAACAGTAAATCTGTGCTAATAATGATAAATACCTCAATTGAAACTAACCAAAACCATCATTGAACTAACTAAAATTAAAGTCCAATTGATAGCAAATAATATTGAAATAAAACCAGGACATGCTTAATTCCCTCACCTCCAAACCCCCACATTAAAAGCCGGTAATAGTTGCAAGTAAACTGACAAAAGAGATGGACAAACCAACGTCAGACCGGGCTTGATCCATGTCTTGAGCTCTTTGAAAGATGCCAGAAACAATCCTCTCACTGAGGAACGCAGACAGGGCCACTCTGTCCTAGCCTGGTTTCAATGAGTCTGCTGAACCCAAACCTGGCCAAGTTTAAGAGAGGTATTAGGCCATGTCAAAACAAATTACCCTGGCTACTGTGCTCTAAATGGCTTTCGGGTTTTCATGGAGTCATTCAAAGTGACAGGCAAAGAGCCAGTGTGTATTGCTCTGCTGCTCAAGAGCCAAGATTGCAGGGCCGGCCTGTGGGTATACTGAGGTTAACTGTGACATTAACACCAAATATCGCCAAAACCTCGATTTTATTTTAAATGGGGTTTAGAAAACAGATAATTCTGGCTCTAAAGCCTAATTGGACAAGCTGTGTTTAAAGTCAATTTATGTACAACTCATACATTGCCTAGCAACAGCAAAAAGAAATTGTGCATTTACAGCAGGTGTAGCCTAAAACAGGATAATAAATAATAATAATAATAATAAAGTAATAATAATAATAATAACAATAAAATACATATAAAAGTAATAAAATATCCACTTTGTCAAAAGTACATCATATTGTACATTTTAGGTTTTGCTCTTTAAAATAATAATAAATGATAAACTAAAACTATATAAAAATAACAATAGGTGATTTGAACCATTTCTTCAACTGTCAAAACTATGGTTAACAATATATAATTTCATTTTCAATATAATTTTTTTTGTTATTTTTATCTTTATACCTTTAAAGAAACACCCCACTTTTTGGGAAACAGGCATGTTTTACAACTCCCCGCTGTGTTTAAAGTCAATTAAGGTACAACTGTGCATTCACTTTGTTGCCTGGCAACAGCAAAAAGAAATTGTACATTTACAGCAGGTGTAGCCCTGAAAATGCAAGGTGCACCACAATGCCTTTTTTGTTGACAAGAAAAAAAGTATTGCGGTGCACTTTTTATGTCGCTAGGCAAAGACTGAATCAGCTGCGTATTGTGCGCGAGTGTTGCTGTTGTTATTGGTATAATTGTAATATTTAATAATATTGTGATATGTTGACGCTAATGGCATTGTGGTTAGAGCATCGACACATGCACTCCGGTGCTCACGCGACCAGAGTTCGATTCCCACCTCGAGGTCCTATGCCGATCCTTCCCCCCTCTCTGCTCCCTATGCTTTCCTGTCAATACTCTGAGATGAAAAAATAATTATAAAAAAAAAAAAAAAAATAATAATAATAATATTGTGATATTCAAGATTTGTAAAGTCATACAGCTCCGGATAACTAAAACAGTAACCACTAGCCTCTTCTCTATCTTCAAAAGTCTAGTCGTCTTGACAACACAAACACTGCTGTCACCTCAACAGAAACCCCGCCTCTGCTTTCATTTGATTGGGGAATGAAAAAGACGAGACTGACGTAACACGCCTTTTCTGGTCAGAGTTGATTTTTTTCAATTGCAAGCGCACAACAGCAAAAATGCGAGGCGAAGCAGGCAGTTAAAACGCAAAACACTCGCGGGCATTAGTAAATCATTCAAAAAAGGCGCCTCAACGCAAAAAGCCCGTTCGGTGTGATCGGCCTTCTAAAACAAGATAAAATAAAACATACATATAAAAGGAAAAAATATTCACTTAGTCAAGAGTACAATAATACTGTAAATTTGAGGTTTTACTCTTTAAAATATATATTTGAAATGTATTATTTATTTATTAAAAAAATTGTCAATTACATTTTTTTTTAACTCAATGGACTGCAGTGATGGCAAAGCTAAAAAATTCTGAAATCTTCATTATAACATGATTTTTGAGGAATCATACTAATATGCTTATTTTGAGGATTAACTAACAATTGGCTTTTTGCTATTTTAGTACTGAATGAATGAATGAATGAATGAATGAATGAACATTAGGAAAAAAAATTTTGGTTAATTCAGTTTAACATGTCTTTGCTGAATAAAAGTAATCGCAAAGTAACTAGCCAACCAACTAAGTAACTACTCAGCCAATTAAATAAGCAGCTAATGGATAAATACAGTATTAAAATAAAATAAAAATTATATTGCTAATATATAATTACTTATTATTAATTACTTATTATTAGTAATTACTAATTACTAATAATAACAATCACAATTGGCCTCTAACTTTTGAATAGACTTTTGCATGTTGTGATTTTCAAATATGAATATATAAATATAACATATGATTTATATATAACACTGATGTGGGATTTTTTTTTTTTTTTTTGAAAACATACAGTACACAGACTTTGTTTATAATTGTTTATAAAACTTTGATGATCTGACTATATATCATACAACTACAAAGTTCTTTAAACTATGGTGCTCAACACAAAATGGCCTTTGGAAATGCTGCAATCAGACACGCTCTTCCTCTTGTATACATTTCTCTTACTTTCCTCGACTCAAAGCTTAAGGTAGCCAGCTCATAATTCACTCCGGATCAAAGCAATTTCCATTCTAAACTTTTTAAGGCTCATTTAGTTATTGCAAGAAAGTACTGTACATATGTTTATAAGCCGCTCCATGTGTCAGAACGTCATCCAAAGGTTCAAATACGCAGCACTCACACCCCGTCAGCAATGCATATCATAATCATGCAGCTCATAATAACTTCCTAATTAGGAGAAAATCGTAAAAATAATGGCTGTACCAGTAGTACAAAATTTATGAGTCCTTAATTTTTGTTCTAACAGCATTTCATTAAGCAATTTAGTGCTATAGCTCCTAAATCTGAGAAGTAATGATGACCCCTAAGTCACTAACACCAAATCACAAATTCATTCATTCATTCATTTTCTTTTCGGCTTAGTCCCTTTATTAATCTGGGGTCGCCACAGCGGAATGAACCGCCAACTTATCCAGCATATATTTTACACAGCGGATACCCTTTCAGCCGCAACCCAGCACTGGGAAAAACCCATACACTCTTGTTTTCACACACATACACTATGGCCAATTTAGTTTATTTAATTCACCTATAGCGCATGTCTTTGGACTGGAGCACCCGGAGGAAACCCACGCCAACACGGGAAGAACATGCAACACAGAAATGCCAACTGACCCAGCCGGGGCTCGAACCAGTGACCTTCTTGCTGTGAGGCAACAGTGCTAACCACTGAGCCACCATGTTGCCAAAATCCCACATTTTCTATCCTAAAAATGACTGTATCAGTGGTAATAAATTTACTCTTTCCCAGCAGGCACACAACGTCATAAGACGATAATATTAGGTTAGATTTAGGTCGTGATGTCAGGTGACCAAAATTCAATGTCTAGCCAGCATCTGAGGACAACGTTATTTTGATGTCCAATAAGGACGTCAAATGACATTGATATTTGGTTGATTTTAGGTTGTGTTGGAAAGTGACCAAAATTCAACGTCGAGCCAACATCTTAAACCAATGTCATATTGACATCAAATACTGACATTAATTCGTCAGGTATGGCAACCAAAATCCAACATCTAGTAGACGTCATAGTGATAACATCCACACAACGTCAAGCTGTAATTAGACGTCGATATTTGGTTGTTTTTAGGTTGTGTTTTAAAGTGACCAAAATTTAACGTCTGTCCAACGTTGGATGGGTTCTGATGTCAACACGATTTTCATTTCCACCCAAAGGGTACAACGTCAATTGACATCATGTTGATGTGCTGTGCCTGCTGGGTTAATTTTTGTTCTAACAGCATTTCATTAAGCATTTTAGTGGTAATTCAACATGTAGAATTGGCATTGGCTGAAGAGAACACTCTGATTGATTAATCAGCAATGAATCAGTGTGTGGGAACAGGGCTAAGTAATCATTTCAAACTCGTCGAAACAGCATCCCAACATCCCTATAACATAACACACCTGTGACACATCAGGACCACATGACTACACTGCCAAGGGACAGAAAATCTACACTACCGAATACAAGTGGTTGTCAGCAAACAATTAAACAGCCATTGTGTCTTTTGTTTTGTAATGGCGGTGTTAACAGAGAATGGCAGGGATCGAGGGCATAACTGTCATTGCAGAAGGCTTCACTATGTGGCATTGAGACGACGTCTAACAAATTGCGGTAAATCAGCATGCTGACAGATAAAGATGAGTGACAGCAGTCTGCCTATAATGACATAAATGTGTAAAACCAGAAGCGTTCTGTCTCATATAAGCCAAACAGTCAACTATTAAAACTGCCACATTTCTACCTCTGGAGTATATATATATACATGGGATATGGAAATACGATTAGATTGTATGGGTCATTCCTGTGGTGAAGTATAGTGTTTTAAGGGAAAAAAATATATTATGTCTGTGTAATTTAAGGAAGTGTTTTTATACAGTTGAAGTCGAAATTATTAGTCCTCCTGTGCATTTTTCTTTTCTTTTTCAAATATTTCCCAAATGAAGTTTAACAGAGCAAAGAAATTTTCACAGTATTTCTTCAAATATTTTTTCTTCTGGAGAAAGATTTGTTTGTCTTCTTATTTGTTTTATTTGGATTAGAATTAAAGCCTTTTAAAAAAAAATTAAGACCATTTAAGACTTAAGACCCTTAAGCAATATGTATATTTCTGATTGTCTACAGAAAAAAACACTGTTATACAATGACACAATTAACCCAGTTAAGCATTTAAATTGCACTTTAAGCTGAATACTACTAAAAATATCTAGTAAAATACTATGTACTGTCATCATGGCAAAGACAATTAGTTATTAAAACTATTATGTTTAAAAATGTGTTGAAAAAATCTTCTGTCCGTTAAAAAGAAATTGGGGGGAAAAATACATGGCACTAATAATTCAGGAGGGCAATAATTCTGACTTTAATTGTATGTATTTACCTGACTGCTCTGTTCACTCAAACTTAAATAATTAAACCTCTGTACATAATAACAAGAAAATGATTAAGAAGTTTGAGTAATTAAAATATATACTAATTGTTCAGACAGGAATCAACAGCCTGATTAAAGGGATAGTTCACCCAAAATATAAATTCTGTTATCATTTACTCACCATTCACTTGTTCAAAACCTTTCTAAAGTTTCTTTCTTCTTATGAACACATAATAGAATATTCAGAAAAATGTTGTTTGCTGGCACCCATTGACTTCCATAGTAATTTTATTTTACATTTTAAAAGGTATAAAACCACAGAGTAAATGATGAGGTAATTTAAATATTTTTGGTGAACTATCCCTTTAAGCATCTCCATTAATATAAATTTAGTTACACCAAGTTTAGTTTAAAAAAAATCATCTTTTGTAATGCTGATATTATTTGATTGATGTAATCTAATAGTACGCAATCAAATCCACTGCTGTACTTAATGACTGTGGGACTGATTTCCGTCCAAAACGATTCCCCACCATGAAGGATTTTTTGAGAATTGTTTGTTGGTACTCAAAAATGAAAATCACCTCATCATTTACTCTCCCTCATGTGGTTTTAAACCTTTAAGAGTTTCTTTCTTCAGTTAAACATGAAAGAAGATATTTAGAAGAATGCTGGTTGCTGGCACTCATCGACTTCCATTGTACACTGAACAACATTATTCATTGGATTTACAATTTTTTTTAAGGTAAATGGTTGCAAATAATTTATATGGGCTGAATTTAAACAAACAAATTAAATGTAGTAATGCAGACCTAATGTGTTTGTTTAAATTCAGCCCATATGAATGGTTTGCAATCACTTACCTTAAAAAAACTTAGTAAATCCAATGAATCATTTTCCAGTGTAGGAAAATAAATACTGTGGAACAAATTGGGTACCAGCAACTTGCATTTTACATTTTGTGTGTGTGTGTGTACAGGTATGTGTTGTTTACAGGGACTCTGTAAATTGTATAACGACATGGGTATGACTTAGTTGTACTCTATTAAGTACTCTCTCAATGATTCAATGCAGTGTATAAGAACAATAATGTATGGCGTTAAGACATATTACTCAACGACACACCTTACTATGAAGAATTAAAGGCCAACTTAAACATTCATATAGAAACTCATGTGAAGTTCTGGAGGAAGGTTTTATATGAAGTAAACTGACAAAACTGGACATTTTTAGGTCCATGTTTTAGTGGTATGCATTGGGGTAAAAACAGGCAAGATAACAGATAAATAAAAGCACAGGGAGCTGGATGAGACTTAGACTCAGAATGTCCTCTGGGAAACATGGAAAACAGGCTGCATTGCTCTTCATCGTGACAGGTGCCTTTCAAATATGTTGTTGATGGCACAAGACAGCCAGATCAGCCTCTCTGGAGATTTCGCATTAGGGTATTATTACATGGAAGCCCTTTCCTCACTCTCTGAGCCATATTACCCTTCAACTGCCCAAGCTATTGGCTTTACAGAGGGCTTAAAAATGTGCCGTTTACGTCCATTAGCAGAGGTGAGGATTTAGTTCAGACTCTTCAGTGGTGCCACTATATGACCTTAAAGCAAGTCGAATCTAAAGACGCAGCGAAATTGTATAAAATAAAATAAAATAAAATAAAATAAAATAAAATAAAATAAAATAATTTTTTTTATATTGGGATAACCAAAATAAATAATTAAAATTCATTTCGTTCAGAAAGGAAAAGATCATTTAAACATTTGTTTTTTTGAATATTTTTAGTAGTTTTTGATATT
>CAIGQV010016645.1:20324801-20339200 GCA_903798115.1 Danio jaintianensis | reverse complement strand
GTATATATACACAATACACATTATATGTGTGTATTTATACATATATACACACACAAAATTCTGGGTTATTTCAACCCAATTATGGGTGTCATATAGGGACTAACCCAATAGCAGGGTTAATTTTTTTTTGTAATAAATGAATTGGACCAAATTTAACCCATTGTTTGGGTTAGTCTGTATTTTACCCAATTTGGGTTTAAATAACCCAGTGTACACAGTACACATGTATACAAACCTTTATCTTGGATGCGATTAATCATTTGACATCACTAATTATAAAGTATCAACTGAAACTTCAGTATGAATAGCAGTGTATAATTTATTTTATTATTTTTTTCCATATTCTGTGAGTGCAAGATCAAATAAAAATATTTTATTTTAGAGTTACATAATCCTCCAGAAATCATTCTAATATGCTGAACTGCTGTTCAAAATTATGTCTTATTATTATCACTGTTCAAAACACTTAATATTATTGTGAAAGCAGTGGTTCCTTTTTAGGATTCTAGAACAACATTGAAACCCATTTATTTAGCAACAGTTAATGCAAAAGTCTTTTCAATCACTTTTAGTCTATTTAGCTTTGGGAAATAAAATCATTTATTATGATAATGATGATGATGATGATGATTATTATGATTATTATTATTATTAAATTGATTTATTGAGTTGTTTATTGATTTTTATTTATTTGTTTATTTATTTATTTATTTTATATTGTATTTATTTATTTATTTTTGTGTATTTTATTTTTGTATATTTTATTTATTTTTATGTATTTATTTATATTTTGTTTATTTTTTATTTATTTATTTATTCACTTATTCATTAATTTATTTATTCTTTCATTCATTCAGTTAGTTAGTTATTTCCCGCAGACTTTCAAAAGGTAGCATGCAATTTCTCATTCATCTAAAATGTCTATATTACCACAGCAGGCTATCATACCTGGACCACCAACCACAGTCATTCAGGAGCTACTGTTAAAAAAAAAAAAAAAACAGTGAAAAGAAGACAAGAGATTGAAAACAGTCAGTCGGTGTGCCGTGCATGATAAAACAGAGCCCTTGAGCCGCAAGGATGACTGCAGATCTGATGAGGTCACAATGAAATGAATCCCTCCATTAGGAGTGATATGAGAGAGAGCAGCTGCTATAGCCATGACACACACACGCACGCATGCACACACACACAGTTAGCATGAGCTCATAGACACTGCTATGGACACAGAGCTTTCTTTGACCCAACACTTTAACCTGACTGACCTCCTGCCAAACCAGCAGTGCAGTCAAAAGAAAGAGCCTTTATTTCAACTTAGAGGGGGGAAAAAGTAAAAAAGAAAAAAATTATATAACTTTAGTGTCGACCGTGCATATACAGGGAGAACTGGATGAAGAAGAGAAGGTAGTTGAGGCGGGCGGTTTGGCTGACCAAGCAGTGACCCGTTAATGAGTGGCACCGGGTGCCAACCGCTACACCAAACTCCCACTCATTCCTGCACAACGATGCAAAATCAGACATTTTCATGGCTCATTATGGCTCAGATCGCTTTCATACTGTAAAACAAAACAGTAACCATGTCTTGAGCATTGGACGACTCGTTTTGTTTTTTGGGTGCTGTGTCGTTGAATCAGTGTTTCAACCGTGGAAAGGTGTCAATGTTATTTATTTATTTATTTATAAAGTATAAAGATGTATTTATCAGATTTTTATGACAGTTAAACAAACAACAGTAAAAGAGAAAATACCAGTACAAATACAAATATATATATATATATATATATATATACATATATACACACATATATATATATATAACAGTACAAAATTTATTACAAAAAGATAAAGAAATAAATAGACCACACTATACAGTCGTGGCCAAAAGTTTTGAGAATGACACAAATATTAGTTTTCACAAAGTTTGCTGCTAAACTGCTTTTAGATCTTTGTTTCTGTATTTAATATAATTACAAGCACTTCATACGTTTCAAAGGCTTTTATCGACAATTACATGACATTTATGCAAAGAGTCAGTATTTGCAGTGTTGGCCCTTCTTTTTCAGGACCTCTGCAATTCGACTGGGCATGCTCTCAATCAACTTCTGGGCCAAATTGCTCTGAGCAACCCATTCTTTCTTAATCACTTCTTGGAGTTTGTCAGAATTAGTGGGTTTTTGTTTGTCCACCCGCCTCTTGAGGATTGACCACAAGTTCTCAATGGGATTAAGATCTGGGGAGTTTCCAGGCCTTGGACCCAAAATTTCAACATTTTGGTCCCCGAGCCACTTAGATATCACTTTTGCCTTATGGCACGTTGCTCCATCGTGCTGGAAAATGCATTGTTCTTCACCAAACTGTTGTTGGATTGTTGGAAGAAGTTGCTGTTGGAGGTTGTTTTGGTACCATTCTTTATTCATGGCTGTGTTTTTGGGCAAAATTGTGAATGAGCCCACTCCCTTGGATGAGAAGCAAGCCCACACATGAATGGTCTCAGGATGCTTTACTGTTGGCATGACACAGGACTGATGGTAGCGCTCACCTTTTCTTCTCCGGACAAGCCTTTTTCCAGATTGCCCAAACAATCGGAAAGGGGCTTCATTGGAGAATATGACTTTGCCCCAGTCCTCAGCAGTCCATTCGCCATACTTTTTGCAGAAGATCAATCTGTCCCTGATGTTTTTTTTGGAGAGAAGTGGCTTCTTTGCTGCCCTTCTCGACACCAGGCCATCTTCCAAAAGTCTTCACCTCACTGTGCGTGCAGATGCGCTCACACCTGCCTGCTGCCAATCTTAGTAGCCACAATATCCTTGCCTGTGAAGCCATTTTTATGCAATGCAATGATGGCTGCACGCGTTTCTTTGCAGGTCACCATGGTTAACAATGGAAGAACAATGATTTCAAGCATCACCCTTCTTTTAACATGTCAAGTCTGCCATTCTAACCCAATCAGCCTGACATAATGATCTCCAGCCTTGTGCTCATCAACATTCTCACCTGAGTTAACAAGACGATTACTGAAATGATCTCAGCAGGTCCTTTAATGACAGCAATGAAATGCAGTATAAAGTTTTTTTCAGGATTAAGCTAATTTTCATGACAAAGAAGGACTATGCAATTCATCTGATCACTCTTCATAACATTCTGGAGTATATGCAAATTGCTATTATAAAAACTTAAGCAGCAACTTTTCCAATATTTATGTAATTCTCAAAACTTTTGGCCACGACTGTATAACCCACATATAGTACAACAAACAATATATAATGTACATAAACAATATATGATTTGCATTCATTTATAAAAATTAAGCATATAAGCAGGTCAGTACTGAAAGTTGAGGTTGGCAGCAAGGTGAATTAAGTAAAATAAATAATGATAATAAAAAGAAAAAAGAACAAACTAAAAGGGAGAGAGAGAAAAGGGAAAATGTATTAAAGTGAATAGGCTGGGGGGTGGCATATTCTTCAAACTTGTGGTTTTACTTTAAGAAGGGGTTGTATGCTTGTGCTTAGGCATGGGCCGGTATAAGATTCTGACGGTATAAATAAAAATATCATGGTTTCACGGTATTGTAATTACTGCTCTAAAATATGTTCTTTTTAAGTGTCTGGGTAAAAAAAAAAAAAAAAAAATCCCTTTTAAACACAACATATTTTATTTTAAGAAACATTTTAAATATTTTGGAACAGTAAACATGTCAGGCTAAATAATTCAAATGAATGATTGACTTCTGCTGTCTTCATTTATTTCAAAAACATTTATTTCAAAAACTGATTTTTTTTTACAATTTAAAATGGCATCTTTGGATATCTTTCCTACTGGAAATACTGTTGTCCTAAAAAACAAAACAAAACAAAAAAAGTAAATAAAAAAATCGTACACATACCTTAGGAACGCTATAGCAGAAAATTTTGACGGTTTTAAAACCTTGACTTTTGCAAACCGCGGTATACCTTGAAAACGGTTATCATCCCATGCCTACTTTTGCTATATCAGCACTACTACTCATCTGGTCAATGTTATTTTGATATTTTATATAAATATACAAATAATACTTATTCATTCATTCATTTTTTTTTCGGCTTAGTCCCTTTATTAATCAGGGGTCACCACAGCGGAATGAATCGCCAACTTATTCAGCATATGTTTTACGCAGCGGATGCCCTTCCAGCTGCAACCCATCACTGGGAAACAATCATACACTCTCATTCACAGACATACACTACGGTCAATTTAGCTTACCTAATTCACCTATAGCGCATGTCTTTGGACTTGTGGGGGAAACCGGAGCACCCGGAGGAAACCCACGCAATCACGGGGAGAACATGCAAACTCCAAAAATAATACTGTAATAATAATAATAATGCTGTAATATTTATATTATATTAGATTTTTGTAACATAAAAAAAAAAAGCATCATTGGTTTTTAGACTTATTTGTTGACCAGTTGAGGTCTGTGCAATAAATATTAAAAGTTCTAAACCATATATTATTCCATATCTGTTTTATTCCACTATAGAAATTAATTATATACAATAACATATTACATTTGATAGGTGTCTCTCACATTCTCACACAGCAACATTAATATAGTATAGAATAGTGTATAATGTTTAATAATAATAATAATAATAATTATTATTATTAGTAGTAGTAGTAGTAGTAGTAGTAGTAGTAGTAGTAGTAGTAGTAGTATTTATTTATTTATTTTAATTTGTGTCATTTTATTCAATGTACATTTTAGGAATTAGGGGTGCAAGTTAGGGTGCAAGTTTTTTTTAAAGTAACACGAGTAACAATTCCTGGTAATTAGTTGCTTCAATACAGGCATGTACACATTTGTCAATAACTCTCTGAAACTTTTGGGTAAAACGTAAACATAATATTAAAATAACACAAATTATTGTCAACAGTAAATCTCTGCTTACTAAATCTCAATAATTTGGGCATTGATGAGCACTGTTTTAAACGCAAGATCAATCTGTTTCAGAGTTTCTGAGGACATAGTTTGTCTTGAGTCTTGATCAGCATTCAGACAAAACATGTTGTTAATATGTTAATATAACGGCAAGTTAATGGCCTTCCAGACAGACCATTAGAATTCTTTTTTTTTATTCTGCACGAGATCAAAACAATGATGACATGCTAGGATAGACAGCATGAATGTGACTCATTAGCCCTCGAGCATTCATTACTCACCCATCACTTTACACCTCATTTAATCCATTTATATTGCACATTAAACTCTGAATGCAACACAACATTGTTAATCTTTGAGTAAAAACAAAACTACAATAAAGTCACTTAGGTGGTGAAATACAGTACAAAAAGGTTACTTGCATGATAAAAAGTTACAAGAATAAAACTATTAAATTACAAAGCAATTAGCTTTAAAGGTGACATCTGAAAACTATGTACCTGGGAATTCATTCTTTAAAAATACCAAAAAATGATACATATATCCTTAATACACTGTTAACAACAAGTAAAAAGGCCAAGGATCTAGGTGAATGGCATGATATTGTAAAAGAGGTGTATGATATGGAAGTACTGACGCTTTCTTTAATACAACAATCCTATAACATTTCTTCATACTGGGGAAAGTGGTTGAGAAGAAATGTAATGTTTTAATTTTATTGTGGTACTTTTTTTTTTATATGTATCTGTAATCTCCCCTCAAGAGCTTTTCGATATTTGAAATGTAACCCTTAACCAAACTTTGTATGGCAGGATCTGATCAAACATAAATACTCATTCATTCTCTTTTCGGCTTAGTCCCTTTATTAATCCGGGGTCGCCACAGCGGAATGAACCGCCAACTTATCCAGCATTTGTTTTTACGCAGCGGATGCCCTTCCAGCTGCAACCCATCACTGGGAAACATCCACACACACTCATTCACACACATACACTACAGACAATTTAGCCTACCCAATTTACCTATACCACATGTTTTTGGACTTGTGGGGGAAACCGGAGCACCCGGAGGAAACCCACGCGAACACGGGGAGAACATGCAAACTCCACACAGAAATGCCAACTGACCCAGCCGAGGCTCGAACCAGCGACCTTCTTGCTGTGAGGCGAACGTGCTACTCACTGCGCCACCGTGACGCCCAACATAAATACTTATGAATGTAAATAAGATCGTATCCGGTAAACTTGGTACTTCTATTGTTTTTATGTCATCTTTTGAAAGTGTTTTTTTGTTCTGATTTGTTTGAAAAAAAAAAAATAAAATAAATAAATAAATAAATAAATATATATATATATATATATATATGCAACAAAAAATATATATAAATAAACGCAACAGATAAGCCTGAGGAAAAAAAATGTCTCATCTGATGTCCTTTTTATGTAAGTCGAAATGATTCTTTAGGGTCTTAATGAAAAGTATATAACTTACTTTAATAAAAAAAATCAATGGTAGTGTAAATAAATGCCCCTTTTAACAATTCAAAACACCTCAGTCCACAGCCAGCCACTTTGCTTCATGACTCTTTAAATGCTAATAAGCTGCTGCTCACCCCGCCCCACTCCCAGGCTAGATCAGGAATGGCTGTGGTATCCTACTATTCCACTCCTTAGAAGCTAAACCAGTGCAGAACACACACAGCACTTAACCAAACCTCAAGCTTCTGTCCAATTTTGTGTTTATAATAATCTTTGCATGTAATTTGTCATTGCTTGACATTGCAGCCCGCCTTTATCAATGTAAATGTATTCAAACAAACATCTACACCAAAAGTGAAACTGCTGTATTTAACAAATGCTCAGCTGCACATCTTTGAGCTGGTTAGCTTGAAAACCACATCACACTAACACCAATTTGCACATTAGGGGCTCTATTTTAACCATTTAGGCGCAAAGTCTAAAGCGCAGGGCATAAAAGCAATAAGGGCGTGTCCGAATCCACTTTTGCTATTTTAAGGACAAAAAAATACGCTTTGCGCCGCAGCGCATGGTCTAACAGCGTTGAGCTTATTCTCTTAATAAGTTATGGGTGTGTTTTGATAATAAACCAATCAGAGTCTCATCTCCCATTCCCTTTAAGAGTCAGTTGCGTCACGCCATGGCGCATTTGCTATTTACATGGCGGACTTTGTAAGTGGAAAAACTGAACGCTACACTGGCAGAAATAGTTAAACAGAGCATCTGTAGCGAGAGGATAAAGAATGAGCCTCTTCCAATCGGCCTTTACTTTCACTATCTCTTTCTCTCTTTCGTGGATAAGGAATCGGTGTTGTACGCACAGACATCCATTAGCCTACATAATTATTTTCGTTTGTTAAGCGCAAAGATTTGTTTCAAAACTATTTCTAAATTCAGTTCTAATTTCCAGCAAACGAATAAATGAACAATAATAACAAAGTGTGGTCAAAAAACTGAGTTATATCCAAATACACATGCTATGCCCCATATGGTCTAAAACCTGACAGGTGGACAAATCTAAGCTTGTTTTTAATAAAACAAATATAAATATGCATATAAAAAATAATACTAATAATAATAATAACATTATACAAAAACGAGTTGTCATGAATAAACTAAAAAAGCCCCCCGAGATGAAGGCATGGAGGCAGTGGTTTTTATATTTATGTAGAAAGTAATCATTTTAGTAACATTTTAATCCTTTATTTCTTTTTCATTTGTAAAGATATTTCTGTATTGCTGTACATCCTGCGTGTTTTAAGCAATGTGTAAGCGAGGCGCACAAATAACGCGCTCTGCGCTGGACTTTAGACCTGCTTTCAGCTGGTCTATTGCACAGTCTATTTTAGTTCCTCAAAATAGCAACATGCCAACAATGCGCCTTAACACACCTCTTTTCTAGACCGAAACACCCATGAGTCCACAAAGTGGCGCAAATGGATTTGCTATTTAAACAACGTGGCTAAAAACTGGAAAATTAAGGTTGCGTTGGTCTGAAAATAGCAACACGTCGGGGCAAGCACATCTTGCGCCTTATTGTGCCGGGTGTATGATAGGGCCCGAAGGATGATAATCTGACTCTAAACATGAGTGAACTGAAGCTGACGTTTGCTAGCAATAATCAAATTAAACAAACAAGAAATTACTTACATCTTTTGCATAAATTGTATGTACAGCTGCATCCCTTAAATGCTATTTTGATGCGAGTCCAGCTTCATACTGCCCAAGGTTGTAAAATAGTCCAGCAAAAAATATTTTATTTAACATGATCACTTCATTGTTCAAACACAAAAATAAAAAAAGACACCATCGTTAGCCTCTTTGCTAATTGTTTACAAAAAGGGGTTGAAAGAATTTGGAGTCCATAGTTTACTAGGAGGTGGACATGTTTAAAGAAGTAGTTAGTCTGATTGAAGTAGTTACGTCTAAACTGCCAGGAAATTCAGGAAGGTTAATTATGGCACATAATCACACTCAGACAGTTCATAATTTTTTTTTTTTTTTTAAAGCTAGCTGCATATTTTCTTTTTAACTTGTCTGAACTGGCAGACAAAGCAAAAATCTAAACAAAAAAAAAATCAACAAAATGGAAAATTTCCTCAGATTTTCGTTATTTCCCAACATTAATGACAACACAGTTTGAAAAGCAAGCCAGAGATTGACTTTAGTCATGAAAACATGCAAACCAAACTACCAATGAAAACAAAATAATAATAATAATAATAATAATAATAATAACAATAATAATAATAAAGAGTAAAACCAAACAGAGCTGTTTTAAATCAATGGTGAGCTTGAATCTTATATGTGATGTGTCAAATTCAGCTATTCAGCTTTTATAGGCTCTGACGGCACCGTTCGCTATTTTTTCCACACATCAAACATGACCGTGCTGGCACACTGTCAGTCATTCTAACTCAGCCATTTTATTTTTCTCTTTTTGTCTTTCTAAAACATGTAGGAGGGGGAAAAAGGTAAGACCGTGACAAGTGCCTAAAATAAGACAGCTTTTAATTTTAGTGTCTCATTTCAAATCTTCTGCACAAAAGCATCACATTTGCCACGAGTTAAAAAAAAAAAAAAAAATCCAGACACATGCACAATATGATGTCATATCTTGTTCTCCAAAAAGCCTACAATATCTAAACAGGAGTGAAACACCATAATTGCTTTTACTCTTCACAATGCAAGCCACTATTAAGGCTAATTTGAGTCCTTTTCCAACAAGCTCCGCCATGTAAATGCATGACACCTGTGAGAATGAGCTGTCGTATTCTTTTCAGCTTTGCAGTGTCTTGGGCCGAGGTGTTGAAAAACGGGAGCATTTGATATTATTACTAACCTGACAATCACAGGAGCAACCGTGCTGAAGTGAAGGGCTGAGCTTTTACAAGAGCTGGAATCTCTCTCAGACGATGACAACTGGCTTAGTCAGTCAAGTGTCCAGCGTTGGGGGACATGCTCCATTTTATCTGGCTTTCAGGCCTGAGGGAAAAGACAACACAAAGATGTAACAGTAATGCTTAGTAAGGATATGTTAAATACGAATTTTATAAACAAGGCTGGTGTTTCTAATTTTCAACAGTGAAACAGGTAAAAACAGTAACATAGACTTACATGTACTTATAGACGTAATGTTATATTCTAATATTGTATTGATATTAATTTGGTGGTTTGTTTGTTTATTAAAAGAAAACAAAAACATGCTAATATTAAACTGTAATGTATTATACAATAATCTTTATGTTTATTATTATTATTATTATTATTATTACGTAACAATAAAAATAATTAGTAGTAGCTGTTGCACTTTTTATTATTTTTAAGCATCATTACTAATTACATTTCTTATATTATTGCATTATATTTATTATAGTATTACAATGATGATGGTGATAATGCTGATGATTATTATCTTTATTATTAAAAATAATGTGTGTGTACAGGATTATTTGGTTTACAGGGACACAAAATTGAATAATGACATGGGTAATATGTCACGAGGGGAGCTTGCTCGAATGACCCACACAGGGGGAGAGTGCACTAGAAAAACGCTAAAAAGTAGGTCAAGCAAAAACATGACTAACATCTGTGTCTTTGCAGTGATTGGGATGGAGAGACAGCATTTAAAAGCCATCCAAAGAGGGACAAGAGAGAGTGGTTTGAAAGACCCACACCACACTGACAAAGGTCCAGAATTTGTCCCAAACATGAGCTCATTTGTCTTATTTTGACTGCTATGCCATCCATAAATTGTGAAAATAACTCATCGAAGAAGGCTTTAAGACCGAGAAGAATCTGAAATAAGTGACGTCATCTTTCACTACTGAACGACTGTATTGTTGTTAAACAGAGAAAACATTTTACAAGTAACTTTTATTCTAAATCTTGGACCTTATTCTTGAAAAAAACAAAATGACCAATAAAAAGATGTGAAGCACAAAAAGTCCATTTTGAAGCATACAAACGTTAATTTTAATAGTAATTAGGCTATTGTTGTCTAAATGTTGTCTAAATGTACGTTTTTACAAGAGAAGCTAGAAAAATCGGAAAGCTCTACATTATTATTATTATTATCATATATTTTTTTATTATTCAAGCGGCCAAATTCTGACTGAGGAAAGTTGAATGTGCTGGCCAGTTTGTTATTTGCTTAATAAATGACAATAGGCTACTTAGCCTTAACAGGCAGTTTTTAATTTAACTTTAACAGATTTATTTTTTTTCCCCTAATGATATATGATAAAAATAATACATATAAATACGTTTTTTTCATATTCCTTTATTCTAAATCTTTAGGAAATGTTTTGGTACATTAAAAAGTGTGGTTATGATGACCAGCCGACAAGCTAATCCAGAAATAAATAGTGCTTAAAATGTTACTAAAATGCAGTAGCTATTTTAACTATAAATACTTAACTTCGTAGTTAAATAGAAAATGAGGCGAATAACTGCAAAAAGGTCCACTTTTTGAGAAAAAAAGAACCACCCCTTTCACCCCACCCCTTTCACCAGGCTGGCTGTAATTCAAAACTCTTAAAAATCATACTTCACAGGGTTTTGACATTAACAATTTGCCACTTTGTGATTCACTGATTGCCACTGCTTGTGAGGATTGGGCCAAATAAGCGTTTTTACAGTATAACATTCATTACGCCTATAGAGTCCCTGTAAACCATTTTTACCTGCCAAGTAATCTGCTTACAAATTGTTAAAATATAAAAACTATTAATAATAAAGAAAAAAAAATTACCCACATTTTACACTTCATTAGTGTGAGTTTAACTACCTGCTACACCCCAAAGAATAAAACATACTCTCTAAAAAATAAATAAATATTTTGCTGCTTGTTAAAACTACTTATTTAAAAGGAGTTGAAACAACACAATTCTTGAATTTGATTTAGGAAAACTTAATTGTTTTATGTTCAAACCGCTTAGTTAAATTAATCGTTAAAGTTAAATTAAAATAAATGTTTAATTTTAAGTTAAATTAATCGTTAATTCAATTAATTTGTGTTGGGACAACATGAATGAGTTGTATGGAACCCTGCATTTTTTACAGTGTATGTTTATGGGTTTGTTTCTAACACTGATCATAAAAATATACATAAAAATAAAAACCATGCTTGCAAAAGTCCTGCTAGAGTAGCTGTTTGCTAATAAAACTCCTACATGACATATTAATGTCAGAAACTATCCACAGTGTCATAAATCCTCAAGATCTTTTTACATTAAAAATTTACCACTGTAAATACTATCCTACGGTTACTACAGTAACTAATGGAAACAACGAAAGCAGACAAAAAGGACTGTAAATATCACATTACTTTTTTTATAGTACACTATCAGTATACTAAAAAGCAAACTTGTGATATATAGCATTACAGTACGAGTGAGACAGGCGATGACAAGTTTTATGACTTGACAAAAAGCTTTTCATGTTTGGGATTTTTCTGTTTGACGGATTGACAGGCGATCTCCAGCTCTCCATCTGTGACTCACCATGATCTTCAGGCCTGCTCTGTAATCCTGTGTGTGAGGAGGTGACAGGCATCATGAGGACTGACAGCTGTAAAGCCCTTTACAAACAGCAGCCCGGTGCAGATTTCAGACAGCCGGGGCCGCAGGACGCTCAATGTACTCTGAGAGAAGTTTAGGCTCGACGCCAACAGGTATCTGAGTCCCAGAGACTGCACAGCACGCTGCTTTATGAGGCCTTAATAGACTGACAGAAGAAACTTTCTGAACCAATTCATCCTGCAGGAAAGAAGAGATGCAGATGGGGTTTGGTTACAATGGATGTGTAATATTTTGTTTTATCAACAACAAGCAAATTTTCTGATCACATGGAACAACATGACACAACCGATCAGAGTTAATAACCTATAGTTTTTAAGCAACGAAATTTCTACACAACTCAGTCAACTACACAACTGATCAAATGCAGTGCTGGTGTTGTTAACTTGCTAGGACAGAATAAGAATTACTCAATAATCAATGTTTGCATTCAGAATTGAACCAAATTTGACATTCAAATTTTAACTATAAACAGATTAAAAAAAATAAAGATAAATCTAAACAAATAGAAATCCAAAGAATTTTATATGAAGTAAAGAGCTATTTATTTATTTATTTATTTATTTATTTATTTAATTAATTAAATGCAAAGGTTGTCAAGACACGTGAAAAGTGAACAAACAAACAAATTAAGTATTAAAAGCCTAAAAATGAATGCATTACAATTCAGTACAATAATAGAGAAATGAGTAAAATGATATAACCAACGGACTACAGACAGAACAGTGAATAAATTAAACAACAGAACAAAAATAAAAAAATAAAACAACAGACAGACACAGGCATGATTTAAATGATCTGTGAATTAAATGAGAGGTCTGTCCATTAATCTGAAGCATAATTCTTTAAATTACCCACAATCACTCAAATGTTCTTCCGTTGTGTGGTTCGCACACAGAAAACTGGTGTTAATTATAACAATTTCTGCTCCATTCCTCCTCACACACCACTTAAACTGAATCACCGGTGTTGTTTTTTATAATTGGCACCCGTCCATCTGGTTTAGCTGTTCATGATTGCAACATGAACAGTAGACGTTTCCTCCAAACAAGTTGAGGAGTCAGAAGCATGGCTTTGAACGACAAGAAGGCCTTGAGGGATCAGATCCATTGCAGACAATCACTGATGAATGAAGAACATATCGAGCGCACGATCTTGTCTGAAAGCTGATCATGTCCTGATATTCAGCCTGCTGAAAACAGGCTTTTCAATCTTTCAGGCGGCCGTTTGAAGTAAAGCCTGTTGTGGCATGAAAATGAAGTGTGTTAACTTTATGGTGAATGTACTTCGGTGAGCAACACTGATTTTATGTTACATAAACAAATGAAGACATAAAAGAAATAGCCCGAAATAGCTCTTGCTTTTAACATTTGTTCTGCTTTTTTTCTCCCTCCTGTGAGATTTAGGAACATTTTAGCGCTGTGAAATGCGGCGTAGTTTGAAAAGAGGAGCTTATCCGTAATCTCTTATTATTTAAGAATGGGTAGGGAGGCAGTCATGGAAGGTGTCTTAAAAAATCAAATTCTCCTGTCAGACTGGCTTAAGGAATCGCTTGTATGTGGATTCATGTTTGAAGGGTAACATGTTCATGTCTGTTTCAGGCCACTGGGAAAACTTTCAGACTGAAGACTTTTAAATTAACAATAGAATGAAAAGATTCTCCTGAAGAGTACTGTGTTCTAGTGAAACATCATCTTAGCTTCTGAATGAATGAATGAACAAATTAATTAATGAACAAGTGAATTAACAAATGAAGGAATGAACAAATGAATGAAAGAAAAATAATGAATGAATGAACGAACAAATGAATGAATGAACAAATTAATGAATGAATGGATGAATGAATGAACGAACAAATGACTGAATGAATGTGTGAGTGATTGAATGAACAAAGGAATGAACAAATGAACAAACAAATGAATGAACAAACGAACAAATGAATTAATTAAGTGAATGAACGATGGAATGAACAAATGAATAAACGAACGAGACAAATAATGAATGAATAAATGAATGAACGAACAAATTAATGAATGAATGTGAGTGACTGAATAAACAAATGGATGAATGAATGAACAAACAAACAAATGAACGAATGAATGAATGAACAAACGAACGAGTGAATGAATGTGTGAGTGATTGAATAAAGGAACAAATGAACAAACAAATGAATGAATGAACAAACAAACAAATTAATAAATAAACAAATGAATGAATGAACAAATGAATGAACGAAGGAATGAACAAATGAATGAACAAAAGAAACAAATAATGAATGAATGAATGAACGAACAAACAAATGAATGCATGTGAGTGATTGAATGAAGAAAGAAATGAACAAATAAACAAACGAACGAATGAATGCACAAATGAATGAACAAATGG
>CAIGQV010016645.1:20291794-20306738 GCA_903798115.1 Danio jaintianensis | reverse complement strand
AGATAGATAGATAGATAGATAGATAGATAGATAGATAGATAGATAGAGTTTCTGTACACTATAAAAATATTGGCAAATTAGCAGTTTTCCTATTTTTTTGTGATTTTTATTTTTCTGCATTTATTTATGCTTTCGAATTGCATTAAGGGACCTTGATCTTTCTTCCAACAACTTTTAACCTTGACAAGTTCAAAAAAGTGACTTTATTGTCATTTGTAAGAGTTTAAAGAATTGTCTGGGATGGTGTATATATTATGGTACAAAAACCTAAACTGCCAGTATATATTCTGTTATTTTACAGACTTATTTCTCTATATATTATTTATTTTACATTATATTACTTTAAACTATTAAAATGTCAATAAAAGTCACTTTGTAAACTGTGGAGTTGAATTTTCAACATCAAAAGTCAACAGAGAAGAGATCAAGCTCCCATAATGCAATCCACAACTGTAAATAAACGAAAAAACCTTGTGAATCACAAAATACGAAACTGTTAATTAACAGATATGTTTTATGGTGTACTAAATATCTATATTAAAGTATATAAAACTATCAGCCCGATCTCACAAGTAACTATTTTATGTATTGTCAGAAAAGTGGCTAATTCATACAAATTCGTACATTTTCATAGTTACATTTTTAAAAGGAGGTGTGTCCCCAAACCCCACACCTATCCCTACCTCTCACTGGGGGATGAGCAAATCTTACTAAAATGTATGAATGAAATCATACAAATTAATACGAAAAACCCACAAAATCAAAAAGTTATGAACTGCAGTGAGATTGTGTTGAATAGTATGTAATATTTTATTCATTCATTCATTTTCCTTCGTTTTAATCCCTTAATTATCTGGGGTCGCCTCAGTGGAATGAACCGACAACTATTCCGGCATATGTTTTACACAGCGGATGCCCTTCCAGCTGCAACCCAGTACTGGGAAACACCCATACTCTCATTCACTCACACACACACACACACACACACACACTACGGCCAATTTTGTTCATCCAATTCAACTATAGCGCATGTCTTTGGAACCCACGCGAACACGGGGAGAACTCCACACAGAAACGCCAACTGGCCCAGCCGGGACTCGAACCAGCCACCTTCTTGCTGTGAGGTGTCAGTGCTAACCGCTGAGCCACCGTGCCACCATTAGGTATTTTATTTATAGTTTATAATAGTATTTATAAAAAGAGAAGAGGGGTGGGGAGGATTGTTTAAATCAAAGAAAGGTGATATCCACATATATTAACACTTTCAACAGTTTTAGAGCATCTTTACCTTCATCATGGGTTTGGAAACTGTAATTGTCCTCAAAATTGTCCTCATGTGAGCTTCAGACCCTTCTGAATCCTAAACCTCACAGACATCTGTGCTAACAGACATCATTTAAACAACACAGGACACAATGTGCCTTTATAAAGAATTCCGTTTGAATGCTTTCATGAGTAGATGTAGACAATAAGCCTGCATTATGATTTTATGGTTATATTATGGTGCATGGCGATTATGTTTTGTTCCCAGTGATCTAGAAACCATACAGCGGCAGTTGATTGTGATAAGAAACAAAGCACCACGCATAATAAATAAACAGCAGTTCCCAGGTATAGATCAGTTCGGTGTTCCTATGAAGTCTCTAAATCGTTTCTATTCTGACATCTGCAGTTGTGCTGATCTTAATCAGAGAGCTAGGACTATGCTATCCCTGTGTGACCGGATGGATTCAGTCTTTCTCATCAGCAGCTGTGAATAAAAGCCGCCTGTCGACACCTTATAGCAAAAGTCTCCTCGACACAACACATCTGGTCAGACCCTGGAGGACAGATTCACCAAATTGTCGTATTTCTTGAAAAGTTGTGAATAAAATGTGACGAAAATGATTTCACAGATGTGTAAAAAAAAGTGGCTGACTCATTAATTGTGAATCCACCATGTGATATCGGGTTATCGCATGAAAACGCGCAGGTGATGGGAAAGGAAGCCTCTGATCTGGAGGTCACAAGTAGTTATAGCATTGACTGATGGAGTCTGAATGGCTTCTTCTCTTTCCTAATTTAGAATACAACAGCTGGCTAGTTGTGTTTTTTCTAAAGCCTTGTATCTCACAGAAGTCAGTTGCCTCAAGCTCAATTTTTACTGCTATAGTAGGCAGTTTTGGAGAGGTTAGCTTAGAAAGTATCAGATTCTCCATGCACTGAAAAAAAATATTCATTGGATTTACTACATTTTTAAGGTAAGTGGTTGCAAACAATTGATATGTTCTGAATTTAAACAAACAAATTAAATT
The DNA here is from genome assembly GCA_903798115.1 of Danio jaintianensis. Lineage (NCBI taxonomy): Eukaryota > Metazoa > Chordata > Actinopteri > Cypriniformes > Danionidae > Danio > Danio jaintianensis. Next base: position 20,304,444 of record CAIGQV010016645.1, on the reverse strand, counting down.
TAGTAATGTTCAGCTTAATTTGTTTGTTTAAATTCAGTGCATATAAATTGTTTGCAACCACTTACCTTAAGAAACTTAGTAAATCCAATAAATCTTTTTTTTTTTCAGTGTGCCTCCTTCAAAACTCATCAACATACACAGCTGAAGCAGGCTCTGAAAAACGCAGATGCATTAAATAAAGGTGCTATACAAAATCCTTCAGTGTGGTGTCACCTTTTCGAAAGCTACACATTTGTACCTAATTAGTCCATCTCTGTATACTTTAATATACATTTTTGTACTTTTTAGATATTTATATGCACATAGGTATTATTAAGGCTCTAATATGGACCTTTACGTACAGAATGTGTACCTTCTGAAAAGGTGCTGCCTCAGAAACTGGGTTTCCATCACCCTGTGTTAATACACATTTTAAAGTATCACATAACACCATGTTCTAACTACAATAACACCATGTTCTAATGCGACAACCAGATGCAACACAGCAAAAACATTTGATTAACAGAGCCATTCAGAAGCACAGACAAAATGGTAAAGTTTATAATCTAATGAGTATCATACATATGAAACCTCTTTAACTTTATTAAAACTACATGCTGAGTGACTGATATTTGTTGGTTTGCACTAAGTCACAGTTTTAACGTTCTTTGTCAAACTATATGTTTGGTAGTCATTTTATTTTCAAGATCTGAAGTAAACTATCTGCTGCCACTTTCAGTATGGCAATAAATGTCACGTAAATTGTATTTAAACTCACATTAGTAACATTTAACACTGAATAATAAGCACATAATCAGCACCTGAGGTGATTACTGTCATAGTAGTTTATGCTGTTGTTCAGCAGCGGCATCGCAGAAATAGAAACTGTTTCTGTGAAATAGACTGTTCGCACATCACTGTAGCAGACGATTACACTGTAAAAAGCGATTAGTTACTTTACTTTTAAAAAAGTGAGAAAACCCTTTGCCTTAAAAGAAGCTGATTTTACTTATCTGTAAACCCATTGACTTAACTTTTATAATTATGCACATGGTTTGTTTACTTAATTATAAGGCAATGAGTTTACTCTCTTTTTTAAGTAAAGGCAAACGCTTTTTACAGTGAAGGAGAAAAACTTTCCTATGAGGACTCATGAGGATATTAATCAGAACTCATGCCACTGTCTAGTTTAATAAATTTAACCCTAAAACTGTAAGCTTACAATATTATTTTTGTGTCCCAAGCATGGTCAAAATAGAATTCCACTCAACCGGCCAACGGTGATCATTAAAAATTCAGCTGATATTTAAAATGAACCCAATTTAACCCAAGTTTTACAAGCAAGCTGTGGCCTTTTAGCCAAAACTCTGGTTAAAATAGCATTCATTTCCCTACTTTGTCAAGGCATTGAGGGATGGCAGGAAAGAAAAGGATGGAGGGAGACAAATGGAAGGTGAGTGGTCTTGAATGATGTTCATTGTCTCTGATACGGAAGTTTGCAGATGGATGAGCATCCTGTGCTGCAGTTCTTTAAATTAATAAATCTTGGAGCCTCCATTTTGCTGCAATCAGAGAGATCTGAGTTATGACTAAAATCAGGTCTTTTATGATCTATCCTATTTCAGTGTTTTAGGTTGACCGAGTCATATATCAAAATTCAGATCAGAGTGCCTGTCAGCACTATTTACAATGAAGTGATTTATGATTCTTGTTCTTTCCCTCTTTTCCTTTTGGTGTTGAGGGAAATTAAAAAAAGGTTTCATCACAGGAACTCCAGGCAAAGAGTGAGGCCGACATCACCACACACATTAATTTATTCTTCGTTACAGATGATGAATTATAAAATAGTGGACTTCACAGTCAATCTGTAGAAGAATTAATCATTTTGAAAAAAGACAAAGGAGAAAAGACACAAGACAATTAAGAGCTTTTCTCAAAGGCCGTTCATGTCATAATAAACCACAAATTATATAAAATCACTCTATTCCTTCCCTCTGCCCTTTTTATTTGCTCTTTTATGGCCCAGAGACTCAACATACTTCTTAATACACTACATCCTTCTCCTTTTTTTTTTACACTCACCTGTACTATACACCTTATGTAAAAATATCTCTTTCTGGAACAAAAAGAAATGTTTCACATAACATCCAAGCCAAAATATCCCTAAACATCAACTTCAGCAAGAGGGTAAACAGACTGTCTGATAATAAAATAATGAGATTGATTCATTTAGCTTATGAATTATGAGGGTGAGTAAATACTGAATCAATGTTCACTTTTGGGTGAATTATCCCTATATAAATATAATTGATATAACTTATATCAATAAATTCAATTTTAATTATTATGATTATTACATTTAATTAAATTTTTAAAAAGCATATTTGTTTCCAGTAGCTTAAACAGTAAACCAAGGCCATGATGATTTGAATTCTCAGGAAATGCATGAAGGTAATATGCATATCTTACGTTTTCCCTGTTTGAAAACCCCTGTCCAGTGAAAAAATAACTGAGATGCAATTGAGAAGTCAAGATGAAATTATTATTCTAAAGTTTATTTAAAAGCACTAATAGTACAGTTAATATAAGCAAGACTTAATTCATTTAATTTATGTATGCATGAGAAGTCTCTCTTTGGTCATGTGTGTTTGAACATACAGGCTGTATGACAGGAACAGTTTAAGTTTTCTATGCAAGCCTGCAGTCATCCGAGCCAGTGTGTTCATATAGAGTAAGAAAAAGAAAAAAAAAGGTTGTATATGCATAGAGCATGTGTTGAACATGTCACATGCCTTGATGTCAGTTATGGAGGCATGCTGGCACATTATTCAAAAAGATATAACCAAGGAAAGCTGCAGACGATAACAGAGTAATATTACATTCCTAAATAGTGTTATTTTCATCTTTTAAGAAACAAACAAAGAGAAAGACTGCTAAACTACAAAACTCAAATGAAGCAGCTGCAGTCGTAGACCACATTAAACAGAGCAGGCTGGGTAAATGGGGGGTTTCCAAACCAGATATGGCCATTTGAAAATTTGCAACCACCCTCCAAACAAAAAGACCACCCAAAGCAAGCTGTGGCACAAGACAAATGAACCCCTCCAGTACCTCTGCATCATAGAAAAATAGATTTAATTACAGATATACATTAAATAATTCAATCATTTGTTCCCAAGAGATTTTAAACCGTTTTTTCTCCCACTGGTGGCCTCATTGGGTCATGCACCACCTATTTCCAGGTATTTGAGGAATCTGGACTGGCAAACATATACATATATATGGTGTAAAATAGAAACAATAGGATTTAGGGTTAGGGTTCAATTTAATTCTGAACAGTTGTAAGCAGTACTTAGAAGAAAAAAGTCGAACATGAGTGTTTATTTCGATAGTAATATATGTGTACGTTTACCCCGAAAAAAAATTAAAAGATGCACATTTGCTTGAAAAATCAGCTCTGGCAACACAGATGTACAAACTATAAAATAATGGAAGTACAATGACGTGCTACTGCGACATGCAATAAAATATTTTCCATGTTTCTATCTCTGCTACTTCACAGCTGAGCAACATCATAAACTAAATGACAATATTTACCTCAGGTGCAGATTATGTGTTTTATTCAGTGTTAAATGCTACTAATGTTTTGAATACCATTTTACATGACATTTATAGCCAAACTGAAAGCACCAGCAGATAGTTTACCTCAGATCTTGAAAATAAATTAACTAGAAAACATATAGTTAGAATATGAACATTGGGAAAGGAACTCTAGCGTAATTCGAATTAGAGTGGACAGTCAAACAATAGACAATCCCTTTCCCAGCGTCTTTTTAGAAAAGCATATCTGCGCTTTAATCTGGATATATATAGCCTCCCCTGACTAAGAGTTGTGGAGGATTTTCATTACTTACATATTGACCACTGGCAGCCTGTGTTGTATGCACTGGACTGCACGGATGGACCAGGACTTTCTGCTTTATGCATTTCATTCGGGGGTCTGTGCATGAAGCATGTGCATTTAAATTAAGTGGGAACAGTCGGGTCAGGAAGAAGACTATTCTAAATGGACAGCGGTTGAACACAGAGTAAATAAATAACGGGAGCAGTCAGCTACGGAATAAAACCTGGCGAGAGCGCAGACCTCTAGTATAATGTTCACTACATCAGAGTTTATTTGAAAAATGCATCTCAATCTCCCATTATTCGCATTAACACTATTTCACACAAGTCTTAAAACCACCAAAAGTAATGATAAAAAAGACAGAACAAGGCGCTTTAAAAATGGATGTCTACATTGATAAGATAATTAATGTCTGCAACTCTATTTTACAAACGCACATACTGGACATACAGTCAAGCCTGAAATTATTCATACCCCTGGCAAATTCTGACTAAAAGTTACTTTTATTCAACCAGCAAGTTTTTTTTCCCTTGCAAAACAAGAATATGTACAAGAGGCATCATTGTGGGAAAAAAAAAATTCTCAGTTTTTATATTTGAACAAAAACTAATAGTGAGAATTTTCCAGTGGTATGAATAATTTCGGGCTTGACGGTAGATAAATCTTTCTAGTGTGCATGTGTCCAGTGCTTCTCTCCATGAACGCTACCAAATGGAGTATACTTCGAAAGGTTGGGTGTTTGACTGCATGTGTGTGTTAAAAACAGAAGTATACTTCGGGCATTACATATGAGCACGAAGTGATTTTTGTTTAGTTGTAGTTCACAAAAAGACAATGAATCATTTTATGTGTGAATTGTCTTTGTGTCCTATATTTATGAAGAAAAAAAAAATTCTAATCAACACATCAAAGTGTTTGTGATCTGCCCTCCCTTTCATTTCTGTTTCTTGTGCTATAACCTGATCCACTTGCAGACATGGCTCGTTGTTGTATAATGCATAAAATGGAAGCAGGGCTTTCATCAGAGTACATCATGATCTTCTCTAACATCATGCTGAAAACATGACCCAGCTGCCCGTCGCCACTGTCATTAGTGCTGGTTTCCCTTTTCCAAAACCGCTCAACCCGCCCACAAAGACACAACATTCCACATCACACTGCTCCAGGACAGTCTACAAGTTTCTTAGGCTTCGTTCACATTGCAAGCAATTTACTGATTGTTTAAAAAAATGTAAAAATAGGGTTGAAAATCAAGAAGCATTTCTTTTGCAAAACATTCTTATTTTCCCATTAATAATTAATCACAACATTTCTCATTTTTTAGTTTAACTTGAAGTACTAAAATAACTAATGATACAAAATGCTGCACTGAAACTTTGTCATTTTTACATGATGCACAGATTTTTGTGTTTTTGAGTTAGTTTTTCTAAAATGTGGATAAAAAAAATTACACAAATCTTTAGAAAACATCCTAAAATGTACAATTTATATATTTTTAGTTAAGACTTTTATAGATTTTATAATTAAAAATGAACTTACGATCTTGCCTTGAGAGCATGTCACCTAATATGTGCTGATGTCTCATTTAGTTCCTGTTTTCCAAATATGTAAAGCAAATGGCAACTATCTTTTAGTTTTATTGGCTAAAGGAGATGTCATGTGACATTACTAAGATTAAATCTTATTGGTTAAATATCATTAGTTTTTTTTTTTTATGGAATTTTCTTAGTGTCATTTATAAATGACGATGCCCTATCGAGGGATAATACAGCATATAATACGTGTGTAAATAACATTCATGCTGTCAAAATTTGCTCTAAATTACTCAGTAAATCATTAATGGAACTGTGAGAGAAGATATGTAAGATTTGTTTTAAATGACATCACAGCCAGAACTAAAAAATCATTTAATAAAACAAAAAAAAGAAAAGAAAAACTTTTAGATTATGTATAAGGGGTCACTTAACACTACCACCAGATTTGGAAGTTCGGAAGGAAGTTCGAAAGGAAAAAATGAAGTTTGGAAGGAAGGAATAAAGTTTGGAATGAAGTTCGAAAGAAAGTTCAATAGGAAGGAATGAAGTTTGGAAGGAAGTTCAAAAGGAAGGAATGATGTTCAGAAGGAAGTTTGAAAAGAAGGAATGAAGTTCGGAAGGAAGTTCGGAGGGAAGGAATGAAGTTTGGAAGGAAGTTCGGAGGGAAGGAATGAAGTTTGGAAGGAAGGAATGACATTCGGAAGTAAATTTGAAAAGAAGGAATAAGGCTCGGAAAAAAGTTCAGAAGTTAGGAATTCCGGAAGGAAGTCTAGAAAGAAGTCCAGAAGGAAGGAAGGAATGAAGTTTGGAAAGAAGTTTGGAAAGAAATGAAATTCAGAAGGATGTTCAAAAGGAAGGAATGAAGTTCGAAAGGAAGGAATGAAGTTCGGAAGGAAGGAATGAAGTTTGAAAGGAAGGAATGAAGTTTGGACAGAAGGAATGGAATTTAGAAGAATGTTGTGATGTGATGTCTATCAGGTCCAGACAGAAAGATAACATGGATGTCCCATTAGAAGAAAGCAGGAAAGTCTGATAAGGCGGTCTGCTGGACGGAGAAAGAGAGTGGATGTATGTCTGTTTTTCAGCTCAGTATCTCCACGATCCAGACATTGTATGTGCACTGTGTTGCTTGTGAATAAACATTCATTCCTTTGGTAGTTCTCTCACTCACACACGCACATTTTAGGTACCAGCATGAGGGTAATGTGAAGAGCCGGCAGAGCTAATATGCTGAGTGAAGCGTAAACACACAGCGCCATTATATCAGGGCCTCACACTTAGCAAGCCAGCACCTCAAAACACAGAATGAACCTCCATCTGATGTCACTCACATGCAGCAGGGTGTGGCTACTGTAAGGAAAATACATACGATCACATATTATGGAAAAAAGATAATAAATAGTTTTGTGATGAACGGTGCACATTCTGACTGGACGAGTTCACAGAATTACAACTCTGATATAAGGATTGTTCAAATAGGGCACAGTTTGTACAGTTTCCAACATGTGTTGTTCATGTTCTCCATTTTTGGTTCAAATCAATAATGAAATAGAAGAATTTAGCACGAGTTTGCCAAGCACATCAAAAATGTGTGAACACACCCCAATTATTTAATTTCATTCGGCTTAGTCCTTTATTTATCAGGGGTCACAGCGGAACGAGCCGCCAACTATTCTGGTATATGCCCTTCGAACCACAACCCAGTACTGGGAAACACCCACACACTCTTGGATTCACACACGCACTCATGCACTATGGTCAATTTAGTTAATCCAATTCACCTATACCACGTCTTTGGACTGTGGGGAAACCAGAGCACCTGGAGGAAACTCACGCGAACATGAGGAGAACATGCAAACTCCACACAGAAATGCCAACTGGTCCAGCCAGAACTCGATCAGAGATTTCATTTTTGGGTGAACTACCCCTTTAACAACTTTCAACTCTTTCTGTAGGTTATAGTACAACAACTAGTCTTTATGAGCAAGTCATTGATTTGATAAATGTATTTAAAAAATATCTATTTAGTACAGAACTTGGACAATCTTGTATGAGTTAGTCATTGACCCATTCATACAACTGATTCGTTTCAAACATAGTCATTTCGTAAATTTAAACTTTCAAAAATTCATTCATTTACAACACTAAACTATTGAGATGCACAATGAATCTTCAGAAATTTTATATTGCTTTAATGAACAGTTCACCAGAAAAATTAATTCATGTCAAAATCAAAACTCATTTTTAGCATAAATACCCCATTTCAAAATGTATATTTATGGAGAATATATGCTGTGTATTGGTGCAAATACTTTACTTTACTTTAACAGTTTTATTAAATCGTTATATTCATTCAAATAGAAGAGCAATCACTTATCTTTATGATAAGACAAATAACTCAAATTTAAATGAGGTGTTGCAAAAATACAAATAAATAAAAAGAAAATCTACCAAAAATTCTACTACTTTTAATATTTTGTTTTATTTTAAATGAAGAAAATGTGTGTGTTTTTTCCTGAGAATCTCTTAGGATGTTGTCAGTTTTTATTGTCACTCTATATTATATTTATATTGTATCATATAAATAATTGTATCATATATGCATCACAAAATTTGGGTTTAAACAAATGTTCTTTCTTTCTATAATCTATCTTTCTTTCTACGTAATTTACAGCCAGACAAACAAAACACCCACACAAGACATACACACTTGTTTCCTTATGGGATGGATCTAGTCCAGGGCACAGGGCAAAAGGAATACTGATCCATCACTGTAAGAGGCTGTCTCTTACACACACACACACACACACACACACACACACACACACACACACACACACACACACACACACACACACACACACACACACACACACACACACACACACACACACACACACACCAGCTGCTGCAAAGAGCAAGATGATGAAGTCCAGGTGGACCCCAAAAACCCATTAAAGATAAAGACCTGGTGAATTTGTGTGTGCGCGCTTCAGTTTCTCATTATTCTAATACTCCTGGAGTTTTATTGGAGGTTCTCGACAGGGAAACTCCCTCTTGGATCATTAAAGTCACACTGGAACACCTTTGACACAATCTCACGTCTTTATAGAATTTAAAAGCTTTCACACCTTGTTACACCTTCTGTCCTGTTGGGAAAATAAACAGAGATATGGAGTCAAACGGTCTTAAATATCCATAAACAACTAACACTAAAAGCAGAAAACTCTACACAAATAAATTCGTCAACAGCACACAGTTACATATACTCTACTTACGATTAAATATGTGAATATGAAAGCTAAATTTTCCTTATGTTTATCAAGGACAAAACCCAAACCACCATTGTGTGTGTGTGTGTGTGTGTGTGTGTGTGTGTGTGTGTGTGTGTGTGTGTGTGTGTGTGTGTGTGTGTGCGCATATGTCCATGTGTGTACAATAAACTTTTGTCTCTGCTTCTTGACTTTGGATGCCTTCGTTAAATCTGGAAATTTGTGACACATCTGATTTAGAACTGTTTTGACTGAAACTGCAGAAGCTCCTCTTTAACAATCAATCAAATTAAAGTGAAAGCTGTTATTTTTCTAACCTGCCATGAATGGCAGAAGTATGAAGCAAACCTATAAATTCAACCAATCATGCGACACACACACACAAGCAAAAAAAAAAAACCTTCCTCTCATTTGAGCCAAATAACTGAATCACAGGCTTCAACAATCTGATATTTGATAAACTGATATTTCAAGTATATGCAGTATGTGCCAAAATCAGCTATTGCTGATGAGGTAATTTTACAGTACAGAAAACGCAATGACCCATCACAGTCATGACCTAGAGTTTAGCCCATGTGCCTGTGCATGCAATGTAGCATGGCATTTACAGGACCCTTTTAAAAGAACAAAATGCAAACTTTTAAAGTGCATGTAAATGGGCTGTTATAAAAAAAAAAAAAGAATATGTGAATCACATTGGTGTCTCCATCAAACAAAAACATTTTTACAAAAGTAAACAGAAAAAATGAGTAAAAAATCTAATTTAACATTTTGTGGATGTTTATATGAGTAATATAATGTTATAACATGGAAAACTGCCATTCAGTGTAATGGTCCAAACCTTGTTTTTACCATTAATCATCAAAAAAATTCCTGGAATCTCCACAAGCTGGCTGTGTGAGCAAGGGACTTGCAGTTTTTAAAGGTCATTGAGCGTAACGTGATTAGGAATTATTTTTAAATCATATAAAGTGATTTAGCTGATTGTGACATTAATAAAAAACACCATGAAAACAGAGTGGTGAGGCAGCATAAAGAGTTTATTTCTCTTAAGTATTTGATAGTTTCATGTTTTCTAATTTTAAGCATTTGGGAAAAAAGCTACATTTTGGGAAATGCCATAAATAAAGTGTGTTCTTGTTTGTAGATGCTGTGGATAATTTTGATTCATTGCCTGATGGTATGCATGTAGCAACCATCTTTTGCAAGTGCAGTTTTCTGAGACAATGCAATAAGCAATTAGTTACTTTGCTTTAAAAAAGTAAACCCACTGCCTTAAAAGTGATAAGTTGACTTTACTTAAAAAAAATTAGTAAACCCATTTCCTTAAAACAACAAGTTGATTTTACTTAAAAGAAAAAAAAAAGCCACTGCCTTAAAAGCGAAAAGTTGACTTTCCTTTAAAAAAATGAGTAAACTCATTGCCTTAAAATCGATAGGTTGACTTTACTTTAAAAAAAAAAGTAAACCCATTGCCTTAAAATCGAAAAGTTGACTTTACTTAAAAAATTTGTAAACCCATTGCCCTAAAAGCAACAAGTCGACTTTACTTAAAAAGTGAATAAACCCATTGCCTTAAAATAGACAAGTTGACTTTACTTAAAAAAGTGAGCAAACCCATTGTAACTTAAAACTGTTAAGTTGATGACTTCATTTTATTAATTATGCACAAAGTTCATTTACGTAAATTCAAAGCCACAAGATTACTCATTTATTTAAGTAAAGTCAACTAATCGTTTTTTACAGTAAGTTTTTTTTTGTCAGACTGCTGCAGAGGAGAATGTATCAGAGGAGAGCAGTGTAAAGTCAGTAAGGATGTGCACAGTGTAAAAGCTGGAGATTGTAATTGCGTGGCGACTTGTTAACTGCACATTCTGGATAACTTATCTCTGAGTGCCTGAAAGGGTCAGAGTGTATCAGATCTTGTAGTCAGTTTGCTTATATCTGACATTCGAGTCACAGTTTAAACTATTAAGCATCACAAGCATATATAAGTATATAATGACATACAGATTTGAACAAACCTCTAAACCTTAAACTGTTATAACTCATACCTTACAGTTTGTTACAGAAATGAAGAAGTGATTAGACTAACAATTGGTTTAGCAGTCAAGATAATAGATAATTCAGTCACACTTTACAATAAGGTTCTATTAATTAATGTTAGTTAACTTATTTACTGACATGAATTAAGAAATAGCAATACTTTTACAGCATTTGTTTTTCATACTCCAACATTTACAAATGCAACAATAAAATCCAGAGTTGTGCTTGTTAATGTGAGTTAACAAACAATGAATAATTGTCTCTTCATTAACAAAGATGAATGCATACTGTAATAAATGTATTGTTAATTTTTGGTACATGTTAGTAAATACATTAACATAATCTAATGGAACCTTATTGAAAAAAGTTACCAATCATTTTATGATAATTATATTAAACGAATTATATCTCTGTTTATAATTATTTAAAACCAATCATAACTATTTTGCAAATGTATCTATAACGACACAACAAACCTTAAACTGCATTATAAGGACAGTTATAGCTACATTTATAATAGTGTTGTTATTACTTATTAGTGATTCATTTCATTTTTCGATATACATGTTCATATCAGAGTATACATGAATAAATAAGTATTAATTAGTCAGTCATGATTGTATTTATATAGACAGTCTACAATGCTAAAACATTGTTATGCTATAATAACAGGCTCCTAGTAACTATAGATGTCAAATAAATGAATGGTTTTATATTGTTGATAAGAGCCCTATGCCTTATATAAATATTTATTGTGGGTCATAATACAGTTACTTTTATAAATGCATCATTGATATCTTTAAGTAATTGGTATTAATAATACTCTTTAAAATAATTATTATTATGTAGCTATAACTATCTAAACATTTATAGAATGATTATACATAATTATAAATAAAGTTCATAAGGATGAGTTTCATAGAAAGTGTTATCAAAATTACTTTTAAGAACATACATTTACATATATTTCAAATTTACATATGAAAAGAGGGTTCTGGGAAACTGTGCAACTTTATGAGATTAAAAAAAAAAAGACACACAGAAAAAAAGAAAACACAAACACAACAAACAAAGAATGCAGTGGCACAGAGCCAACCACACAGAAATGCACCCCCCTCTCTCTTTCTCTCTCTCTCTTTTTTTGAGGATGCCCATCTTCCTGAAACTCCCCCCGCAGGTGTTGACTGACAGGTTGTAGGTGTGATTGAGATCATTTGTATGTGTTGTTTTTTTTGAATGCTGGCCAACGTGACAGCATAGCACTTAACTCCTGTCTGATGGCAGTTGCAGGAAGCGCGCACACACGTACGCACACCCAAGAGACAAACTTCACCTGAGGCATACCATGAAATATTTTCAGGCCTTATGCATGGCTGTCTTGGGCAATATATGCAAGAGAAAAAAATGTCTGAATGAATGACAGTCCTGTGTGAGTGAGTGTGTGTGCATTTGCTAACACAGTGGCATAAAATAGTCCAAATAATTGCAGAAGGTGACAGTTCAGGTAGGGTTAGCCTAAAGTAAATCTACAAAAGCGAAGAAAAAAACATGCAACACTAATGATGCTTATAAAACTTACTTCAGAACATATCAGTTTAAATTTGATATTTTAATGTATCTTTTAAATAACATCAAAACATCTTCCTCAGAACTCAAAATTCTCTGTCCAGAAAGAGCATTTTTCAGAAATAAAGCTGAAATAAGTGGGTCATAATCTTTCACAAAAATACATATAAGGCGATAGAAAATATTCCCTGCCCATTCACAACAGACAGATACTAGTTTGCATGTAACCAACATTTTGACTAAACACCAAGAAGCACTGTACACATTGAAGCTACTGGATTTACATACTTAGAAAAGAAAATTAAAACACATATAAAGGGACAAATTATATATATATATATATATATA
>CAIGQV010016645.1:20263870-20291694 GCA_903798115.1 Danio jaintianensis | reverse complement strand
TATATATATATATATATATATATATATATATATATATAGAACACGTCACCTTTTTCTAAGAAGCTGTTGACTTGAAATTTTCACCGGATGTCGATAACAATTAAAGAAATCCATATGTGCAAAGAAAACAATACGAATTAGTTTACAAATGAAGTTGTGTGTAATAAAATGAAATGACACAAGGAAAAAATATTGAACACATGAAGAAAGGGAGGTGTAGAAAGGCAGTGAAAGTCCAGACAGCAGCTGAAATCTCTCAGTAGTTCTTCAGCAACCCTATGCCCTTCGTCATTGTAAATGAATATTAGCTGCTTCAGTCCAACATCTAGTGAAGTGAAGTGTAGTGTGTAGTGTGTAGTGTGGCCAAGTATGGTGTCCCATACTTGGAATTTGTGCTCTGCATTTAACCCATCCAAGTGCACACACACAGTTAGTGAACACACACATACCGTGAACACACACCCGGAGCAGTGGGCAGCCATGCTGCGGCGCCCGGGGAGCAGTTGGGGGGAACGGTGCCTTGCTCAAGGGACTCACCTCAGTCGTGGTATTGAGGGTGGTGGAGAGTGCTGGTCATTCACTCCCCCCACCCCCAATTCCCGCTGGTACTGTGTATCGAACCAGCAACCTTCGGATCACGAGTCCAACACTCTAACCACCAGGCCACGACTGCCCTACATTAGCAGGATGATAAAAATGAAACCAGGGTGGACATTTCAGCAAGTCAATGATCCAAACCACAGCCAAGGGAACTCTCAAATGCTTTCAGAGAAAGAAAATCAAGCTGTAGAATGGCCCAGCCAACCACCTGACTCGCATCCAATAGAAAATACTAAATAAAGATCATATTTGATAGACGAGAACCATCAAGATTTTTACACTCTGTTGAAGTCTGTGAAAAAACTCACACCTGAGTAATGCATGTGACTTCATTCTCCATATGAGAGGCGCCTTTAAACTGCCATTACATAGAAAAGCCTTTTATAAAAAGTATTAAATACATTTCAGTAGTTTGGTACTTTCTCCATGTGTCATTCCATTGTTATTACACATAACTATATATATTATTTTATTTATTTATTCTTTTGTATTGTTTGGGTTTTTACTAAAACCTGGTTCAATTCCATGTCAACCGCTCCTCTAGAAATATTATTCCCAGGAAAATACAAGACATGTTTAATACTTATTTCCTCTACAGTTGAAGTTCAGTTTAGTTCAGTTCAGTGTAATGTATATGTCACTGCTGAAAGCCCAAACACTGAAGAGCAACCAAGTAAGCAAGCCAGTGGCAACAGAGGCGAGGAACAAACTTCACCAATTGACGAAGGTGGAGGAAACAAAAACTGGGAAGACATCTTAGGATGACAACCTGGGAAGTCTGAAAATATCTCATTTCATGCTGTTCACAAAATGGTATAAAAAAAAAAAACAACTGATACATAATTCTTAAATATACACCATTTATCAAGAAGTTAAAAAGTGCATGAAAATCTAACCCAATTTCCCCCATTCACATGCTTGTGTTTTAAGGGCAAAGTGTCCCATGAGTGACATAAATGATGCTGTGTGGCTGCATTGTTTTGGTTAAAGTTCCACTGTGGTTGAGGTTTGTACCTCATGTGACCAATTACCAAATATAGATGCTCTGAAAGGAAATTCTTCCATCACCAATCATGCTTTTACCTCATATGACACGTCTGAGGGTGTCACGATTCTCTATTCCAGCAATTACACTGCACAGAAATAAAGCCAAGAGCAACAGGTAGGTTTACTATTCGTGGTGGAAAATTGGCAATTAGAGTTGGTTTTGTGTCTAATTTTACTACCACACAATGACTCATGTGATATAGTGATGGTAGATGCGCTGTGATGAAACACAACTCTTGCCTTTCGAAATTCTGCAGGCTGCTCAGGGGAAAAGGGCAACATCAAAAAATAAAACAACTGCAAATCATTCATGAGTTAGATATGTGGGACAATTGGTTTTAACCTTTGTGTAGTTCAAATTTACTACCCTTTCGGTACATTCGTGCCCGTTTTTGCCCCATTGACTTCCATTATAATGACATTTTTTGATTGCTAAGCCATGACAGCATATAATTATGCATTTTTGATTGTCGGTGGTTTTCCCTGTTGGGAAGAGAAAAAATTTGTAATTTTTACTGTTGATTACTAAAGGATGCATGATTATATGGTATCATGGCTTTGCAATCAAAACATTTCAATATAATGAAAGTCAATGGGGCAAAAACGAGCATGAATGTACCGAAAGCATAGTAAATTTGCCCAGAGTTTATTATTGAATTTTTTTTTAAGTTTCAAAGCATTTTACAAAAAATATGTGCTAAAATAAGATTTATCACCAAAAATCATTCCATTTGCTGAAACACAGCGAAAGTTGTAGCCAAATTAAGACTCAAGCTCACCCGAAGTAGATGAAAACATGCCCAACAGCACACAAGGGTCAAGAAGAAAAGAGTGCATGAGGACATGTGTGCCAGTCGGCCTTGTTCTTTTTGGGACGTTTCCACATGGTTGTAATGTAAAACCTATGGGACAGGCTGACAAACCAGGGCTGCCCCGCGAACCATAGAAGCATCCCACTGCACATGTTGTCAAAGCATGAGGAATTTGTTACAAATGTTGGTCAGCTGCAGCTCGTTGGTTTTTCCAGAACAATGTGGAAAGTGAAAGAGAGGAAAAAAAAGAGAAGAGAAAATAGAAAGGAATCATCAGTTATCTGCAGGAGGCTCTTTGATCGCCTTTATAATTTCAGACAACCTCAACTCCTGCTCGAAAGTTCCCACAGCAAACTCAGCATCCTTAAAGACATTTATAAAACTTGTGGTTTTATACGAATCTATTTTAAAGAATGAGAATTTAATGGAAGCTTAAATGGTATTAAGTAACGTATGGAAATCATCATAATGGAGTTCTTAAATTTGAAATTCTGGGTTTTTGAAAATGTCCTTCCATGCAGTGTGTAACACAGCTCAAAGCAAGTAAAAACAGCAAGCTGAGATTAAATCTGAAAGTGCATCGTGTTTAAAGCTATTGTCTCTCCAAAATAATGGTTGAGTCAGAGTCTTTTGAGCGATTTTTTATTATTTCGAATCGTTAATTGTTTCATCGTGACATCTGAAGAAAACATTGCCTCGCCCACTTGTTGCGCACTCAAAAATTTATGGAAAACTTGAAAAAATTAATCAAACGGGAGTTTTGGGGATAATTAGTTAAAAATAAATGCATACTATAAGACAATTAATTTTGACCTTGCATGCATATCAGCAGGGGCGACACGATGGCTCAGTGGTTAGCACTGTCGCCTCACAGCAAGAAGGTCGCAGGTTCGATTCCCGGCTGGGTCAGTTGGCATTTCTTTGTGGAGTTTGCATGTTCTCCCCGTGTTCGCGTGGGTTTCCTCCGGGTGCTCCGGTTTCCCCCACAGTCCAAAGACATGCGCTATAGGTGAATTGAATAAACTAAATTGGCCGTAGTGTATGTGTGTGAATGAGTGTGTATGGATGTTTCCCAGTACTGGGTTGCAGCTGGAAGGGCATCCGCTGTGTAAAACATATGCTGGATAAGTTGGCGGTTCATTCCACTGTGGCAACCCCTGATGAATAAAGAGACTAAGCCGAAGGAAAATGAATGAATGAATGCCTATCAGCCTGTTGTTGGTGATTCCAAAAACCAAACTCATTTTATAACACATAACAGGGGCTTAAAATGTTATTAGATATTTATAGTTTAATAGATTATTTTCTCCACTCTACTTTACTGCTGTATGTAAAACTGATCAACACAATGACATCATGATGCTAAGGTATTGGTGGTGGTTCCTGAAGTGTTATCTGGTTTGTTAGGCATTCAAGAGTAGTTTTTAAGCCAGTCGCTAAGAAGTCGCTAGGCTATTTTTATTTTAGCATTGCTAGCATGTTTCTGTGAGGTTGCATATTGTTCCAAATCGAAACCAAGTCTATCCGAAAGTCTGATCAGAAGATAGATGATCAGAAAAGTTGAACTGCTTACAAAGGACACTGCAGAACATTTTTCAACAATTAACATGATTTGATATATCATTAATTGGGAATTTAACAAATGCATGTTTGAGAATAAAGCATGGATCACTCATGGATATTTCCTGATCTTACACTGACTGAAAACCTCAAGATAGTCAAATGTGACTTCTACCTGGATGCAAATGTTAATGTTCTCAAGTATTAACATGAAAAATACGCAACCAACTTTGGTCAGTAAAGTGAACGAGACAAATGTAACATGATACATTTTGTGTCTCAATGACTGCTATCACTTTTTTATAATGAAGGTTTGACTTCAGTAAATCCGGCAGCAGAAAGAGGTGAAGCCTGACAGAGCCTGCTGGGCTGAGCGGCTTCCACCATCCATCAGCAGTGTCAGCTCTCCCACAGCGGCTCAGCAGAGGCTAAGAGCATGGAATAAATCACACTTTTACCCACAAGCACTGCCACTCATACAGAGAGTGATTTATACTTGAATGGCACCTGAGGAATGCTTATATCAGTTTGGTTCAGCAAAAAAAAGAAAAAAAAAGAAAGTAAAATCAAAGTCCCTGTGAAATTATAATAACGTTTTTTAGGTGTTAGTATCAGTATGTTGGTCTTAAGGATAGCTATAAGTGTGCTCCAAAACTGTTAGCATTTTGTCACTTCCGCCTAAATTGATCAATGATTTTTTTTGACGTCACCTCATACTTCAGTTTCTCATCAAATTTTCTGACCAATCAAATGTTCTCTAGTATCTGAAATGTCTCGCCCCCTTCAAGACGCTTACTGGCAGAGCTGTGATGAAAACAAAACGCTATTGACTGTTTATTTTTTTAAAGGTGGAAGAGCTATGTTTTGTCCCAGCCCAGCCCTCTGTCTTCATGTTACAGTTCAAATAACATTACACATTGAACAAATGCACATTTCAAAGCACTTTACGAGTCTTTTAATACCTTTTTAATACATTTGCATAATATTCTGTTGCATATTGTCATTATAATAGTTTTAAGAATCATTAATGAACACCAAAATCTTGTATATGCTATAATATTATGCACCAGAAATGATGCACCTAATTTTTTAAACTTTAACCAAATAGCCAATAGAAATGTAAAATAAATTAAAATAAAAATTGCTAACACGTATGCAAATACTGAAATATAAATCTCAATACACTCAAACATTTACTTTTGCTGCTTGTTCAAGCTACTTATTTAATATGAGTTGAAGTAAGTTTTGTTTGGCACAACTTTTTTTTTTTGTTCAATCCACTTAAATTTGTAAAAATGATTAAGTTAACTTAATCGATTTGTGTTGGGACAACATGAAGGAATTGTATGGAACCCTTCATTTTTTTACAGTGTATTTAAAACATGCATGCTCTCATAATTATTCATGTACTGCTAATGTAACGATTTAAATGTAAACAAATTGTATTTTCAGCATTCAGCAAGTCAAAAGAAACTGATACATAGTCAGTCAGTGTCTGAGCTGAATGTGAGAGTGATGGTGCATCACCTATCAAATGTTCTGCAAACATGGGCTAAACTAAAGAAAAAGAAAAACTGTCGACTTCACAGTAGATTATCCTCATAGATTATACGCAGTCGGCTGCACCCCGAAGAGTCAGTCTCCTTGCGGAAGAGCTGGGACGTGTAATGTGTTTTAACTGGCATGCGGGGGAATTTCTGATGGGGCTTCTTGTACTGCTGCTATTGGATGACCTACATACTGTTTAACAATTTCACACACACGCTTCGGTAGTGATAAAGATCAGCTTACTTTTCCAAAAGGTGTCACAAGAACAAAATTGAGCTTCTTCCTGCCAGAATACAGACACTTTTGGTGCACTAAGCAGACAATAGACTGACAGCAGCCAAAAATAATAATAAATCACTAAATACTGGCATGGTCTGCTGCTTTGTGAGTGTTGTAATATGATCTATTCAAGACATAAACAAGATCTGTTTACCTATAAAGTTTTAGGTTTTCTATTACTCATATCCAAGGTTGGGCAAAAACACATTGAAATGTATTGTAAAATAAAATACCAAATGCCTTAAGTTTAAGGCATTTAAAACAGTCAATGAAGTATTGTAGGAATTGCCTCTGTATGACTTATTTTTATGTTGTTTGGCGTCAGCAATCCACCCAAAACTACTGCTATTTGTACAGTATACTGTTTCTCCAAATATTTTCAGTTATTCTTTAAATGGAAAAGTTAATACTGTCCAAAGCACCAATCAGAGGGTGCATTTATATGATGTCACCATGTAGACTTCCTACAAAAGTATTTTATAGTATTTTAAAAATACAAAAATACAAGACACTAAGGTATTTTGATACAAAATATTAAGCCATTCCATCAACCCTTTCAAATACAAATTACTTAATACTATTTTGAATTTAAAATATGTATTTGAAATACATGTATTATAAATACTGCCCATCCCAGCTCATAACTCACACTAATCGCAGATAAAATAACTTATTACATGTTATGAACAAAATGTATTTTCTCACTAATGATACCAGGGTCTTCTGGTTGTTCATGTATTTTTCTGAAACACTTATAATATTTGAACTTACATATAATATAAAACTTACAATAATATTGGGTAACACTTTAGGTCACAATTCACAGTATTAACAAACCATAAACTAACACTACTAACTTAATAAACTACTAATTAGCTGTTTATTATTAGTTAGTAAGGTAGAAGTTGGGTTTAGGTTTTGGGTAGGATTAGGGATGCTTTATAGGGACTTTATAGCTACTAATGAACAGTAAATATTTTAATAATAGGCAGGTAATAAGCCAGTTGTTAATAATGTATTAGTTAATGTTAATGCATTTACTAGCATGATCAAACAATGAACAATACATTATTACAGTACAATATTTATCTTTGTTAATGTCAGTAAATGGAAACAAAGTCATTGTTAGTTCATGTTAACAAGCGGTGCATTAACTAATGTTAACAGGCATACAATTGAATTTTAATAATGCATTAGTAAATGTTGAACTATGATTAATAAATTAAGTATTGTTCATTCTTAATTCATGTTCCTGTAAATACATTAACTAATGAAAACTTATTGTAAAGTGTGACCTTACTTTTCTTATTGTGGGAAGGTAAAACAATATAATGTTCCTTAAATACAGAACTTAGATTGCTCTTCCAACCTTTTATTAATTGCCATTTTTACACTGAACTCTGAAAAAGTTATAAGCTTTGTATTTAAATTAAACAGTTTAAACAGTAAATTCATCAATTCTACAAATGCAAATTGTGACTCGTTATGTTTTCTAAAGATCAAGGCACAATAATCAGTGTTAAACTCATACATAATGCTATTATCCAACAGGGAAAGGGTGTAAACCATATTATAAATGATACCCAGCACTGAATGAAAAAAAATAAAAAATAGTCCATTAAGTGGATAATATAAAGTGAATAATACAAATTAAAGAGTAAATAACATAAACACATTTAAATAATATAAAGTATTAATATACATTGCTAATTTGCTATGTGGTTCCTATGGGTTTGTTGAACAATGCCATTTGATACAATTTATTTGGATTTTTATTACTAATAGATAAAAGATTAGATGCACTACATTTCAAAGTTTAATACATATGGTAAACATACGTATTAAACATATAAATCCATCAAAACAAAACAAAAAGTAGCCTCATGTCTGCATGCAATGTTACGAGCTCTGCCTCTTTGCCGTGCAATAGCAGCCCCTCTAAAATAACCCGATTTCTGTCCAAACATACTCTGCCGCTAATGTTTCCTGGCCCACAAATTAATGGCTATGTAAGTGTTTCCTTGAGATGACTGCCTGAGGCTGAAATGAACCCTCACTTTGATATTCGGTGTCTCTGTTGACCAATGTTACTGCTGGGGCCTCTGGAGGAGGTGTGTAGGACCACCTCTGTGTTATCAAAAGAGGCTCGGTTTTAACTTGTCCGCCTCCTGCGAACGCTTTCCCCTGTGCACCAACATTCGAGATCATATGAACACTCTGAAGAATTAACAAGCACTCTTTCCAGATCCTTATCACAAAAGAAAGTGACCTTCCCCATTTGCGATCTTCCAGCACGCTGAAATAAAAGCCCTTTTAACAACAGCAACAGATTGTCAGATTATCTCTTGTGATTTAATCTCCTGTGATTTTTTTTTTTCAAATATTTCCCAAATGATGTTTAACAGAGCAAGGAATATTTTGACATTATTTCCGATAATATTCTTTCTTCTGGAAAAAGTCTTATTTGTTTTATTTCGGCTAGAATAAGAGCAGTTTAAAAAAAAAATAATTTTAAGGTCAAGATTATTAGCCCTCTTAAGCAATATTTTTTTTATTGTCTACAGCAGGGGTTCCCAAACTTTTCGACCCCCAAAAATAACAATGCCAGTGACTCGCGACCCCCAATATTCTCTGAGGTGGTTATAAATATATAAACCTCGCACACAACGGCACACACATACCAATAGGCCCTAATCTATTTATCATTTAATTTTGAAGAATGCCACTCGGAGACCATCCTCCATGTTCAGTTGTGGCCTGTATTTATTTTTGATGGGCCGTAAAGGTGTCAGAAAGTTTAACCTGGTGCCATAAAATCAATGTGCTGTGTCTTTAATATAACGTAACCACCCCAGAGGTCGCAAAAAAAAAAAAAAATGCATGTTGTCTTTTAATGTAACTATTAACTACAATTTTTTTTCTGTAGGTTATGGAAAACGAATTTGATTTTTGGAAATCACCAAGCGACCCCCCCTGACTGTCCTGCGACCCCCCAGGGGGTCCTGACCCCCACTTTGGGAACCACTGGTCTACAGAACAAACCACTGTTATACAATGACTTGCCTAATTACCCCAACTTGCCTAATAACCTAATTAACCTAGTTAAGCCTTTAAATTGCACTTTAAGCTAAATACTAGTGTCTTGAAAAATATTATACTGCCATCATGTCAAAGATAAAATAAATCAGTTATTAGAAATTAGTTACAAAAATTATTATGTTTAGACATTTGTTGAAAAAATCTTCACTCCATAAAAAAAAATTGGGGGGAAAAAATATACAGGGGGCTATAAATTCTGACTTCAACTGTATGTCGACCGTTGCAAGACCAAAATTCGCATATACTAGAAAATATAAGTTTAAAAAAAAAAGTTGGTTCGCTGGGATAATATTACATGCATTTTCTTTTTCTCTGCGGCAGCACGGTAACGTAAAGCTCTTTCCAGCTCAGCTAACGTGGTATTAACAGCTCATTTAGCTTCTGATGGGCTCCATGTGCAAAAACGCTCCGCCGCAAGAGTGAGAGGCGGATCACATGGATTTTTCAGGCCTGTCCTCATCGCTCCGTGCAAACCAGAACAAACGCGAGAGCCGGGAGGAAAACAAATAGCTTGTCCTGGTATGAGAGAGTGTTTGTGTGTATTGCTCTCCTTGGAATCGAATGAGTAAGCGGAGAGATGGAAGGCTGCTACGGGGCCTTTGCTGTATTTATTTGCTCTTATTGGGGCATTGCATAACCATACATCTTCTCCAACAGGAAGTCACTGGTCTGCACTGCACTGCTGGCACGCTTTGAAACAGAGACCATGCAGTGGGGGTTGGAAAACTTCGCCACCACAAATTTGTGAAGGAATTATGCAACATAGTGTCTTCTTATTTTTGTTTATTTAAACATTAATTTATTTGTAGATATTTTATACTTAGAAATTACTTATATCATTTTTTGAAGCAATATGCACATTTGTGTCAAACTGTGAAATTTTGTAAGAGATTTAGACTTCCTTCCAAATTATTTTCATTTACAAAAGCTGACAAATGGACGAATCCTAAAGTGAAAGATTGAGGCATAGTACAAAAATGTGAATTAGCATAATTAGCATTTTGGGGCTGCACTGTGATCCTAAATAAAGTCTTTTTTTTTTCTCTTTGCTCAGACAAACAAATAAACATTCTAATGTCAGCGAAATTATTATTAATTAATTTATTCATTTACACTGTTCATTTCCTGTAGAATTGCCAGTAACTTACTGTAAATCAATTACAGCAAAAATACAGTATTTACATTTACAGCTCCATTTGTCTTGCTCCACAAACAAAGATGGATCCAAGATGCAAGTGTCTTTATTGACCTGAGGTCATAAATAATAGTGCAAGAAAATCCAAAACAGACAACATAGGCTCATTCTGAAAACGCCTATATATACATATATAGCCCTATATACATTTCTGGAGATCGCAAATTATGTAGCCAGAAGTATGTATGGATGCATTTCGTCTTTAAAACAAACGCTACAGGGCAGTATGATCCCTTTCCTTTTCGCGCTTACCAGCTGACCGCTTACCTCCTTATAGACGGTTTTCCCACGGTTACCAGTTTGTCCCGTTAGCTTGCCATGTACGTCGAAGGATTTGAGACGCAGAAAGGAGTTGGCCATGACGACGGGGTTCAAGTCCAGCGAAGAACAGTTCCAGAAAGCAGGTAAGACAAAAACAGAAGCCAAAAAATTAAATAAACAAGTAAATAACAAGGTGAGAATGTGGTAAAATCTGAAAACGTGGTAAAGCCAGGCGAGGGCTTTTCTTTTTCTGGATTGCGATTTAAAACTGTCGGTTGGGTTTAGGGAAGGAGGAGGGTGGGTCAGTCGATCAGTCAGTCAGTCAGTCGTTTAGTCAGTAACAGCGGCCTCTGGTGGATTCACACGAGAACAGCAGGCGCGAATGGCACTCTGAAATTTGAAATCTGAAAAAGCGTACACAGTGGCCTCTGGCGGATTCGCGAAAACACCGTAGCTGAAAAGTGAGCCAATAACGTCCCAAAGACAGCCAAAACCAGGTAAACAGCCCAGATAATCCAGAGAAAAGCAAACGAGAGTCCTGACAAGACTCAGAGTCAGTATGAATAAACAATAATGAACTGGCAATAAAGAACCGCCGCTCAGATATAGCCTAGGTAATAAGCCACAGCTGAGGCGGCTGATCAGAACAGCTGATCGGCATTAAGCAGTAAAACCACGTGACCATAACACCGACACGCAACAACAAATGCACGCGGAGGTAAGCAAAACATAACCATCTGACAACAATACTGACAACACCAGAAGTGCACACAAATCCACATCCGTGACATGCTGTGTATGTATTTACAGTATTGCATATATTTAGTGTAAAATATACAGCAATTTTCACAATGCAACTTTAAAATACAGTAACATACTGCATAACTGTCCTACAGTTAAGTACTGTATCATTCACAAAAATCATTAACAGTGTAGTTACTCATTTTTGATTCTTGAATACCCCTGTTGTAAAACCATTTGACTGAACATTAATTTAGGAACATACTGAGCACTACTTTAAAGGGATAGTTCACCCAAAAATTTAATCTCTGTCATCGTTTACTCACCTGTCACTTGTTCAAAACCTATTTGAGTTTATTCCTTCTGTTGCACACAAAAGAAGACATTTTGTATATTCTTTTGTGTGGCACCAGTAGCTGGTACCATTGACTTCCATAGTCTTTTTTTTGCAGTCACATTGTATTTTAATGTACAATTCATAACCATTAACTAAGACTTTTAGCTCAGTAAACTACTAATTAGCTGGTTATTAATGGTTAGTAAGTTAGTAGTTGGGTTTAGGTATTGGGTAGGATTAGGCATGTAAAATAAGACCATACTTTATAAGTGCTAATAACAGTTAACATCATAATAATAGGCAGGTAATAAGCCAGTAGTATGAATTGTTACTTAAACTAAAGTGTTACCTTTTTTTCCTACTATGGAAGTCAATGGGTACCATCAACCAGCATTCTTCAAAATATCTTCTTCTGTGTTCAACAGAAGAAACTCAAAAAGCTTCAAAACCCCATGAGGGAGAATAAATGATAAACGAGGAAATTAATTTTCATTTTTTGGTGAACTATCCCTTTAAATAAACCTTTATTGTACAAACTTGTAGCTGAAAAACCAACAAAACTGAAACATCAAGACATTTGACTTATTTGACTGCAATAAAAAAATGCAAGTAATAAATACACATTTATTTTCTTCTACCGGTTATTTATGTTGCATATCTATGAATCGTCTAAAATTTCTGCAGTGTATTTAGTGGATGCAGATGTGTTTTGCTGGAACAAATGAATGAAGAAAGCGTGTGATTGGAGGGTTTCTCTGAGATGATGCATTTAGTCATCCTGTCAGAGTCTGCGCTCGAGCTAAAGCTGTGAAACGTAATAAAGATCTGGATATATCTGGCCCTCATGTGTGATTGCTGCTGGCAGACCTGTGGCTCCCTCAGGCAATGAAACTCTCTCTCTCTCTCTTCTCCACCAGTTTCCCTTTCTGCCAGATCACGCTGAGCCAAGACTGAAAAACCAACAACTGCTCCTCATGATGAAAGCGGGACAGTGGGGGGCTTCCCATAAAGCCCTCTCCCACTCTCTGTGCTGTCAGGCCCATTTCCACACAGCGCCATTACACACGTCGCTCTGAAGTGAAAGGCACGCTGACATCTCACTTTACATGAATGTGTGTGTTTGTGCATAGATTAGTTCAGGTGTGTGACACTTGACAAAACTCCTCCTCGTTTTTAAGTCAAGGCCTCTTGGTGAATCTTGTTTGTCTTGTTTTTTTGACACAACCGTTTTGTTTGTTTTTTTTGGGGGGGGGGGGGTTCAGAAGCTGGATAACATACAATTTTTACTGTTAGCTTGTTTCCGACAGTCTTTAATCAAAACAGACTGCCAAACTGTAACTGGTTGGACAGCTTTTCAAAAAATGGCTGAGAGTCATAATATTTCTGGAACTGATAGAATTGTGAACTTTTTATTTAACAAGGACAATGCTCATTAATCAACAGTAAAAACTGTAAATAAGCCAGAGTTAGCCACAAGGGCTAAATTTCATCTGTTGCCCAATATTATTTAATGTAAAAGCAATATTTTCATTATCTTTAGTGTCTAACGATCCCTTATACGTGAATATAAAATACTGATTTGTTTGTCTCTTTCCAGTTATAACAATAATTCACTAATTACTGTTTGTACTGTATTTTTTATCAATCTCAATACTGGAGAAACAGTTGAAGACATAACTATTTAACAGAGAAAAGATTGAACACATTTTTAAACATAATAGTTAAAAGCAATTTTGTATATGCCAAAATTACACACTGTAAAAAAAATCTGTTTCTGTATTTTGTGATTCATAAGTGTTTATTTTCGTTTAAGGTTGCGAATTGCATTATAGGATGTTTATCTCTGCTCTGACTACTTTTTATGATAGAAATTCAACTTTACAGTTTAACAAAGTGACTTTTATTGACTTTTTTTATTAGTGTGAAATAATATAATGTATAAGAAATAATATATAGAGAAAAAGATTTTTGTACCATAATACACAACCCCAACCCAGACAATATATCACTTTGAACTATTAAAAATGTGAGTAAAAGTCACATTTGTTCGAGATTTTCAAGGTTAAAAGTTGTTGGAAGAAAGATCAAGGTCCCATAATGCAATTCAAAAGCATAAATAAATAGGAAAAAAAGCATAAATAAAAATAATAAAAACATGAATTACAAAATACGGAAAACTGCTAGTTTACGAATATTATTTACAGTGCAGTATATACTATTTTACTATGATTTTGCAAGATACTAGTATTAGTATCGGTGGAAGATACTTCACTAATGTATAGTAAGTAATGTATAGCGTCAGTATTTAATGTCACTGTGTACGTAACTGCCAAAACCAGATCTATGCTCAAACAATGCCCATGCATTCTTCTCAGTGTTAATCTGCACTTGCAAATGTTAAATATCATACAAATATGACAGGAATTGCATACATCAATGCTTTGTTAATGCAGGCTGTCAAGATAGCAACAACCTAGACTTATGTACCATCAACTGTTGCCTTTAAACATGCAGATAAACTGCAGAGACAATTCAGTGCATAGGTGTGACTAGTGCCTGCTTTAAAAGAATAAATAAATGAAATGAAAAATAAAAATAAAAGTCTATTTACATGCCTAATTTGTCTATTTACATGCGTAAACATTAACACAGAATCTAGTTTTTCATCAATTAACATGTTATTATAGTTTAATCTATGTTAATCCTGTAATTTAAAGATGACTTTCAGCATCAGTGCTAAGGTATGTCACATGATCTTTTAGAAACTGTTGAGCTGCTATGTGTTTTTGTGAAAATTATGATAAAGTACCATTCATAATTACCATTAAAGATGCCAAAGAATAAAAATCTGGATATACCTAAGCATAGCTGAATACTAAGGGTTCAATATATGTAAATGACTTATACCATTAGCCTCAAACTCTTGTTCTTGTTCAAGAACTCATTGTTCTTGTTCTCACGTAAATGCACACAGCGAGAGTAAAATCCTGGTAACAATTCACATAGGATCATTAATATGCACAGACCAGGCAGCATTCTTAATGAGACAACAACAATATTTTTTTCCCTTATTTTCAAGTTTATCTAAGCTTGTCTTATAAGTACTATGTAGGTGGGACTCTTATTTTGAAAATGAAACTGGCATTATATAAAGCTCTCAGTTAATATTGCAGGTAATATCTCATCTCATCACAGGTCATCATCAGAACACAAAATTCAGAGAAGATGGATTCAACGCACTCTGTTTTCTTTTATTAATCAAGGACGTTACATTTATCAAGGCTGAAATACCTTGATAATGTGAATAAAAAGGATTTTATTTGAAATAAATTGTTATTTTGAACTTGTTATTTCGTCAAAGAATGCTAAAAATTAAATGTATCGCCGTTTCCATAAAACTAAAGCACGGAAAAAAGTTTTCAACATTGATAATTATAAGAATCATTATTAACTAATAAGTGTTCTCAGCAGATAATGATTTATGAAGGAACATGTGACACTGGAGTAATGATGCTGAAAAGGAAAAAAGTACATTTTATTTGTACAAATTGTAATAATATTTCACAGTTTTACAGCTTTTCAAATCAAATTGTGCACTCGTGATGAGCAGAAAAGGCTCCCAAACATTAGACTGGCAGTGTATGTAAAATGTCAGCTCTCAGGGTGTGTGGTGGAGTTGATGGACCGGACATGTAAAAGTGAGCGTCACGCTGCACAAGGTGCGTGCATGTGTGTGTGTTTGTGTTTTTTCAGATGGCGTAGTCAGGCGAATTCAGACCCAACCGCAGACTTTGGCAGCCTGCCCTATCTGAGCTTAGCAAACGCCAAGAGAAGATACCTGCAATTTGTCATCCATATAAAATAACAGCGTCGAGCCATAGAGTCATTCTAGAAGGCGCGTCTGTTTTACTCTGGGGAAAATATTCAGCTCGGCATCTGTGCCCTTTCTGACTTTTCTTTTTTTTAACGATTACAATCTCTTTTTTTTCATTCTCGCTTTATATTTTTACAACAGTTGGCAAGCCTCGGTAACATGTTTTAGACTGAAGAATCTGTTCAGACTGCAGTGCCTTTGAGTTGCGCTTTCAGAGGAGGAAAGAGGCCAGAGGGCAATGCATTAATTCTTTCTTTGACAAGACGTTCGTAGAAATGCCAAGGTTAGATTTCTTACATGATGCGTAAGGCTTGTGCCCGTCCGCATTCGGCTGGCCCAAATTACATGCTAGCTGTTCGAGATTTCACCCTGTCATTTACCATCAAAAGCTACAAGGGAATCTGGCACGAGCAGGAACTGAATCGCCAACTTTTACGACCTGCAATATTGTGTTTGCAATGAACATCGTAATAAAATGCACACTCTGACATTCTTGAGACAAATGAGACTCCTGAAAAAAAAACTGTATAATCGCATCAAGCTTTTACTTTACCAATAAGCATGTTTTTGTGACTAAGCAATAGTGTTTACATAAATGTGCTTATTAAATTAAACATTTATTATATTGCAGGCATTTAAGTATTTAGGTCAATTTAATTTATTTATTTATTTTTTAAATATTGGAAAATGTTGATGTTTTATTAATACCTTTTATTATTTATTGATTCATTATTTTGTATTTACAAATATTAACTTAAGGTCACTGGTTCGAGTCCCAGCTGGATCAGTTGGCATTTCTGTGTGGAGTTTGCATGTTCTCCCTGTGTTGGCGTGGGTTTCCTTTGGGTGCTCCAGTTTCCCCCACAGTCCAAAGACATGCGCTGTAGGTGAATTGAATAAGCTAAATTGGTCATAGTGTATGAGTGTGAATGAGTGTTTCCCAGTACTGGGTTGCAGCTGGAAGGGCATCCGCTGTGTGAAACATATTCTGGATAAGTTGGCGGTTCATTCTGCTGTGGCGACCCCTAATGAATAAAGGGACTAAGCCAAAGGAAAATTAATGAATGAATGAATGAAATATTAACTTAATTAGAACGTTTCAATACATTTTATTTCAATATGTTTGTAAATACTATTATTATATATTTAGGTATTTGGTTTATGCCCTGCTTTATTAGGAGTCACCACAGCAGAATGAACCACTAATTATTTGGATGGCCTTCTTGCCACAACTCAGCACTGAGAGTACAATCAACCTAAAGACTGAGCCACTGTGCCGCCCCATTATATTTGATCATTTATTCAATAAATTATCATGTAAATCAAAAATTATATTACAAATCCCATCATAACATTAATCCATAAATGCACATGCGTCTATGATTATTGAAATTATTTATTGAAATGTATTTATTAAATAAGATATATAAAATAAAATAATAGACATTTTATTTTAAAAATTACAAATATACATTTTTTATTCATTTATAATCAATATTATTGCTATCTTCATTATCTACGCATTTTTTGTATTTTACAAATATTTAAAACATGTTTTAATAAATAAATAACAGCAGCAATAGAAGTCTGTACATGAATATGCAGGCTACAAAGCACCACAGTAGTGTATTTTGCTACATCAAAGGCCACAACAAGTGAAAAGTGCAAAAAAGTTTGTGTGTGTGTGTGTGTACGTGTTTTTGTGACATGTCAGGACACAAATCTGTATAATGACATAGGTATGACACAGGTATTACAAAAAGGAGGTGAAATATGAGGACATTGCTGACGTCCTCATTTCTCAAAAAGCTTATAAATCACACAGAATGAGTTTAATAAGAGAGTAAAGCTGTACACAGTTTCCTGTGATGGTTGGGTTTAGGGGTAGGGTGGGGTTAGGGCAATACAAAATACGGTTTGTGCTGTATAAAATCAATGGAAACCTATGTAATGTACCCACTTTTCACAAAAACAAACGTGTGTACGTGTGTGCGTGTGTGTGTGTGTGTGTGTGTGTGCGTGTTTGTGTGTTTTATATCCCAGTGGGGACTTAAACCTGAATTCACAAAGACTCATGGGGAAACCAAGGTCCCAATGTGTAAACATGCTTATAAATCTCACAGAATTACGCATTTTAAAAAAATTATATATTCTGTATAGTAGAAACATCATTATGAGAGTACCCACTGGGATGTGTGTGTGTGTGTGTGTGTGTGTGTGTGCGTGCGTGCATGCGTGCATGAGCGCGTGCGTGCGTGTGTGTACATTATGCATGAATTTATTTCACACGGTTATTTAAACCCAAACTCTGGATAAAATATGGACTGTTGGGTGCATTTTTAAAATTACACTGTTTGGGTTTGTTGTATTATACCCAAATTTGGGTTTAAATAAGCCTAGCATAGTAACTATGTCTACGTCAGAATCTCTCTCTCTCTTCCTTTCATTAATGTCATTAGAGTCAGGATTGTTCACCGTTTTGCTGTTTTTTTATGCTGCTCATAACAGAAGGGCACAGTTAAGCTTGTGTTTTGCGTACAAGTGTGCTCAGGTGTAGCACCTTTGAAAATAAATTCCTTCTGGATTTCACGCGTCTGCCGGGCCAAAGGTGACAAATCTTGATACAGTGTACACAGCTAATCTGTAGATCTGGAGACATCGATCTTTTTCACACATGACAAATATGACAGAAAGGGAGCGCATTCCTGTCTAAGCAAGGTTTTAGATCCCACTACAAATTATAGTGAGCATTTAAGAGACTGATCAAACAAATACAGCACTGCTGTGTTTGTATATCTATTGTGCAGACACAAACATAAGAGGAAGAGTAATACCCGCTACAAAGAAGAGAGAACACCAGCATATCGTCGGTAGACAGAATATGGTGTCATTTATCATTTGGCTCTTTTATATCCAGCACGACTATACAGGCATCAAAGGCTGAAACTCTTCACAGTGAGTAGATGGAGTTTATGGATGTCTCCACACGTCACCTTGTTTAAAAACAAAAACAAATTCAAAGCCTGTTAAGTGAACTAAAAAGAGACCCAAGTTCTGATTTGGTTCACATCATAACTCCTAACAATAGGTGAAAAACAAAAAACCATGAATATACTTAAAAGAATGAACTCTGCCATGACAGGATGACACAAAAATAATAAGAAGAAAAAAGTAATAATACTTCTACCACCAGTGTTGCAGTACTTTTAAAAGTAATGCATTATAATCTTGCGTTACTTCTTTAAAAAAAAAAATTAAAAGTAACTCAATGTGTAGTTTAGTTACTTTTAAAGGGAAAAAAAACGTTACTGTTGTGTATTTTTTTCATCTTGGCTGGACTTTCATGTTTGTATTAATATAATAAAAACTTCAAATTTTGACAAAAGTAAGGCCCTTTTACAGCAAAAGTGAAATGTAAAGTGAATACATCTCAAGCTGAAGAAACTGCACAATTTAACTCTAAAAAACCTTTCAGCAGTTCTGCATTTCTGAATTGCATGAAAAATAGAATGAATAAAGATAGTTTGCACTCTTCAGCCAGGAATATTCAGAGTTTGCATTTTACAGTTTTAAGGGTACTGAATCTGTTTTTGTGCAAGTGAGATGAGTAAATACATGTCCACATTTCAGCTGAAACTACAGTGTGTATCATTTAGACATCATAAACAACACATCTGCTTACTCCTGATTTTTCTCAACTTACAGTAGATAAACTGACAGTAAATAAACAGAAAAACAAAGTCACTGGTGTTACTTTTTTGAAAAAGTAACTGATGTATATATTTACTTGGTAATTAAAGTAATAATTTACTAGTTACTTGAAAAAGTAATCTGATTACTTAACTTACGTTACTTGTAATGCATCCAATCCAATCCAACAATGACGACTATGACAACGAGTACTACTACTACTACTACTACTACTACTAATGCTAATGCTAATAAAACTAATACTAAAAATACTAATACTAATAATAGTTAAAAACTAAAATACTGCTGTCAGTAGCTACATTTCCGTCCACCTATTTTTGTGCATTTTAAATATGCGCATTAATTAAAAAAATAATAATAATAATAATAAAATAAAATTAATATATATATAAATAAAATGTTTAAAAAAAAACAGCAAGAACGCGAATAAATGTTGAAAATGCACATAAAAACTTATGCGCAAAATTGAGTATAGGATAAACTTTTTATTCGATAAGAAAAGATGTGCATAAACTACAATGGAAACACTTTTACTAAACAAATTCCAGGTTGCGCATTAAAAAAAGTCATGAGATTTTGTTATAAGAGATCATGTGATGATAAAAATATGTGTGAATGGACAAACCAGCAGGCTGAGCACATTGTAAAACATCTGAAATGTTATTTTGGTCATTCTAAAGTGCCTTAACCATTTCAGTATTAGTGTTATTATATTATTACTGACCTCCAGAATTGTCAAGAGCGTCTGTGCTCCGCGTCTCACGCCTTCAAACGCCACCATACATTCATTGCGTGTCGGCATTTGTTTTCTGAGGCTCAAGTAATTTATTAAATAAGGAAAAGATTCACGCTGCTTCTCCTACCTCAGCAAATTGCGTTTTTACTGTTGATATTTGGTGCCAGCTTATCAGGAAGTGATGATTTTGTTCTCTTTGACTTGTTGGATGGAAACACTGCTTCATTTGCACATTTTTTATGCGATATTCCATTTTTGCACATAAACTTAATTAACATTTTTGGATGAAAATATAGCTACTGAAAAGTGTACTAAGACAGAGTTAAAGTGGAAATTTTATTACATTATTTATTTATATTTATTTATTTATATTTTATTATATTTATTATTATTTTTTAAAAAAAGCAGCAACAGAAGAAAGATAAATTCCACACTCTTGGAAAAGGTACATGGAAAAACACAAAATAATGTTCAGCGTGACAGTTGCATAAACTGATTAAATTAGTATTTAAAAGTCACCAATTCTTTTTTTAAGACCATAGCCTGTTCAAGTCAGTTAAAATAAGATTGACCGCTCTGATTTGAACCCCAAAAAAGCAAGACCGCCCACCCCTCGGCTAACTGCTACCTGTTTGTCAAACTAGTTCTTAAACAGTTAGTTCACCCAAAAATGAAAAATCTGTTATTAATTACTAACCCTGGTGTTGTTTCAGTCATCTGAGACCTTTGTTCTTCTTCAAAACACAAATTAAGATATTTTTAGATTAAATCCAAAGCTCTCTCATCAAGTCATTTTTACAGTTATTTTGGCACACAACAGTGTCGTTGGAGCTTTGTATGATTACAGTTGAACCATTGGAGTCACATAAAATGTTTTGACAATGTTTTTGTTCCTTTCTTTGAATAACTCTGGACCATTGCTGTCTATGGAGGGTCCGAGAGCTCTCGGATATCATCTAACATATCTTCATTTGTGTTCCAAAGATGAACGAAGGTCTCAGGCAATTGGAACGACATAAGGGCGAGTAATTAATAACACATTTGGTATTTTGGGTTTAAATAACCCTTTAAGAAAGAATCTTCACATAGTGACAATATTTACATAAAATGGTCAAAGATCCTACGATTGTCATAGACTGGTCTGCTTAAAACCTGTGTTTGTTCAAACACACATGATCATACAACTGTTAGCTCAGTGTTTCTGGCTGCAGGTTTGCACTCGTTTGCCTCCAGGATTAGCAGTCTGATCACATCTAAAACTCTCACGCTGCCACCAGTCCATTAGCTGATTCGCTGGGGACGCCGACATTGTCTGTTTCCGTCTTTAGATTTGGCCTGAAAATTGCAACGACTTTAAACTCACACTTTTCAAGAGCTGCCATGCGTGAAAGCCACAAACTGAAGAAGCTAACAGAATCCATTTGTCAAGTGCAAAGACATGCAAACTATGAACGCAAACAATCAGGACAAACAGGATGATACAGTTGGTGCAGCGCAGACAGGACGAGTGTGTTTTGAAGACATCAGCTTGTGTAATGTGTTATTAGATGGTGTGATTGGCAGGGCCCTCTGTGTGTGGTGAGGAGCAGCTGTAGACGGAGAGAGGACAGATGCGGCCAAGCCGAGGGCCAGCGATTCGCTTTGCTGGGCCTCTGTGGCCTTTAATAAACACATCTACTGCCTGCAGAGCAACAGTAAAGACAGGGAGGGGAAAGAAAAAAAATAGACAGGAACTCCCGACTTGAACTCTGCTATCATCCTGATCCAAATGTTAATGGAATTATTGACCAAAAATTTAAAATAATGTAATTATTATTTAGTCACTATCATGTCGTTCCGACTTTCTTATATGCAAAAAAATAAAAACTAAATCATATGTACTGTTTTTAAATACATGTAATAGGAGTATGTGATTTCAGACACACATTAATGTCTTGGGGTCCATTGGGCTGCTTCAAACACACACAAAAAAAGAAAAACACTACTCACAACACTAAATTACTTTCTGACATCTAATTTCAAGTTATTTGTCAGAGAAAATGGAATCTGTTTATTTCTTCTTTACTTTGTCATATCTGTCTCTCTGCACTGGAACCATTATTATTGTATTAGGATTGCTCAGATGTAGAACCACAACAAAGTCCTGAAAGTATACTTTAATATGAGTTGTCCTCAAATCGTGACTTGATCAGAGTTTGCGTACGTCCTTAAACGTGAGTTATAAAATACTGTCCTTAATTTGGAGGTAATTTGTCAGGTCTTTATAGAAGTATAGACAGTGGGTTAGAAAGCTTAATTTCAAAATTAAGGTAAAAGCATTGTAAAATGATTGTAAAAGTTGTGCATTATGGTAAAGAAGACATGACCAGTTTGTGCAATGAAGATACTGAAATGTAAGTCATTATTCATTCATAATCTTTCCCTTAATTACTGTGAACACCACCAACCCCAGGAGTTGAACTTGAGAACCAGACTGGCCTACAAAAAAGAAGTCACAAAAAAACATTATAAGCGCAAATAAATCAGAGACCATTGGGGCCAGTGGTTTTTGCAATCTACTCAGGGTACATAAACATGACTGATGTACATGGCAATGACAAATGCAACACTTTTCCTTAGTGTTTTTGATTTGTTTTTCTGCATTCAGACAAGATCAACTTTTCCAAATTCAAATACTTTCCAGATGCCTTTTCAATTTTTCCCAGCAGTGTGGCAATTTACATGTATAAACATACAGTACATACAGTACTGTATTGGATGTTATTTGTTATTGTACTCTATAGTATGGTGTAGTATTCTAAGGACAATATTTGATGGCATGTTTGCCCCAAGCCCAACATTGAATTACTCTCGTATATGTCATTTACTCATCTTAAATGTGTCACT
Organism: Danio jaintianensis; assembly: GCA_903798115.1. Classification (NCBI taxonomy): domain Eukaryota; kingdom Metazoa; phylum Chordata; class Actinopteri; order Cypriniformes; family Danionidae; genus Danio; species Danio jaintianensis. Next base: position 20,269,008 of record CAIGQV010016645.1, on the reverse strand, counting down.
TTTCCTTTAAAATGTATTTAGTTTAGTATGATGCATTGTTCTTTCATGAACCGGTGATCTTCATGCATTTTGTCTTCTACCAAAAGGCACAAATGAAAAAAAGAAATCAGATCAGATGAGATGAGATCAGCAGAGACTGACATTTTCTCACCAGAGACAAAAAGACACATATATCCCGAAATTATTCATAACTCTGGCAAATTCTGACTTCAAGTTACTTGAATAAAAGTAAATTAAAAATTAATTCAATTATTTTCCTTCGGCTTAGTCCCTTTATTTATCAGGGGTCGCCACAGCGGAATGAACCGCCAACTTATCCAGCATATGTTTTACACAGCGGATGCCCTTCCAGCTGCAAACCAGTACTGGGAAACATCCATACACACTCATTCACACACATACACTACGGCCAATTTAGTTTATTTAATTGACCTATAGCGCATGTCTTTGGACTGTGGACTGTGGGGGAAACCGGAGCACTCGGAGGAAACCCACGCGAACACGGGGAGAACATGCAAACTCCACACAGAAATGCCAGACTCACACTCACACAGGACTCAAACCAGCGACCTTCTTGCTGTGAGCCGACAGTGCTAACCACTGAGCTACCGTGTCACCCTAAATTAAAAATTTTACATTTTAATTTAATCTGTACTTTAAGGTTAATACATTCTTTATAAAATAAAGAAACTGATTTGATTTCATCAGGACTTTAATAACTCCAATATTGCCATACCATTTTTTTTTTTACTATTGTATTTAATTAAAGTTCACCCAAAAAATGAAAATGTAGCTAGAAACCTGTAACCATTGACTTCCATAGAATTTGTTTTTCCTACTATGGTTACAGGTTTCAAACATTTTTTTAAATATCTTCTTTTGTGTTCAACATAAGAAAGAAACTATTAAACGGTGAGTAAATGATGACAGAATTGTCAGTGTTGGGTAAACTATCCATTTGTGACATTTATCTTCTTCATAGTTGTTCCCATCTATCCAGACACAGGTCTCAAAAAGCTATGACACAGACACAAAAAGGTTAATCTCTCACAGTCGGACTTCCCCCAAACAACAGCCACGTGAGCAGCAGCAGCACTCCCATAACATCAAAGTTCTAATTCAATTTGCAACCTTTTAATTACAGGATTTTGCTTTGGTCTTAATCTTACGCTGATCCTCAGATTGATCCTCAAATCATCTCCTTCGTGACACGAAGGTTAATGCTCACTTCAGAGGAAGAGAAAGAAGACTCAATAAAGCAGGCTTTATTGACCGATATTAGATCTGACTCAGACACATGTGCTCCCTGCCACCCTCAAAGACCCATAATCCTCTCTGCTTTTCAGGTGTTGTGTGTTTAGACAGCTTTGAGAGCACAAAAGACGCGTAAAAACCCCGGGCAGAGAAAAGATTCGGCCAAGCATTGCATCTGAAATGAACAATCTTGATAATGGAAAGCACTTAAAGAGGAGAGAGTGAGAAATGAGAGCGATGCCCACCTGGACGTGTCTCTGCCAGGGCGTGTGGTTTTTGTGGTGAGGTTTGTGTGCTGTGAGATTTAGCCGTGCCATTTTCTTCAAAGACAGATTGGGGGTGTTGGCTTGTTTTACACTTCCATACGTGAAGGCGAACAGCCAACTGGGTTTGTAAGCATAAGCCAAGTCTTTGTCCACAGACGACCTTTAACATGTCCTAACAGTGCAGGACAGACAGTCTAAAGCCAGCAGTTTTGAATTATAAAAGAGGTACAGCCATGTTTATGTTTCACCAGGAGACCGAGGAGTGTGTGGATCTGGAAAACAGTGAATCATCTTTTTTTTTTTCGTAATACATCTAGCTGGACTGAATATGTAACTGAGATTTCAGAGTTTGGTCTCTTTCTCTTATGCTTGTCTCTGCTTTTCTCGATTATTTAGCTGGACCGTATATCTCTTTTCTTTTTATCTACTTTTGTCTCTTGGATTCTGATGCAAGTGTTTATTCTTCTAAGCTTTTTTTAAAAATCCCTGTCAAAGCCTTAATAAATATATACACATTTTTATTAATGTTAAAATATTATTTTTATTAAATATAAAAATTAATAAGGGCGACACGGTGGCTCAGTGGTTAGCACAGTGGCCTCACAGCAAGAAGGTCACTGGTTCGAGTCCCGGCTGGGTCAGATGGCATGTTGTGTGGAGTTTGCATGTTCTCCCCGTGTTCGTGTGGGTTTCTTCTGGGTGCTCCGGTTTTCCCCACAGTCCAAAGACATGCGGTACAGGTGAACTGAATAAACAAAATTGGCCATGGTGTATGTGAGTGAATGAGTGTGTATGGGTGTTTCCCAGTACTGGGTTGCAGCTGGAAGGGCATCCGCTGTGTAAAACATATGTTGGATAAGTTGGCGGTTCAAGCCGAAGGAAAATAAATGAATGAATGAAAAATAAATCATTTTATTTTACTTTTAAAATAGTTTATTTTTATTAAAATATACAAATCATATATCATAATATTGAACCTAACATTGTACAGTACATTTTACGCAAAAAATCATATTATTTAAGAAATGTTCATATTATTTAAATGGAAAGCAAATATAAATATTTTTACAAATATATAAACATGAAATAAGTATAAAAATATGCTATTCTACACATTTAGAGATTTTTTTCATTTTAAATAAATATATATATTTTTTTTTAAACACACACATGACAGCATATATATAGATAAACATTCATTCATTCATTTTCCTTCGGCTTAGTCTCTGATTTATTTATTTATTTATTATGTTTTACACAGCGGCTGCCCTTTCCAGCCACAACCCAGTATTGGGAAACACACAATCCCTCACGCATTCGCACACCCTCATACACTACGGCCAATTTAGTTTATCTAATTCACTTATAGCGCATGTCTTTGGACTGTGGGGGAAACCGGAGCACCCTGAGGAAAACCACACGAACACAGGGAGAACACCGGGACTCGAACCAGCAACCTTCTTGCTGTGAGGCGACAGTACTAACCACTGAGCCACCCTATAGATAAACCATTTTCATATATTTTATAAAAAATATACAATGCAGTCAGTGTACTATATAAGAAATCATTTTACAATAAAATATTTTTTAATTATGGAGAAATAAATGATAAATGGAAATTTAGAAACAATTATATTTTAAATATAAAAAATATATTTACATTTGAAAACTGTACAAAAATAAACAAACAAATGTATAAATATACAATACATAAATTAATTATATATTTTATAATTGAATATTTGGCAGATTTATATATAGTTTATATTTATCATAAGCATACAATTGATTTTTTTTCATAGATTTTTAGATTTATACTGTACAAAATCCACTCCATGATGCTAGGTTGTAATGTGTGGTTGTCAAGGCCTTGCTATGTGGTTGTTAGGGCATATGCATTTGCAAGCATCTTCTGTATTAGGGCTGCATGATATTGGAAAAAAAGTACATTGCAATATTTAAATTTTCTGTGATTTATATTGCAAGTTTTCACAAGATAATTAATGAATAATTTAATATTGATTGGGATGATTGGCATAAAATATAATAAACAAATTACAAGAAGATATAAATAAATCAGAGAAAAAAATACAAATGGAGGAGTCTAACAGCATACAGGTACAGAAATAAAACAATAAAGCTGCATATTATTTATTGTGTAAATAATTAAATACAATTAACCTTTAGATTAATTGTTGTGATTAATAAAGCTACTTTAGTAATAATTCCTTGTGCCCAAATGTTTTAAACTAGCTTAAAATGTTTACTGAAGGCCTTAAAAACACAAGCAATTAATAAACCTTCACTTTATTATGGTTTAACTGAAATTACCCCAAAATTCTCATGTGTTCTGAATTGCTGTACCTGCTCAACTATAATCCTGACTCCACATTGTCCTGCGATGTGACTATTGCGTATTCACACATAGCGATATCGATGCTAAAACGATATATTGTGCAGCCCTATTCTGTATGGTTGCTACACCAAGAGCTTCACAAGTTCAACAACACAATTGAACAATAATTCAAGGTACAATTCACATCCAAGAAACAAAATGTGTCAAACAAGTTGCGTGCCGAAGTTTAACACTAAAATAAATGCCCCGGTGATAAAAGACGAAAGAGACACAGAGTCACTCATATATCACCATAATCTCTTTCTGTTTATGTTTCTTTCATTCCCTCACTTACACTGTCTGTCTGTGAGAATTGCTGGCTTTTTTAAATCAGCAGATTGTAATGGGCTTTTGGAAGAATGTTCTGGAAATATGATCCTGCAATTAGAGATTATTGTCTTTGCATAAATTTGCAAACGGGAGGGAGGGGACGATCCCACAGGATAAGTGAGAAAAAGGCTGTCTTTGAGAGCTAGCCAAACCAGCCTCTGTCCCTGGAGACGAGTTTCACAGACACTGTAACCTACACACACACACATACATATACATATATATATATATATATACATACACATACACACACACACACACACAGTTTAACCCTGCCTCTTAAGAGCCAGCCCGGAACTGATATACATATACACATAGACATACTGTATGTGGCCCACCGCAAAAATGAGACCACCTACCAGAGTAGCGGCCAATATGATCTCACTTTACAATGAACACAATCTTCATGACAGCACACATGGCACACACACACATATGCGCGCACACAAACACACCTGAGGAGCTCAGAGCATATCTGTGGTCTGTCTCCAGGAAATAAGATTTTAATTGTCTGAGTCTTTTATTGGGTCGTGCAAGTTCAAACATGAACATTCTTTCCTATTCATAAGAAAAAAAGGATGATATTTTCTTTCTATATTGAATGGAAAGAGCACATGCTTTAGGCAAACATGAACTATGAACATGCGTATCAGATATCGGTTTTCATTTTTATGTGGCTAATTTGCATAAAATGGTGCCATTAAAGCATAATTCTGTTTATTTATTCACAGCAACTTCGGTTAAGTCTGCATGGTGAGCCTTTGGGGCGGGGCTTTATATTTGTTCAGACCAATTACAGTATCTGAAAGCAAACAATAACAATGTTGTGATTTTATAATAACAATAGTGTGTGTGTGTGTGTGTGTGTGTGTGTGTGTGTGTGTGTGTGTGTG
>CAIGQV010016645.1:20244725-20260552 GCA_903798115.1 Danio jaintianensis | reverse complement strand
ATTGTTATAATCTTATGACTGTGGATTCAAGCGACACTTGTTTTCATGAGTAAGAGATAAGAGAATGTCTCCATTTCAAGGTCTGTATTATCTCTGGACAATGTTGTGAAGCAGTAATTTTCCATTGCTGTTGCTTGTGGTATAATAACACTTGTTGGATTTATCCTGGTCAGACAAAGTCTGAGCATTGAATCATACGCAACTAAGATTATTCAATAAACTCTGCTCTTTCTTTATCATCATTACTTCGTCTCCTGCTTCTGCTCCTCTCTGGCTTTCTCAGTCAACTCTTATATTGATAGGAGATTGTTAATTCTGTTAAATACTGGTTAACAAGTTTGGGTATTGGAAACTCTGCTGACTTGTTGTCCAGATAGCTGGAGAAACTGACATTTCCTGACAAGATCTGGCATCTGGGGCTAGATCTTATTTACCTGGCGTGGAGATGGTGATCTAACATAAGAGATGTGTTTAAGGGATTATATGCAGCATCCTTAATTTATTCTCTTAGGTAAGGAGAGATCTCCACTTAAGTATCATACTTAGAGGGAAAATGTGCTTTATGCATTATAAAGTTTGAAGCATCAAAATCGATACTAGCTATCGGACAATCACCATAACAAGGAATCGGTACTCTGTATCGGCTGCAAAAATCCTGATCGGAGCATCCCTAAAAATATATATGTATTCATTCATTTATTTTATTTTCGGCTTAGTCCCTATTAATCAGGGGTCGCCACAGCGGAATGAACCGCCAACTTATCCAGCATATGTTTTATGCAGCGGATGCCCTTCCAGCTGCAACCCACTGGGAAACATCCATACATACTCATACACTACGGACAATTTAGCCTACCCAATTTACCTATACCAGATGTTTTTGGACTTGTGGGGGAAACCGGAGCACCCGGAGGAAACCCATGCAAACACGGGGAGAACATGCAAACTCCACACAGAAACGCCAACTGACCCAGCCGAGGCTCGAACCAGCGACCTTTTTGCTGTGAGGCGAACGTGCTACCCACTGCGCCACCGTGCAGCCCTATATATGTATATATTTTTTATTATTAATTAAAACACACTTAAAACACACTTTGTGTTTTATATATATTTTATAAATACATGTCTGAATTAATGTATACAGTTCAATTTTATTTTAAAAACTGGACACTTTATGTGCATTTAATATAATTTCAGTGTATATAAAATCACCTTTGTAGATTTAATTTGATGCATACACCAAAATGGGATGCCTCGTTTTTAACAATATTTTTTATATTCAGCAAAGATGCATTAAATTGAGCATGAGACTTGGAAATGGTTTACATTTCTGTATGGTATAAAAACATGAGGATGCTTATTCAGCCAATAAGCATTGACCTAGAAATGACTTTTTTGGCTCCCCAAAAAATACTTAAGTGAAAAAATAATCAAATAACTTTTTTGTTCTATAGTGTGATTGTGAAGGATATTTTCTTAATCTAAAAAACTAAATAGAATTTTGTGAAAACAAAAAAAACATTAATGCCAATTTTAAAAAAAACAAAACATTATTTTTAAAAGTGTAGCAAGCAACCACCAAGAACATTATTGCAGCTATTCAATTAATTCAGTCATTTCTTTTACAAAATGTACAAATCTAGTTTTCTCAGTAGCTCTCAGTCTAATAATTAGTAACCTTCACTATAGCTTAATTCTTCAATTTTACAATTCATAACTCTGAGAGCATATGTCATTAAATGTTTACAGAAAAGAGCATTGTCCTAATGATGTCACGGAGCAGAGGATCGTGGGACTGAGCATGCTGAAGGTGGGTTTGATGCCAAATGCTCCATCAGTGACTAATGAAACGGTCAGAGTGGGACTAATGATCACTCAGGGAGAGTAAATAGATGGATCCACATCTCTGACTCCTAATTACAGCGCTTTCCTGTGGAGCCTCAACGGACAGAAGCATCATCAATCCACAAGCTTCATCCATATATACGAGAGTGAGGAAACTTCAGTATAAACTGTCATTAGCCAAGCAGTAGTTTCATTATGTTAATAACAATTCATTACTGATACTCTTCGTACTGTTCAAGTTAATTACAGTTCACCCAAAAATGACTCTTCTTTCATTATTGACTCATGTTGTTCCCAAGTTCTGTCTTAGAAGAATATCTTAAACTAAAACTAAACAGCAATGAGAAAAGAATGATTTTGTTAATTCAATTTACAGTATCTAATATACAATTACAAAAAAATATATATTTATTATATATATTTATTTCCTATTCAGAGCAAAGTGACTTTAACAGTATTTCCTATTGTTACTTCTTCCGATCAATCTACATTTAATGATAATTTCTCCTGAATACAAGTCATTTAATGTCATTTTTTAGGGTAAACATTTTTCGCCTCTTAAGATTTTTTTTTTTCTTCGAATGGCTACAAAACAAATCATTGCTGACCAATGACTTCCCTAAATACCTACCTTAGTTAACCTAGTTAAGCCTTAAAAATACACTTTAAGCTGAATACTAGTATCTTGTAAAATGTGCTGTCATCCTCCCATTCCTCAGCGCGCTCCATCCAAGCTTCGAGTGAGAGAAGCGCACCATCCTTCGGGAGGGTCGCCCTCTCACTCGATGACACAGAGGACCAGATGTCCATCGCTGCATCGGAGGGTGGGCTGTCATTTTCCGATGACAATTCGGACCCGCTTCCTCCCTCAGGGGTGGTAAGCGAGGCTCCGGATATGGCATCTGATATGATGGCCGTGCTAACCCGGGCTGCTTCGGCGACGAGGCTGGAGATGGCTTGTCCCCCAGCTTCGTCGCCGGACCGATTAGACGGGTGTTACGTGGAGGATAAGAAGGAGAAACCCTCTAAGCCTCCCGTCCCCTTCTTCCCGGAGGTGCACAGTAAGTTCACGCAGCGCTGAGGGCACCTTTTTCTGCCCGGTCTGCGTGCGCTCCGCCCTCACCTTCCTCGATGACGGAGCAGCCAGGGGGTACGAGGCAAAACCCCAGGTCGAGTGTGCTAGCGCGGTCAATCTTGCCCGTGTGGTGCCCCTTCCTGGCGTGGTTAGCCTCGGCTCCTGTCCAAAGCGTGTAGGTTGTCTGCGTCCCTCATGGCCAGAGCCTACACTGCTGCGGGCCAGGCTGCTTCCGTTTTGCTTGCTATGGCTAGTCCAAGCGCTGGCCCAGCGGCACGAGGAAGGTTCCGACCCAGGCTTAATGCACTATGCACTGCAACCGACTTTGCTCTAAAAACACCAGGTCGGCTGCGAGTGCCCTGGGAAGGACGATGACCACACTAGTGGTCCAGGAACGCCACCTCTGGCTAAACCTGGCAGATATGCGTGTCGTTGACAAAGTTTGCTTTCTTAACACACCCATATCCCAGGCTGGCCTGTTCGGCGACACCGGGGTGAGTTCACCCAGGAATTCACTTCGGTGAAAGAGTAGTCAAGTGCGATCGGCGGGCTCAAAAACCGCTCTCCCCGTCGATTCGTCCACTTTGGCTGCTTCTCGCCGAGGGCGCTCGTCTGTGGCTCCAAAATCTGCTCCGCCGCCCTGTCCGTTCAACTGGTTAAGCGGCAGCGTTGAGCACCTCACAGACGATCACCGCCCCCCGCCTCAGGGCGCTGCTAAGTCCAGTACGGACCGCGAAGCGTCCCTGATACGGGCCACTCGGAGAAAAGGAAGTTTGCTCTTTCCCTGGCGGAGGGCCAGGGACACCCATATCATTAACAAAAAGGCCGTATGGCTACTAAATTTTTTAAGAGCAATTTTTTCCTCTCTCCGGGTGCCAGTATGGGACGCTATGCCTTCCAGCTCGCAGGATCGGTGCTCTTCGCCACAGGCTCTGTGAGTGCCAGAGGACGGGCTCCTTTCTCTCGCACTCCTAGCCGCCCTGCGGGCTCTTGGGACGAAGTTAAGATTAAACCTCTTAACTTCCGCTCTTCCTTGGGACGCATGCCTCCCGGGGTGAGCTCTCCCATCCCGTGCTGCCCCACCGCTGGTGCGTCAGTGATTGCACCGATGATGTCACTCGCGTGGGCTCTGCCAGCCTGGTTAGCGCTGCCCAGCCCGTCGCGATGGCTCATTCGGACAATCAGACTCGGCTATGCGATTCAGTTCGCTAAACGGTCCCCCAAGTTCACGGGCGTGTATTACACCAGGTGTCAGCCCTGTGTCCGCCCCTCTCTTGTGCGAGGAGATTGCTGTCCTCCTGGCGAAGGATGCAATCAAGCCGGTCCCTCCAGCCGAGATGAGGTATGGGCTTTTTAGTCTGTACTTCATCGTACCCTAAAAGAGCAGTGGGTATGACCAATCCTAGTTCTGCGCATTTTGACCCGCTGCCTTACAAGCAGCCGCTCAGAATGCTCATGCAGAAGCACATCCCCCGGTGCGTCCGTCCTCAGGATTGGTCTGCAGCGATAGACCTGAAGGACACGTACATTCATTTCTCCATTTTCCCACGCCACCGGCTGCGGTTTGCGTGCGAGGGTCGAGCATGATAGTACAAAGTCCTCCCTTTCTGGCTCTCCCTGTCTCCGCGGGTTTTCAGGAAGCTCGCGGAGAATGCCCTAATGCCCCTTCGGCTCGCGGGCATCTGCATACTCCATTATCTCGATGACTGGCTTTTTAGCTCACTCGCGGGATCAATTGATTATGTACAGGGACTGGGTGCTCCGGCACCTCGACCTGTTGGGGTTTCGGGTCAACCGAGAAAGGAGTAGGCTCGCCCCCGTGCAGAGCATCTTTTTTCTCGGGTTGGAGCTGGACTTGATCACCATGATGGCGCGCCTCCCTCGAGAGCGCGCTGGGCTGATGCTGACCTGTCTGAGAGTGTTCGACAGGAAAACTGTGGTCCCACTGATATCATTTCAGAGGCTCCTGGGGCATATGGCATCCGTGGCCGCTTTACGCCGCTCGGGCTGTTCCATATGAGATCGCTTCAGCATTGGCTTCCCGATCAGGTCTCTAGACGCGCATGGCACGCGGGCACGCACCGGGTGACTGTCACTCCGCTGTGTCGCCGTGCCCTCAGCCTCTGGACGGACCCTGCGTTTCTACAGGCCTGTGTGCCTCTAGAACAAGTGTCCAGGCATGTCGTCGTTTCGACGGATGCTTCCAGTACGCGCTGGGGGGCCGTGTGTTGCGGGCATGCAGCTGCGGGTCCGTGGAAGGAACCCGGTTGCATTGGCATATTAATTGCCTGGAGCTGTTGGCAGTGTATCTCGCGCTGCACTGTTTTTACCGGTGCTAGAGGGGAAACACGTGCTGGTCAGGACGGACAGCACGGCGACGATGGTGTATATCAACCACACAGGGGGTATCCGCTCTCGCCGCATGTCTCAGCTCGCTCGCCGTCTGCTCCTCCGGAGTCTTTTGCGGCGGAATCGCTGCGTGCCATTTTTTCCCCCCGGCGAACTCAACCGTGCAGTCGATGCGCTCTCACGGCAGTTTACGCCCGGGAAAACTGAGACTCCACCCCCGGCTGTCCAGCTGTTATAGGTGCGCTCTGCGCGCTGGCTAACACAGCTGGCCCCTGGGCGTGCGTAAATACGCATTTCTCTCCAGTGAGCCTACTCGCAGATACTGTGTTACGTCAGGGAGGACGAGGACCAGGTCTGTTATTGCGCCTCTGGCTCAATCTGATCTGTATTTCAGCTCTCTCCTCGTGACGGCCCCTCCCTGGCATATCCCTTTGAAGAAGCTCCTTCTTCTTTGGAACAGGCACCATCTGGCACCCGCGCCCAGATCTCTGGAATCACGTGTAAGGTCCATAGATGGAGCGTGGAGGACTTAGGTGACTTACCGGTTCGGTGGTTAACACCGTCACTCAGGCTAGAGCACCCTCTACGAGGCATGCCTACACCCTGAAGTGGAGTCTATTCGCTGTGTGGTGTACTTCTCTCCGAGAAGGACCCCGGACATGCCAGATCAGTGTGATGCTTTCCTCCTTCAGCTGGCTGAGCTAAGGCTGTCCCCTTCGCACTGAGGGGTTGGCGTTACGATCATCCCCGCTCTGAGGACGCGGGGATGGCGGCGCGCTGGGAAAGCATCGCCTCATCATCCAGTTCCCAGAGGCGCGAGACGCTGGTTAATTAAATCAATCCTGTCCCCCTCTCATACCCACTTGGAGATCTCTCTTAGGAGAGGTCTGCTCGATCCACTCGACTCAGTATCTTTAAGTTTTCTGTCCAGGTAGACAGCTCTGCTGGTCGCGTTGGCATCGGTCAAGAGGGTCGGGTATCTGGAGGCATTTTCGGTCAGCGAAGTGTGCCAGCAATTCGGGCCGGCCCACTCTCACGTTTTTCTGAGACCCCGGCCCACCTAGGTGCCCGAGGTTCCTACAGCGCTTCTTTAGACTATGTAGTGAACCTGCAAGCGCTGCCCACGGAGGAGGCAGACCCAGCCCCTTTCTTTGCTGTGTCCTGTTCGCGCTCGGCGCTTGTGACCGCATTAGAGCTTACGACTCTAAGCAGCTCCTTTTCTGTTATGATCGACAGACGGGAAGTGCCGTATGCATTCTGAGGTTGGCCCACTGGATAGTGGATGCCATCTCCCTCGCTTTTCTATGCCAGGGTGAGCCGCGTACACCGGGAGTGAGAGCGCACTCGATTAAGAGTAACGCCTTCTCTTGAGCGTAAGCACGCGGCGCCTCTCTAACAGACATCTGTAGAGCTGCGGGCTGGGCGACACCTAATACATTCGTAAAGATTCTATAATCTTTAAGTGGGCTGGTTTTCCTCACGTGTGCTGGATACGCCAGTGAATGAGGAAATTCAGTACGGTGTTGAAACACGCTTGCTGCGCCTTTCTCTCTAACACAGAGATTCGTGCACTTATTCACTCTGTTCAGTTGAGTTCCCCATTTGGCGAACCCTGCAGAGTTCCTCCGAGGCCCCCAGCATCTGACTCAGCGGAGGAGTCAGGTGCCTGGCCCATTACGTAGTTGGCATGCCCACTTGGTCAGCCCGCGTTCTGGGTATAGGTGCCTGCTATGCGCGATCCCCACTGGCGATCCCATATGCTTCATTCAGCCACGGTGTAGTTCCTCCTCTTAGGCGGGCCCGTGTCTTCCCTCCCCGCTAACCATCCTTCATATGTGTTCTCCCCCTTTTCAGGGTTAGTCCATATGTCTTCCTGCCACCAGGTCTCCCCATTGGGCAGCAGGTGGCCTCCGCAGCGTCCTCCCTATCGGGACTGCACGCTTCCCAACGTACTGTCGTAATTTAAAATTCCTAGTATCTTAATTAGGTGTATTTTTTACGACTCCCCAAAAAATATAAATAAGCCTTTAAGTGCTTCACAGGTAAGTAAGGTAAGTTAGGGCCAGGGGACACGTTGGTGGGCTGCGTCTCTGGTGATGATGGTGCGCTCACGCCGGAGCCTGGCAAACCTCTCACCAGCGACGTGGTAAGGTTCAATCACTGTGGCGTTTTCCATAGATTTCCCCATATTGGAAGTTTCCACATAGCATTGTAGTTCCCCTCCCGCTGGGGAACGTAACGGTTACTAAAGTAACCCTCGTTCCCCGAGGGGGGGAACGGAAATGCTATGTTCCTTCGCCACAGGGATTGCGCCTTAGCTGACAGCTGTAGTTCGGCTTCTTCAGCTAGAAAAGGTGTTGTTGAGTGGCACAGCCGGCATTCTTATTCACAAGCTGATTGTGATTGCTGCCAGCTGCGCACGCTGACACCGCCAACTCATTGGCATTTCATTGGCCCGTTTAATTACTCTTCAGAATGATTGGCTTTCTGACGAAATCCCCATAGTGGAAGTTTCCACATAGCATTTCCGTTCCCCCCCTCGGGGAACGAGGGTTACTTTAGTAACCGTTACGATATATATATATATATTTTTTTTTATTGTGGTTCATGCTTTTGTGAACATTCTGAATCTTGACATCTCCAGTCCATATTCCATATACATTTGCACTGTACCAAAAAATAAGTAATCAATAAATTCCTTACCATTTGTCATACAGTGTTACAAGAAACAAAGAACGTCATGCAGGTTTGGAACAACACGAGTGCAACTGAACTGTTTAAATTTCATCATAACTAAAATTCTAACACAAACACACTTTCACGCATTTCAGCAAATGTGTGTATATGAAAATAATGGAAAAGAAAGAGTGAAAGTGAGCCTGTGTAATCCGCTGCTGCTGTGCGTGTCAACTCTATAGAGCCTGTTTATGGAGCTGATGGAGTTGCACTGCGCAGTCATAGGAGGTTTAGCACAAACACACACGCACATAAACACAGGATCTGCTTTCATAAAGCCCTGTAATCCCACTTCTACGAGCGCCTGAGAAAGTCAGGCAGCTGCCACCAATAAGTAAACGTCAAAAAAAATGTATCTGTGAATGAGCATGTGCATGTGCATGAACAGCTGTCTGGAAAACCACTGCACACCTGCAGTTTGTGTGGTTCCCCATTCCCCATGTCTTTCTTAAACTGACTGATTTTACCAAATCTTTCATTCACAGTAGGGCCTTGTCTACCTGCATGGTTCTGTGTGTATTGTTAGCTTGTCTTAGACTAGTACACGGCACTTTGATGCACTTCAGGCAGCTGGAGGAACAAGTCTGGACTGACGCCTGTGTGCTCAAGCGGCCTGGATCTAGTCTGTTTGCAGTGTGTAAGCGATTAGTCCTCACCCAGTAACCTAAAAAGAGCCTCTTTAATTGTCTATTGCTTTTTAAGGGTCTCTTGAAGCATGTTATAGATTACATGCAAAGAAAACAATTGGCTGCAAAGACAGTTTACACTGTTATTGATATCTGTGTCACATAATATAAAGAACAGAATGAAGATTTGTTACCCAGTAGGATGACTTCATATGGTATATTATTTTCTGGAAAAAAAAAAACATACAAAATTCTATATAGCATGCCATATTCTCTGTGATTTTTACCCCTTTAATAATATGTTGTTCATATCTACCAACAACTAATTAATAATAATTGCAATATGAAGATTTCCTGAGCACCAAATATTAGAATAATTCCAAAAGCATCATGTGACACTAATTACTGGAGAAATTGTGCTGACAATTCAGCTATGCGTTACATTTTAAAACGTATATAAATAGAAAACAGTTACTTTAAACGTTTCACAGTATTATGCACTGTATTGTATTTTTGCTCAAATAAATGCAAAGTCCTTAGTCTAAATCCTTAGTCTGCCTTAAAAAAGACATATTTTAGAAAAACGGTTCAACAAAACAGTCAGCTTTTAAAGGGGAGCTATTATCCAAAAATCACTTTTATAAAGGATTTAAGCACAGTTGTGTGGCAACAGTCCGTGAATACAGTCAGCCTCAAATGGTAAAAACTAATTATTTAGATTTTTTATAATCACAGTTCATAAAAACAGTCTGCAGAAACACTGTCAACAGGTGGCGCTATGACTGTAACTCAGTATTGGCATGTAGATGTCTTCAGGAGAGGAATCTCATCGAACGTGAATTTTCAGGCATATCAGACATTGTGTGGCTGAGTTATAAGTCCTTCCTCCATGGCAATACACTGAATTTGTCGGTTCACTACGGACACGCTCTTCTGAGAAAACTCTAGATCTTCACAATTTATCATCGCCAAGGCCTTTAGATAACAATACCCAATTTTGGTGCTGATCTGATAAAATTCCTAGCAGAAGTTTATTAAAATACAACACCTGGAAAAAACATTTTTTTGTAGGTTTTGGTATGTTTGATGTGTGTGCCATTTTTCGTATGTCTGCGTCAAACGTAGCTCAGGGGCCAGACCGTCAAATGTGCATAGGTGGCGCTGTCGAGCCATTTTGCCACACCCACTTCTAAAACCAATAACAAACTTAATTTTTTGCCACTTTTTGTGTGTGTGCTAAGTTTTGTGAGTTTTCGAGCGTGTTTAGACCCTCAAAAATGCGATGAAGAAGAAGAAGAAAATCTTACAGATACCTTAGGAACGGTATAGCAGAAAATTTTTACGATTTTAAAACCTTGACTTTTCCAAACCACGGTATACCTTGAAAACGTATCCCATGCCTAGTCTCTAATTATAAAAGCGATATACAATATGACTTGACATCAAAAACTACTATGAGAACTACAGTATATGTGCAGACATGTAGTGTTTCTTCACACATAAAGTGACGTTTTAAATCCTTTTATTACCCTAAAAGAATGATGTACTGAAATGGAGGTTGTTGATTTATATGAAATGTGTTATGATCACACTCACAGATCGCTGGAGAACACTCCCTCATTCAAACAAACTACATATCCTATCATGTCTTGCAGTCAAACACCGGTTTCAGGTCTCTTCCTGATTACACACACACTGCTGAAGCTGATCATGACTGATACATGGACTATATATACACCACACACACTGATATCAGGGTTGAGTCTTGGGCTGCGTCCGAAATCGCCTACTACTCAGTAGGTACTACATCTGAATTTGAATTTACTACTCGACCGTTAGAAAATACAGTGCGAATGTGAGAAGTATGAATGGAACTCGGATGTACTACATCCACCATTTTGTCATGATCACATGACCTACCCGCATCAGTTGTGTCACTTCATTCCCATTCATAAATTCTCTTGTAAAGCATCATGGGATAGCGTAGCATCCATCGCATTCGCACTTCAGAATCCCACCGGAAGTAGTAGGTCATCTGGGTACTTATTGCATATGGTTTTTCGAATTCTATGAATTCGGACATACTACTCAGCTCACATACTCTTTTAGCGTACTATATAGTATGGAAAAACGCGATTTCGGACACAGCATTGTTTCCGCTTTAGTGAGCATCACGTAAACGTTCCTTGTCTAGCCGTGCCTTTGTCCTTGTTTGTTTCACTGTTTATGTCTGTTTCGCCACCTGCCTCAATCATTCGCCTGTTATATCGACCACTCACTGGATTATCTACATGCTACTGTCTGTCCCTGTTTGAACCTTGCATGTTTAATGCCTGACAATTCTAATAAAATGATTGGATCAACAAACATCATTACACAATGTTTCTTCATTTGAAGGGTGACATTTTTCTATTGCTTATACCCTACACAACTACTAGCCATTTCATTTTGTTCATCCAACTTTTATTGCCTCAAAGCCATTCTGACTGCTATGTACTTCTCAAAGAATACAATTAGAGGTGTCATTATTCCACTAAACATCCATATCAGTGTGCTAAATATGAGGAAATTATTAGCTAACTGTCTATAAAAAGGTTGATGCATCAAACACCTGTATTTGTCATAATTGTTCGACCGGCCCCAAACGAAGAATACTTGCATTTGAGACTGTTGAGTGCTCATTAGCTATTTCGGTTTTGAAATGGACTTGCTAAGTAGTTTCACAGAGGTCGATTCTGGTTACAGAAAACAAAGGCGTCACCATCTTGAATTCAAATTCTTGAATGCTAATTACTGCTGGTGCGCATCCAAAAACAGCATGAATCAGTTATTTATGAGTCTCGGTCTCTCTCTCTCTCTCTCTCTTTCTGTTTGTCTCTTTCAATTTGAGACGTTCTGTACATTTCCTTGAAAATAAACACCCTGCTTATTAGTTGCACATAAATCAGCTCCTTCCGAACTGACACTATACATTTGACTTCATAACCATAACCACACAAGAAGCGGATATAGCCAAAGGTGTTATACCACAAAATTACTACAATCACAGTGCAGACTACACCTCCCTCAGAATTACAGATAAACCTCAAGATCCACGTTACCTCTATGTGGCTTTGGCATTATTAACACAGAGCAAACAGCAAAAGCTCCACAGTTAAAATTTCAAAACAGTCTAGTTGGAACTAAAGCTCAACAACCACCTGACTAATGAACAAGAGGAAGTTATTAGTTAAAAAAAAAAAAAAAGCCTCATACACTCACTAAGGCTGCATTTACACACAATATACAGGTTAAAAATGAAAAAAATATATATATTTATTATAAAAAAAAATTGGGGGGGGGAATTTTGATGTCTTCATCAAATTAAATACATAACGTCATCAAAATAAAAACATAACGTGGTATTAGATGCACAGTAACCATTAAAGCAAGAACAGTGTCTGCTTTAATGTTTAAACTAATATTTGTGAAAATAAAATGTAAAAATATGTGTAATAATGTTCCATCATCATTCAGTGTGACAGATATATTTGTGACAGCTATATAAAAATGAAACACTTCTTCTGACCAGTAGCAGTAATAAATATATTCAGTAAAAGAATAAGTGATCATACTAAATTGTTGAATATTTTCAATCTTAAATAAAACAAATATCAGAACGACAGACAGAGTCAGACAGACAGATAGATAGTATAATATACAGATTGATGGTACAACAGACAGAAAACAATATACAGTTTGATAGATAGTGAAAATATAAATAAATAGACAAATATGCTTATAGTTTACTTGGCGTGAAAAATATGAGAAATGAAAATGGCTGCAGTTTGTTGTATCAGTTCATCTGAGGCCAGAAACCAGACTGGCTGAATAGCTTTCTTTGTTGATACTAAGACTCGAAGTCGGTCATTTGCATGCAATGATAAATGTTGTTTACTTTGGGCATACACACCACTGAGATGACAGGTAAGCGAAATGAAAATGATATACGGATGTGCTCAGCTGATTACAAGCCACACACATTCAAACACACATGGAGAAGTGGAGATTTCACACTCAGGAGAGAATTATAGTTGTATTCCAATGCTCGCTGTTAAATGTTCAATTACCAATTTTGCATACAAAGTCATAATTATTAGCGCTCCTGTGATTTTTTTAGATTTTTTTATTATAATTTTTTTTTATGTAGCTCAAATGATGTTTAAGAGAGGAAGATTATTTTCACAGTATTTCCTTTAATATTTTTTTCTTCTGGGAGAAAGTAGTCTTGTGTTCTATTTCGCCTAGAATAAAAGCAGTTTTTAATTTTTTTAAACCATTTTAAGGTCAGTATTATTAGCCCCCTTAAGCAATATTTATTTTCGATTGTCTACAGAACAAACTATCATTATATTGATTTGCCTAATTACCCTAACTTGCCTAATTAACCTACCCAAGTCTTTAAATTGCACTTTAAGCTGAATACTAGTATCTAGTAAAATATGATGTACTGTCATCATGGCAAAGATAAAAGAAATCAGTTATTAGAAATTAGTTCTTAAAACTATTATGTTTAGAAATGTTCTGAAAAAAATCTTCTTTCCGTTAAACAAAAAGTGAGGAAACATATATACAGGGGGCTAATAATTCTGACTTCAACTGTACTGTATGTATGCTATATAAAGTGTGTAATATCCATCTACTTATGGCTTATCAATAGCCTGGGCCACTTTAAACAGAGTGCAAGAAAAGAACTGTCCTTCTACATATTAGCTATATGGACACACAAAAGGAATCATTTAAAGCCCGCCACCCCATTTAAAAGTATCTCATCCATTTTTCTCTTTAAGTAGACCTGGAAAGGCAGTTATGAGATGTGGGTCACTGAAATCACACAGTGACTCAGTCAGCACACTTGGGGGACGCCCTGCACACTCTTTACCCCCTCCTCTTGCACTAGGATTGGGGTACGAGGGTTCAGCGCACTTCTCATTTCCATGTATAATGGCAGGGTGTGTATATTTGTTTCTCTATTAATGCAACATAAAATGGCTATTCTTGGTATGGAATACATGCATATAGTTGTCGACCAACATGGGTTTTTCAATGGCCGATGACGATATTTTAGAAAGCAGGGTGGCTGATGTTCAGCCAATATAATTGGCTTAATTTTTATTCATAAATACATTTGATCAAAATAAAAGTCTGCTGCACCACCATAATAAAAGTACCATCTCAAACAGAAAAAAAGAAATTATCGGCTAATGCGAATATTTGAAAAATAACAAACATCGACAGACTAGTTGCATACTGCTTACATAGCACTTACAATTTACTGCACACTATATACTGCATGATGTAGGTATGTAAAATAACATCTTTCAAATGGCAAAATTCCTTCAAAATTGAAACTTTATATCTCAGAATTCTGACTTTATATCATGCAATTGCAACTATTTTGCAGAATTCTGGCTTTATTATCTTAGAATTGCGACTTTATATCTCAGAATTCTCAATTTATAACTCGGAATTGTGACTTTATATCTCAAAATTCTGAGTTGAAATCTCACAATTCTGACTTAATAACTCCAGTAATTAATAATTACCAGTTTACACCTCACAATTTTGAGAAAAAAAAAGTCCGAATTGCAAGTTTGTATCATGCAATTCTGAGATAAAAAGTCGCAATGACCTTTTTTTATTTTTGTTATTCAGAGGCAGGAATGAGCTTCCATAGCTTTTCTATGGTGTTGGAAATGCTGCAGGATTTGACAGAAATTTGACAATGTAGCCTACAATCCATATCTGTTGTTATTGTTCTGTATGCTGTTGTTCGCATGTTAAAATAAATCAATATTTTTATATGCGATATTTAATGTGTCAGACACAAAATAGACACGTCAATTCCATTTTTTTCCTTTATTAAAAGATAATTTAACATTCATCTGATAGGTTAACGGATAATATTCGGTTAATGAGCGGCAGTTGTCAGTTGGAAAAATTAACTGAAATGAGCATCCCTAATTGGCATAATGAATTATTCAGTGGGTACAGAAGTTGAATTTAAAATTAACTGAATTTTTTAAAGGTATTAATCACTTTATTAACTTTAAATGTAAAACAAAAAAGATTCTAGACTATTTCTAAGTTAAAAAAACTTTTTTGTCTTTTTACATAATCATATGTTGTACTAGAAAACGTTTTTTTTTTCTACGTATCTTTTTTTAAAGCAATTGTCCATTCTGTAATGTAATTATTAATTGAATTTTTTTATGCTGATGATTTAATTTATTATCTAATTTGACATGTCCTTTACATAATATTAATAACAACTTAAACAGTTCAATCAAACACACAAGGAATTTAGAGGATAGACAGATAGAAGAACAAAATGATAAAGAGAATGAAAAAATGATAGATATAGACAGACAGAATGATATATAAATTATGGAAAAATGAAAGGAAAAAAGGGCCGAGCCTCCAGCCTGTGGTGTGCAATACACCAATAAAAAAGCAGGGTTCCACACAATTCCTTCATGTTATCCCAACACAAATCGATTAGGTTAACTTAATTGTTTTTACAAATTTAGAACATAAAACAATTAATTTGTCACCCCAGAAAATTAAGAATTGTGTTGATTCAGCTCATTATAAATAAGTTGTTTGAACAAGCCGCAAAAATAATTTTTTGAGTGTACACTGCCCTTCCCTTTGGGTATTGTCTGTCTAGCGAACACACTCAATCCCTCTCTCACTTTAGCGCATCTCTGGGCTGTGAGCAGGAATAATATTGAGATTTCCTGTTTCCCACAGTGGCGCAGTGGCTACAAAAACCCAACCAAGCTGCCAGTCAGGGAGCTGTGAAGGCCTTTTTCACGTCACTTTAGTCCAGCACACACACACATATACAAAAATGCTTGAGCTGACAAAGCCCTCTGTCTCTTCACAATATAGAGATTCATCATCAGACATGAAACTGTCAGGGCTTACAGACCACAGACACAGACTATAAGAGCCATTTAAAGCTGCATTTACACTGTCAGAATCACAGTAATTATGAGATGTGAAATGAGAGATGTTCATGCTATGACCTGGAGGATTACTATATTAATTACTAGAAAGTAGACTACTATAAAAATGACCTAGAAAGAAAGAAAGAAAGAAAGAAAGAAAGAAAGAAAGAAAGAAAGAAAGAAAGAAAGAAAGAAAGAAAGAAA
>CAIGQV010016645.1:20229156-20242935 GCA_903798115.1 Danio jaintianensis | reverse complement strand
AAGGCTTGAATGTGATACACCTCTTAAAACATCAAAAAGAGGATTAATCAGTGTGTTTGATTGATTGATGGAGAAAAATTGTTGTATATTCATTCAATGAATCATTCTAAAAGGGACAAAGTGTATGTGTATTTCATATAGCATAATGTACTTTACTTTTTTATTTTAAACAATCATTTATTCATTTTCTTTTCATCTTAGTCCCTTTATTAATCAGGGGTCACCACAGCGGAATAAACCGCCAGCTTATCCAGCATGTTTAACACAGCGGATGCACTTCCAGCTGTAACCCATCACTGGAAAACACCCATACACTCTCATTCACTACGGACAATTTAGCTTACCCAATTCACCTATATAGCATGTCTTTGGACTGTGGGGGAAATCGAAGCACCCGGAGGAAACCCACGCGAACACAGGGAGAACATGCAAACTCCACACAGAAATGCCAACTGACCCAGTTGAGGTTCGAACCAGTGACCTTCTTGCTGAGGCGACAGCGCTACCCACTGCGCCACCCTTATTTTAAACAAACAAAACTAATAATTTTATTATATAATTAGTACACATTAATGTACTAATATTTAGATTAACAGAAAAATGTAAAGGTAACAAAATGCAAAAAAGTGACTTTATAACGAAATATTTGTACATTATACTTCCGTAGCAAAATAACATTGCCTTAATGCTTTAATTGATTGACAGATTGACAATTGTCACAACCATGTCACCCGCAGCCCAAGACCGGTTACTCACTGAAGCTAAACAAGGCTGAGCCTGGTCAGTACCTGGATGGGAGCCCACATGGGGAAAACTAGGTTGCTGTTGGAAGTGGTGTTAGAGAGGCCAGCAGGGGGTGCTCAACCTGCGATCTGTGTGAGTCCTAATGCCCCAGTAATGTAAAGAGGACACCACACTGTCAATGAGCGCCGTCTTTCGGATAAGACGTTTAACCGAGGTCCTGACTCTCTGCGGTCATTAAAAATCCCATGGCACTTCTCGTAAACAGTAGGGGTGTAACCTCTGTGTAATGTCTATCGACCCTTACCAATCATGGCCTCCCAATCATCCCCATCCACTGAATTAGCTCTATCATTGTCTCTCCACTCTCCCTATAGCTGGTGTGTGGTGAGCGCACTGGCGCCGTTGTCCTGTGGCTGCCATCGCATCATCCAAGTGGATGCTGCACACTGGTGGTGGTGTGGAGAGACCCCCTCATGATTGTGAAACGCTTTGGGTGTATGGCCATACACGATAAATGCGCTATATAAATACACATTACATGTACATTAATTTTGTACATGCAAATGATATTTCTGTAGCAATAACATACACTTGATCCATTGTCTTATGTTATTTATTTATTTACTTTCTTACTTATTTATTGTCTTCCTTTTCTTTTTTAGTTCAATTATAAAATAAACAATGGACATAATTGTTTTATGTGTACATTATATGTATGTAACATGAACATAAAAAATAATGTGCCTGATATAACCAAAAGGCTAACTGTAAACTAAAACTAAAAATCTAATTGAAAAAAAAAGACATTTGCAGAACACAAATAACAATATAACTTTTACACTCAATTTGTAAATTAAAAATACATTAAAAAAATACACTTCCCTCCACTAAATTTGACTGGTGTCTATGAGAAACATCTGAGGTCTAATTTTTTTGAGATTTTTTCCTTCATCTTAGTTATTATCAGCCAGAAAGTTTGCACAGCCTTAACAGTCAGCGAAAACTCTTTTAACGTCTCAATTCCAGTCTGGTGCCCCCGCAGCTTCTCTTCCTGATCCCCGGGGTGGACCCCTGCGGCTGGGGTCAGTCTCCTCAGCCTCTGTGCTCAGGCTTCCTCTCTCAGCAGAGAAAGCAACACACGTGGTGGCTGCAGCCGCACAAAGAAAACACCCACCGCTGCTTTAAGCCACGGGAGCTCATCTGCATCAGCAATAATGAGCTTGCTGTGCGAAGCCAGGATAAACACACTTAAAACCACCACCAAAAAATCCAGCCCTGATTCAGCAAGCCTTCTGAAGCCATCACAGACCCATTCATCACTGCCAGTTTATTTATAAAGGCTAAATTTGGAGGTTTTACAAGCCATAAACATTCTTTACCTACAGGAGAATTAACTTCAGACACTGACTTCACCATTCAATCTCACTGAAGCCAATGGGTTTAAATGCAGTTACCTGTGATTATGTAGATCTATATATTATTATAAGCTATTCGTTTTATGAATCACTGGAATACAGCTGTCTGGGGTTAAATGAGGTCAAGCATCTGTAACTGTAAAAACCTACTGACAGGATTATAGCAGCTTTATCTCATATATGTTACAAAGACATAAGCATACACACACTGAGAACAATGCATAGGCTTCTGCTGTTTTTGTATAAATTAATACTGTAGAATTTGGCTTTTGCTTAAATGGTGACACTGAATGATCAAAACACCTTGCAAAATGTTGTTTTCTACAGATAAAAAAAAAAAACAGAATAAGAAAAAAATAATAATCTGATCAGAATTTTCTTCATGACAGACGATACATTTCTGACTCATGTGTGCAATGAACATAATGCTAACCCTACTAAAAAGTGTTCAGCATTTTATTGGAATTAGAATTATTATTTGAAATTATTATTATTTATTAAGACGAAGAATAAGAAAAGAAATTAACATTTCTTCATGTCTTTCTGATATTACTAAATTGGAATTCTTATATTATGATTTATCAGTATTCATCCATTCATTCATTCATTCATTTTCTTTACGGCTTAGTCCCTTTATTAATCTGGGGTCGCCACAACAGAATGAACCGCCAACTTATCCAGCATATGTTTTATGCAGCGAATGCCCTTCCAGCTGCAACCCATCACTGGGAAACACCCATACACTCCCATTCACACACATACACTACAGACAATTTAGCTTACCCATATCACCTATAGCGCATGTCTTTGGACTTGTGGGGGAAACCGGAGCACCCGGAGGAAACCCAAGCGAACACGGGGAGAACATGCAAACTCCACACAGAAATGTCAACTGACCCAGCCGAGGCTCGAACCAGGGACCTTCTTGCTGTGAGGCGACAAGGCTACCCATTGTGCCACCGCACCGCCCCTGTATCAGTATAGACCATTTTGAGGGATGTAAACAAAAACAATGGTCCCAATGTATTTCCTGTTTTACATTTTTAATTTCTATAGTCTCCAAGAATCCAAAAGGAGCCACATATTGATAAATAATGTTATGATAGCTGTTTTAACATTAAGTAATGATTGAATCGCCTCTTGTTACAGTTATGAAATAGTTTGATAACAAGCAGGAAATGTTCATGGGCCAATGACATGACCACATTGAAATGGTCTATAGTAAACATTTTAATACTTCATTGTACTTAATAAATAAACATTAGTTACTTCATTCATATAAAGCTTGTAAAGACACTCAAACATGTCATTTAAACTTACATTTTTATTACCACACCCTAATTCTACCCCTTGCAAACCCTTTTGTATGTTTTTGCATGTAATGAATTATGCATTAGCAATAAACATACTATTCTAGTTATTTTAGACATTTAGATGATCAAGTAGAACTTTTTTATTATGAATTGTAATATATTAAATCCATTATTTTTAAATAATACAATTTGCTTCTAATAATTTTGTCATACACACATTTTTATAACAATACAATAACTGAGTACCTGTGTATAGACAAGTAGAATAATTACTTTAGCAATAATGTTACACCTAAAATATACATTTACCTTATAAATATCTAGATTTTTGAGATTCCAATAAAGAAATATAAAAAAAGTATAACTTTTAGACTAAATTTGAATTTATCAAACAACTTATTAAATGTTTAAAAGTAGTACTTTTTTATTTTTATAATTATGCATAATTCATTCATTCATTTTCTTTTCGGCTTAGTCCCTTTATTAATCTGGGGTCGCCACAGCGGGATGAACCGCCAACTTATCCAGCATTTGTTTTACGCAGCGGATGCCCTTCCAGCTGCAACCCATCACTGGGAAACATTCATACACACTCATTCACACACATACACTACGGACAATTTTAGCTTACCCAATTCACCTATACCGCATGTCTTTGGACTTGTGGGGGAAACCGGAGCACCCGGAGGAAACCCACGCGAACACGGGGAGAACATGCAAACTCCACACAGAAATGCCAACTGACCCAGCCGAGGCTCGAACCAGCGACCTTCTTGCTGTGAGGCGAACGTGCTACCCACTGCGCCACCGCGTCGCCATTATGCATGATATTCCAACCATTACTTTTGGACCTTCTAAGAATTTAAGAAATTTAACTTTAATTATAAAGTAATCTAGAAAAAAATAATAATATTATTACATATATATTATTTTTTTTATAAAAATAAAAATAAATAATTACATGAATTAATAAATAATTGTTACTCTCTTTTAAATTTAATTTATTTATAATTATGCTTAAGCATCTATCATGTACCTAAATTTACCTTTGTAAGTTCTAAAAATCTTATTTGGGGCTTGCAGTGGACTATGCAACGGAAAAAATATATATACAGAGTGGATTAATAGAAAAACAAAGATAATAAATGTTACTTTTTTTTTTCTTTTTGGACAATGGAAAGAAGTTTGAATTTCTCTAGTTGCACTTTCAGTAGTGAGCAAGGCTGCAGAAAAAGGAGGGAATGTCAGGAAGCAGCAGAGGCCAGTGCCTAGCTCAACATTCCATTTACACCGGCTGAAGATCTACAGGCTTGGCCTCTGCGGTCTAATTTGCATCAGTAAACATTCGTGCAGCTCCTTCAAAGCACTGCGGGCAATGAGCCATGATGCTGGAATGTGCGTGTACGCATGTTCATTTATTGATTCTTGCTCCAATGTAAATTCCCATTGAATTTTATGTTTACAATTCTGCATAAGTTTCCAGTATGTATTTTTGCAAAAGGGTTCGTATTTGACCATACACAATCAAAAGAAGAAGAAAAAAAAACATATTGTGAAGACCATCTTCACTGATGTCCTGCCACCCAAGGAGAATGGACAGGTGTGTGAAAGGTGAAGTGGTCCATCACAGGAGAGAGAGTGGCCCATACCAAAATAGTGTGAGTATGTATGTGTGTGTGTGTGTGTGTGTGTGTGTGTCCAAACACGCCTAATATAGATGAGTTACCTGATACAACATTAGAGAAGCAGCCGTCCTCTGATGCTCACCGCACCACAACACACCACAAACACAAACTTCATTCAAAGTGGCATGGGCAAACAGCTGAAAGTGTATATGCCTGTCATCTCTGTGTTTGTGTGTGTGTGTGTGTGTGTTAGTGGGTGGGTGGGGGGTTAGTAGGTCTCAAGGTTTGTGATCGTGTGTAACTCTCATTTGGGTTTTCTTAATTGTGTGAACCACTGCACGTAATCAGATTTTTCTGATCATAAGCTTTGTTCAGACTGTCAAT
Organism: Danio jaintianensis; assembly: GCA_903798115.1. Lineage (NCBI taxonomy): Eukaryota > Metazoa > Chordata > Actinopteri > Cypriniformes > Danionidae > Danio > Danio jaintianensis. Next base: position 20,237,454 of record CAIGQV010016645.1, on the reverse strand, counting down.
CCAAATCCAATTTTTGTGCAGATCTGATTAGAATCCAATCATATTTAGATTTTAAAAAACAACAAACAATCAAACAAAAAACACTCTCTTTAAATGAAATGGTTTAAATTATATTCAAGCTACATTAAAATGTGGTTTGAAATATCTTTAGATCCTATTTCTTGTAATCGGTTTCAACCATATAGATCTGATTTCAATTGGATACAAACAATAAATCAGATTTAGACTGATAGTGTGAACAAGGTCTGAGACCAACTACATACACAGATACACATACTGTACAAACATAAATGCGTACACAAATATGTATCAAATGTGGGTGCTTTTTTATATATAATTGTGTGAACAGCACAAACACTGTATCAGAATTTTTCAACTCTTAATGCATCACTTAAGCTACATTCACACTGTCAATCCAAATGTGTGTATCCTGTTGATATTTGATCTAATAACGCTTGAAACAGATTTGTACAAAACATAAATTTATGTATTATTATTACTTTTATTTTGTGCCATTCACACTGGACAAATACAATCTCAAATAGATATGCACAAAATATCGAATGTTCAGACGGCTGGCAAAGTTGCCCAAATTGTTGCTTATAATTATTATTTTATCTAAAGAACGTGTTACTTTTGAGGAGCATCATTACGAAAGTTTTGCCATAGACAATGGTACAGCAGACTACAGATTCGAGAAACATTACATTTACAGTTTTTTCCTAAGCAATGTTTCGTATAGTTCAGCCACAAGTTGTGTCGTTGTTTGGGAAACGCACAAAGACTTCCCGAATGTGACCATGACTCCAAAAGGACAGAAATCAAGTTGTGACTGACAGTCTTCAGATCTGCTTTTTATCATAACAGTGTGAACTCTACAAACCACATGGAATTGTTTGACTCTAATTTGGGTCACTGGGTGTAATAGCCAAGTTGTGTATCATTTTTTTTACAGTGAGAATGAAATCATTCAAATTGATGAATCCAAACATAGTGTTTACATAAAATGCTGAATACATCACAGGCTTAAATTGGATTGATATTCTGACTTGGACACATTGGATGAACATAGAGTTTCCAACTATTTCCAAATGTGCATTCTAGCCAATCCTCCTGCTTCTGTTTTAAAAAGCAGACTTCTCTATTTCAGGAGATGATAGGCATATAAAGCATTGTGCCACACTCCCTATATTTAATAGAACAAGACAGCTCGTTCTGTACACCATAAGTCATTTTACTAGTTCTGTGTCATTGTGTATGCAAGCAGCTCTCTAGTTAATTTTTGTTAATGAAACTATTGACATGGTTTATGGAAATATGCTTTTTGCTTTTTATGCCAATGACATTGCATGTTATGCCAAAATGAATTAAGAAACAATAGATGCAACACATTTTGAAATACAGATGTTGTTCCACATCACTGCATGTTAGCATTATGCTGGATTTCTACATTTAATGAGGAAGCTGGAAAAAAGCTTTATTCCATGCTGACATCGTCATCGTGATTTGATAAGGATTTCAAATGGATTTGTAAAAGTGGTATTTAATGTGATTCTGTTTGCCATTCACACTTGCTAAATGTGATCCTTTTCCAACCAGATATGCATAAAAAAATAAACAAATCAGACAGTCTGAACAAGGCTTTCCAGACATGGATCTAAATTAGATACAGATTCAGTGTTTTGCAATGAGATCTCAGCAGTGAGATCACAGTTCTTCACTAACAGGAGTTACTACAAAGACTTTACATACCAGCAGTTCTTCGGTCACTCAGTTAATATGTAAGAGCGTATATGTATATTTGGGGAGTGCAGTTGCTCTCAATGCTTGAATTTTGACAGCAGACAACAGTAATTCAAATCCATTTTCTTGCTCACTCGTGAACTGTTTTCTTCTAGCAGTATAAACAGCACAAACTGCTCGGAATCAGATTTTATGAAATCTGTCACTTACAGAAGCCTAATTCAGACAGTCAGTCCAAATTTTTATCATGTGACAATAAAGATTTAGTTAGTTCCAATCCCCTGAGACCTTCGTTCAACTTCAGAACACAAACTAAGATATTTTAAATATGAGTTCGCTCATATTTCATAGTCTAAAATATTTAAAAAAGTAAAAACTAATTTGTTTGCCAATGTATTATCTTCCACATCAGATCAGGATGTTTACAACACATATCTTAATTTGTGTTATGAAGATAAATTAAGGTCTCAGGGGAATGGAACGACATGATGGTGAGTAATGAATAAAATTTTCTTTTTTGGGTGAACTACCTTTTTAAAACATATTAGTATTATGGTGACTGCACTGTATGAGCAAAACTTGAGGGAGTTTTTCTCCTCATCCTTGTCCTGATTATCTGTTTATGCCGATTTGTTTCTAAGTTTTTAAGTTAAACTAAATTTAAAGTGATCAATCAAACAAAAGAAGGGCTCGACTTTGTTCACAAGGACCAAACATGATTTCCAGCTTGACTCTTCAGTTTTCAACGGTGAACAAGTGTGAGGCAATTAGCTTCACATTTTATTTTTTGTTAAAAAAAAACTACCAGCCTCAAATTACCCAGTTTGAATCAATGTAATTCTTTTTTATTATTATTATTTTATTGAATATTTTAGTTTTTGAAGTACAACAAAGCCCAAGATCTACCCAACAGAAAGGTAAAGTATAATAAAAACAGCAATAACAATAGTGCCATAATGGGTACAAGATCAGGATTAAAACATATGTGATACAGTCTCTCTCATATTTTACCTTTTCTTGCTGGTGCCATTCATTTTGGCTGTGGTATATTACAACCTAATAATGTCCTCGAGTAGGTAGAGTTTCCAAGAAAGATCATGGAGATGGATCCAGCCATAGTTTCATGATCACTGAATCAATGTAATTCTTAAAGAGATCGTTCACCCCAAAACTGAACGTTTATTCACTATTTACTTACCCTCAGGAGGTTACAAACCTCTATGAGTTTCTTTCTTCTGTTGAACACAAAAGAAGATATTTTGAAGAAAGCTGAAAACCTTGGCTTCAATAGTAGGAAAAACAAATACAATGGAAGTCAGAGGTTACAAGATTTCCAGCTGTCTTCAAAATATCTTCCTTTGTGCTCTTTAGCTTAGTATGATGAGATTTTGCTGTTGTGCATTTTCACCATATAATGCACACATTTATACATAATAATACACTGTTGATTTAAGTTATGTTAAATTTCAAGACATTAAGTTAAAGTTAACAATGTGAATGTAACTGCAAACATTTAAAGGATCCTGTCAAAAATTCTTCACCCATCTGCAAATTTGCATATGCATAAACAAGAAACATCAGGAAGCAATTTAATGATCTGTTGTAACAACATCCTTTTTGAAATGAAACAAGAATATAACAATTCTGAAATTCGGTGTGCTTAAAAGCATTCTTCTGAGTGGAAAACATTACATGAAATGACAAAAGCAATTATTTTGATCTTTGATAGCGAATCACTCCTGGCTGAGACAAAACAGGGTTCCCACATTCCCTTCCCATCTGTCTGTGTCCATCCGTTTCATTGCAGATCACTGCTGGACCACAAAGGGGAGCTGCAGCTTTTTGGAAAACTGCAGACACACACACACAAAAACACAAAGTATCTCCAGACACGTTGCTCCATGTCTAGAAAAATCTGACAATTCAACAAACTCAAAACACCACACACGCTTTCAACACGTCAGCATGCAACGGGTAACATAAAAGCAACTCTAAATAAGACTTTGAAAGTAAAGCGCAGAAGTCTTTAGCACAATGACACTGCGAGGCGGTCTAAGGGCGTAAACACACTTCAGTAAATATCATCACACACAGACTGTGCCAAATATCCCATCGTTCCAAACCCCACACAAAACCGGGACTGTGAAGATGAATGGAGGGAGAAATTGGACCCAAACACGGTCTGTCTTTTTTTAACTTTTTTTTTTAACCAACCCCTCGTCTCATTACTGTGTTTTCGCTCCTCTCGTTTTATCCACATGGGAGGTTACTACAACACACTGGAGCAAGAGGCTTCGTTCTGTTGTCTGTTTTTCTTTTCTCCGCTCGCCCCAAGATTCGCTCCATATTTCAATCTGGGCGAGGGTGTAAAAAGAGGTCTGGTGTTGTGAATTTTGGGCGAGCTGGAGTAGAAAAGGAGACAGAGAAAACAAATAGTGTGCTCACACAAATCACAATTCTTTTGACTAGTGAAAATAGAAGAAAATCCTGAGAAAATCCCACCATTTTTTTGTGTGTGTTGATGTATTGGATACAGGGGGAAGGATTTTAGGGATGCATTGAAGTAAAAGGGATTTAGGGTGGCGTGTGATGGCATTTTCTCAGGTGTTGAGAGGCAGGTGATTCACAGTAATACTAAAATTTGCTGTATGAGATGGAAAGAATGACAGATTTCACTTAAACATGAATTACACGAGTACATTTACAAACCTTTTAGCTTTTAACAAAACTCTTTGTAGATCTTACATTAAACATTTGCTAAATGTGCAAGTACATGCTGAATGTAGTTTATTAAATACATAATATGTAAAATTATGTTTTTTATAGTAATGAAGTTCTGCTATCTTTATACACTGCAAAAAAGAAGACAAGTTTTGAAATAATGATATGTATTCTCATTTTTTTCTTTCCTAGTTTTATTCGGTCAAGTTCTGATAAATCTTCTTCTTCTGACAATTGTTCAGAATATCAAATGCTTTCATTTGTTCTGACTGAAAATCAGGGTTATTTCACCAAATATTTCTGAACACTGACCAGTTCTAAAACATTATTAGGTGTGTTGTCTAAAAAAATAATATAATTACCTGAAAACATGGAAACTTTTATTGTTATTTTATTTATAAAAATGCTCTAAATTACATTTTGTTTTTTAAATTAGGAAGAAATTATATCAGAAGTTTACAGAACTAAACAAGGCTAATTAAACAAGCACTGCAAAAAATGCTGGTTTCCACACAATTGATTTGTGTTGAGGCAACAGGAAGGACTTAAGTTAACTTATTAGTTTTTACAAATTTAAGTGAATTGAACTTAAAACAATTAAGTTGTCCCCTAAAAACCCACAAGAATTGTTTCTTTAACTTATTAATATTGACAAACCCTATAAAATTTTAAATACAAAAATAGTATAAAATAGTGTAAGAATTTTTATTAAAACATATTTTTAAAAGCAATTTATGCTACATATTTATATTAGATGTAAATTCTTTAAAACACAAAACAAATAAAATGAAGAATTTGTAGAATCCTGTATTTTATTAGTAGACAAACAATAATTCTGAGATAAAAAAAAAAAAATCTAAACAAAGAAGAATATTTGCCACTATTATATATTTCCTTCTTTAGCCATATCAGCAACAAATACATTTTGACAAAGAGCTTTGTAATTCAAAAAGTGGTAAATGCCACCAAGAGAATGAATCCTTACATTATAAACAGGGATGGTAATCTGCTGCACTATTTTTCTGTGTCTCAAATATTTGTGCGATCTACTAAACATGCCTTATGCAAATGGAGGAAGTGTGTGACAAAAACAATATACGACTTGTATGTGCGTTGTGAGACACAGCGCTCGATCTCCAGCTCTCCAGTGACACTCTGGTAACCAAAAACAAGTGTAAAACAGCTGCACTTTAAAACATTTTATTACAAAAAGTCAAGACAATAAAAATGTGTATGTTGCTTTGACTTATTTACTTTATTTACCTTATTAATCAGGTTTCAACTTCATTTTTTAAGGTATACAAAGGTTAACTTAATATTTCAGTCAGTTTGATTAATGTAAGTTGAGATGACTAGAAAAGTTAATTTGATTCAATTAAAAAAATTAAGGCAGCAAAAAATGTTGACAGTGTGTGTGTTGTGTTTCAATGAGCTCTTTGTGAAACTCATGTGTGCAATACTCTTAATGACCGCTACACTACAGGTCAAAAGTCTGGCAGCAGTAACATTTTTTGTTAAGAAATTAAGATTTGTTTTTGGTTTTTGTTTTGTTTTCTAAAGCCTATTTTACTAGCCAAGGCAGAATTTATTTGATCAAAAAACAGTCAAACTTGCAAAGTTATTTGTATGAACCTTTGGCACCATTGGGGGTGGGGGTATGGGGTCAGAAAGTGAATGCATTTTTTGTTCTATTGTAATGACATTTGGAGGATTTTGCTTGGCCTCTCATATGTAAAATCAATAAAAAATGTATCCTCCAAAAAAAAAAAAAAAACTCTGACATTTTATTACAATTTAAAATAACAGTTTTATTATTAGTATTATTATTATTATTATTATTATTATTGAATGTGGTTTGAAAATTGAATTTATGCCTGTGATTCAAAGCTGAATTTTCGGCATCATAACGGCAGTTTTCAGTGTTGCATGATCCTTCAGAAATTATTACAAAATGCCCACTTGCTGATCTATTTTATTCTATTATTAATAATGATGCTAAAAATGATCAATGTTGAAAAAGACAGATTCTCCTGCTTCAAAGTTTGGTGTAAACTGTGATACATTTTAGTGTTTACGATTCTTTGATGAAAATACATTTTAAAATAACAGCATTTATTTTTTATTATGTCTTTACTTTCACACAACAAAAGTAAATACATTTTAATGAAGCCCAGTTTCCACAAAAAGGGCCCAACGCTGATAAAAGTTAAATGTTTTGCATCATATTACAATAATGTCTGAAAGATTGAACTCCACTGTGTTATAAATGTGATTGTTTTATTGCAATAACTTATCATTTAAAAAAGTTATACTGCATTAGTTAATACAATTTAAATTCATGTATTCTTTTTATTTGGAAATATTATTAAATAAATTAGGAAATTACCCATGGCAACTTTAATGTAATATAGTTATATGTTATAGTTATATATTTGTTTACCTTTGGCCCATGGCTCTCGATGATATTTAGTTATTGGCCCTTTATATGAAAACCCCTGCACTGGAGTAATGATGCTGTAAATTCAGATTTAAATCAGAGAAATAAATACAATTTTAAGCTACATTCAATACGAAAACGGTCATTTTAAATTGTAGTAATAGTTCACAATTGTACTGTATTTTTAAATCAGATGTAGCCTTGGTGAGAAGAATATGCTTAAAAAATTATAATAAAAAACATTTACATTTTTAGCAGTGTTATACATATATACACGTATACAGTTGAACTCATGGAGACATGCACTTTTGCATTCCATACACATTTAATAGGACAGCTGCCTGATTGGAGCACATGCTACCTCATCTCTCAGTGTCAGAACACACTTCACAAAGAGATCACAACAAACGTGTGGAGGCAGACATGATGAATCACTAGAATCTTTATCGTCTGACCTGCACTGTCATCTGATTGGCTGAGAGATTGCTTTTATGAAAGTCAGCTCGTCTTCTGAAACAGCATGACAATGGATTTGATCACAACTCTGAACACATTAGTTGACAGTGTTCAAAATACTACGTACCAACTATTGAGTTTATTAATTAAGATTGTCAACTGCTATCACTAGAGCTCAAACAGCAGAGTATAAGACAATGCTAACACTAGTCAAAAAGAAAATGTATACTATAAAGGTCATGGATTCAATTCACATTGTATCATGGATTTCAAGCTTCAGAAGACAAATGTGTAAATGAAGAGTTCAGATGCAAAAACCTCTAGTGACATGATCTGCATTTTTCTTCAGGCTCCTGTGTGTATGTGCAGTAATTTCACTTTTATGGCAAAGGATATATTATTTTCTTTGCCTTTAAAGTGGAATAGTTGAACAAACAAATGAGGCTAAGAAAAATGCTCATTTTTGAAGAAAATTTCAAATATCACACTTAAATGTTTTTGCATCTGAACTCTTTTTAAATGTAATTAATGCCACATGCATAATAGAAATGTGTTCCTATTCACTAATAAACAAAAAAATTTTAAAAGGGTGTCATGTTTACAATTAAATCACTTTCACTTAAAAGCTATAACAAATTATTACCAAAAACATTTTAGATTCAATGTAAAATGTTTCAATGTAAAATTCAATGTATTAAAGTAAAAAAGACTGATATAATATAATATAATATAATATAATATAAATGCATATATTTGAGAGATGTTTATTTAGGTTTAGACATAAAATATTTATGTATATGCTAAAATGTAATTTATATAATATACACACATTTATTGTATCATAAACTTTTATTTTGGATGCAATTCTTCACGATTAATCTTTGCCCAGCACTAAATATAATATAATATAATATAATATAATATAATATAATATAATATAA
>CAIGQV010016645.1:20188984-20214124 GCA_903798115.1 Danio jaintianensis | reverse complement strand
AAATAAGAAACGCGTAATAGGCTAATATACACGTAGGCTAATAGTTACACTCAAAAAAAAAAGAAGATTTTTGCTGCTTGTTCAAACTACTTATTTAAAATGAACTGAATCAACACAATTCTCGAGTTTTTGGGGGGGACAATTTAATTGTTTTATGCTCATTCCACCTAAATTAGGTTAACTTAATTTGTGTTGGGACATTATGATGGAATTGTGCGGAATCCAGCATTTTTTTACAGTGGAGGCTACAATTGTGGATGTTCTAGACTTTTAATCGCTTCTTATTTTTTTCACATAAAAAAACTCTACATTGAAAGTATTTTTTGAAAACATTTTTTTATGTTAAAAACATTTCTTTTTAACATTTATAAGAATCTACGCGTAAAAAGCGGCGCGTAATTCACCTCGTTGATTCTCGCTGCCTCGTTTATTTAGGCTATTTATTAATTTTTAAAACCATGTTCAGTTATTATTGTTGCTCTTGCAGATCATACTAAACTCAATGCACAGATACCAGCCCAGATTCCATGTGGTCTACGTGGATCCTCGGAAAGACAGCGAGAAATACGCCGAAGAAAATTACAAGACATTTGTTTTCGAGGAGACCAGATTTACCGCCGTCACAGCCTATCAAAACCACAGAGTAAGTGCTCATCTCTGACACTAATTACTGCTTTTTAGAAAAACCTTCCTGTTGTCACATATACCCACTGGTATAATATTAGGCTTACAGCAAATTACAGAATTAAAAACCCACTAGCTTTTCTTTACGGAGAAATGCTAATGTTTTGTTAACTTGTTATATCCGAGTCACGACGCTTTTAAAATAGGGGCCTAACTAATAAAACAATAAAATATAGTAATAATAATAATTCGAGTATTATGTAAATATATATAATATATATATATATATATATATATTTATTTTTTTACAATTTGATGACTTTCTAAATGGCCAAAAAAACAATAGGCTATTTTTTTCCACATGGTTTCACCTTAGATTTAAATCCTTAAACACTGTAATTAACAACAGTTTTAGTTACCTTGAACACATAAATGATTAAGAAAACTTTCATTTAAAATTTAATATAGATAGGCTACACTTGACGGTGGTTGAGCGCTGAATAAAGACTGTGGTGTCACCGATGCTCTCGCGCAGCTGTCCAGTGTTTTTCTTCTCTTTTTTTCATCTGTCTTTCCTGCTCTGTCTTCTATCAGTTTGACCTCTTGATCTCCAACTCTCACCGCGGGCTTTACATTTGTTTTTCAACTCATTCCGGAAAATCACGCACACATCTTCATCCAGCGCTTTTCCACAGCCATGAAGCATTACCTCGCGCGTCCATACTTAACATAAATACTTTACAATCTGTGTCCAAATAAATGTTGAAATGTTTTATGGTTAAGATAAATACAATCGTCGAGTGTCTACGCCCTGGAACACCGCAGATATTGCATTAAAGTTGTTGTATAAGCGATTAATTGGAGCGTTACATGGCGGAAAAATGAGTTTACAATTTAAAAAGGCTTATAATAACACACGCTCTGGAATGAACTTGATTACCTGTATAAACAATAACGCTAAATGAGTAAAAATAAATGAACAATATTGGAGGTGAATACCCGTATTTGTTCATTTGGCAATTCCATATTTTTCTCTCTCTTCCTCTCAGATAACACAACTGAAAATCGCCAGCAACCCGTTTGCCAAAGGCTTCAGAGACTGTGATCCCGAGGACTGGTGAGTTTTTCCTATATTATTTTCTTCCATTTATTTGAGGTAAAACATAAGTAATTAGGCAAATTAATGTCAATAAAACAAACATGCACATTAGACAATGAATTACACATTAGCCTGCCAGATGTGTAGCATAACTGTTCTTTGTCTACTTGACCGTTTCCCCCTGTATCTTAAATATTATATCATATTTTCAGATAAAATAACTTATGTTTAATTAAATAGGAAAATATTTAATCATGCTCATATTTGTTTTATTCTATTAAGGTCTTATTACAGATAAAAAAAATAATGTTTAAGCCTAGAAAATGACAACTAGTCAGAATAAAGTATTCATTAATTTTTTTATTATTCTTTTTTTTTGTAATTTTCCCCATTTGTTTTTTATTGAGAATAATGATTATTTAACCCACTAAAACTTTGGTATACTCTAATAAAAATATTGGGTCAAATATGGACAAAACCAAAGTTGGGTAGTTATTTTTTTTAAATTTAATTTAATTTAAGTTTTTCTGCCCAGTTGGTTTGACCATATTTGCCCCAGCATTTGGTTTACAACAACCCAGCATGTTTTAGTGTATTGTGTTCTCCAAATATAGATATAAACCTGTCTGAAAACATGCAACCTTTTTTGTCAGTTATTTTAAAAGAATTTGCTCTTAATAAAATTTGTATTCTGAATTAGGGAGAAATGTCATCTGTAAATATAATTTACAGGATTAATAATAAATGTGTTTTACTTAATGTAAATTGCAAATTTATATGTGCACAAAACACACACATAAATATATCATATACAGTGCTCAGCATATATGAGTAAATCGCTCACAAATCTCTCATTTAAATTAATATTTTCTATAGGATGCTTTAAAATATTATATTTGTGCATCTACATTACTTAAGTCAGTACTGAAGCCAAATCTGGAGCTAATCTAACTAAATAACTTACAATAATGGTTCAAAAATTAGTAGCCCAAATTTATATGTTAGGGGAAAATATTAAATAAAATTGTCAAAAATAGCTAAAATCAAGAGAAACTGTTGTAATTTTAATTTTTTTGCAATATTTTGCATTAATTTAAATATTATCTTTCCATTTCTAAAGATGTTCTGTGACTAAAATATTATTTTAATAAATATTTCTGTTCAATAAATCTGTTTTGTTCAAATGCACCAATATATATTACCCATATTCATTTTCAAAATGGGGTGCACTCATTTATGCTGAGCACTGTATTTGTATGTTCGTGTTTGTGTGCACATGTACATTTGCAATTTACAATGGTCGAACAGTCAATATGTCAAACAGCATTCTACTTTTCAGGGTTTTAGGCTGTTATATTATATATGCATATTTAAAAGACAACCTAAAACCCTGAACAGAAGAATAGTGTTTGACATACCATTCACTCATACATAAAACAATGCATTCCAGTCCCTGATTCTATCTTGCCTGCTCTTCAGGCCCAGGAATCACAGGCCAGGCTCTCTGCAAATCATGAGTGCGTTTGCTCGAACCAGAAACCCCATGTCTTCTCCCCCACAACAGAACGGCACAGAGAAAGGTCTGTATACAAAACACTGCTAACACAATCTGATTTAGCAAGAAAACTATGTGTTAAAACAATATTCCTTTGTTTACAAATGAACATTTCAACAATATGACAAGACGAATGGTCGCATTTGCTCTACAGATAATATTGTGTGCCTATTACACATTTAAATCCATTACTGATCAAACGGACCGTACAGGAATGTACACTCGCATACATAAACACTAAACCGTATTCTGCTGTGATTACCATGTAAAAGCCAACTTGCTTGAAATAAGCAACAGGCCCAAATAAAGGGTCTTCAGTCGAGTAATGGCTCCAGTCTGTTGGGTTTTTAGCATCTACGTTCCACTGGGCAAAACAGTTACATTTGTCTAGTTGAGCGCCGCAGATTTCAATACACAAAGGTTTGAACAGCTGCGTGCCTGGAGGACATGCTCCTCAGACTGAGATTTTTTTTTCGGTCCTTCACAAAGTGTAAAATGATTTCCTGTGAAAATTCGCCGCTTTGGCTGAAGGACACTCATGACTTTTCCTGCCAATCAAGCACAGCACATCTCATTTCACAAATTAAGTAAATTACACCGCTTTGTCATTGCAGTTCAGGTCCATGAACTCATTGTCTGGGCTTCTTGTATTTGTAAAAAGTCATTCAAAACTGCATCTAGAGACAAACATGGTTTACAAAAAAATAAGGTACTTGAAGGATAAGAAAGTGATTTTGATTCTTCAGGCAGCAAGTGAAAAAGTAATTATCAAAAAATGTTTAAAAGCCAAGCCACCAATAGTTGAACATTGGATTGATTTATGTAAAATTAGATATATATTTTTTAGGACAGATGGTATACATACCAGCCAATTATACTAAATTTAAATGAACAAACGTTTTTGTTTTAATCTGAAAAATTTTGCCTGCCTTGGTAATTGCACTTATTTCCACTCTAGTGTGAAAACAAATTAAATAAAAAAAGCAGCTTATTCCATGAAGAATCTTGAACTTACAACAAACTGTATTCCATTACACAAATGGTTCTTTAAAATGGAAAATTGAGAGAGAAAAAAAAAAAAAAAAAGTTAAACATCATTCACTCTAACGGTGATGACAAAAATCATGACAACAAATAGTTTTATGTTACTTTAACTTATTTTAATAAGGTAATCAGGTTTAAACTAAATTCTTTAGGTTATACAAAGTTTAACTTGACATTTTTAGTCAATTTGACTGATGTAAGTTTGAGGCAGCAAGCACTTTTTTACAATAGAAAGAATGTTCTTTTAAGAATTGTTCACTGAAAAACGTCGTTGTAGAAATTCAATAAAATAATCATATTGGGTTCTTTTGGTTCTACAAAAATATCAATTTGTAATATTTAATAAAGTTGGCGTTCATTTTTTTCTAATCATTAACATAAAAAATAGATTGCAATGCTCTTCTCCATTTTGACATATCCAAGTGACAGCTTATCAAACAAGATACAAACTGTAGGGTGGGACTTGATTTTGTCTGCATGTTGGGAATTGATTGGATGGTATATTGATGGTATGATAAAGTCCCTTTAGCAAAAAAGGCTAAGTACAAGAAGACATTTATTCCCACTGCCATTGTTTTTTTTAAATATATTTTTTTTAATTATTATGTAAGTGTATTTATGTTTTGCTGTTGTATGTGAGCCTATGTCTAAAGACAATTTTCTAACCCCTGTGGGATAGACAAAGTTTACTGAATTGAATTGTCTAATGTGTGTAATAGATTGATCCTGCCTTCATGCCCAAACAAAAAATAAAAATTACGTGTCAGTTCTTAAGAGCCTCTAACTTATAGATTTCATTGTGCAAAATAACATTTAGCATGTTGCATTAAATCCTATATTTAACAGACTTTTTCTTTTACGGCCACAGAGGACAGCAGGCGAGAATATGACCGTGACCCCAGTGGGAATCCTCTGCATTCTGACCCCACTCACCAGCTGATGTCCCGAGTCCTCAGCCCTGCCCTTCCAGTCATCGGCGGCCTCCATGCTGTGCCCCTCACAGCCGGCCCACGCAGCCCACCTCACGAACTACGCCTCGACGGACACCCGCAGCCACCAGACACCCTGCATCATCATCCCTACAAGTATCCAGCCACCTACGAACACTATCTGGGAGCCAAAACCAGGCCGTCCCCCTATCCCTCACCTAGCATTAGAGGCCACGGTTACCATCCACACATGAACCCAACCACAGCCAACATGTACTCTGCAACGAGCGCACCGACTAATTACGACTACGGACCCAGATAATGACTGATTAAACTGAAAACACACACACACACCTTTGTGTCCCGGACTCACTTGTTGAGTTTTGGATTGGACACATCTTTTGTAGTGGCTTCTGACAGACGAGAAGAGGAGCTGCCATATTTATTAAAGGGAGAAATGTCACAAATGTCCTTGTGGAGCATATGGACAAGCCCAACATTTTCTCTGGACGGCCTGTGAACTCAGAATCAGAACAATGACAGGCCACTGGGAAACTGCAGTATAACTAGTTTTTGGAGTTACGAGGAGGACTTCTTTAGACAAATAATGCATTATCACGGACTGGAACGGAACTTTTGTGTTGGATGCACTTTTTGTTTTTTTGCTTTTAAAAAGCCATAAGTTATATATTACCCTTGAGCCATTGAGCTTCTAGATAGATGGATTATTTGCATGTCACGCTGTTTTGAAGGTGCTGAAATGCCCTGATTTTTAATTCTTTCTTTTTTTTCGGGAAAATGCTAGACCATCTTTAGCAGATCCGTGAAGCTTGTAACGTGGCACTGACGTACAGCAATTTAAATAAATAAATGAACAGAATGGCTGTGCTGAACTTGTAAAATAAACATTAAATATTTTACCTTTAAACTTGTTCGGTTAACATTTGCTGTTCTTCTACAGTTTTTAAAAGAAGCTTCATCAATTTCTTTACTTGGAGGAAATGCAACTGCCTGTTTTTGTTCTCCTCAGAACTCCAGAAATGTTTGATTTGGACAGAAATTATATATGCATTATTCAATAGAGGATTGTGATAGTCGTTTTGGGCTTATTTCAACCTCCAAACAAAAATATATCACCCTTGACAGTAAAAAAAAAACATATATTTTTTTCAATATTTATTATTTTTAATAATAAAATAAATAAATAAATAAAAATCAGATGACTGAATTAGTGGCATATACATCGTTGAACGTTGATCATTTTTATTGCTTTTTAAAGAAAGGTTTTCTTTAATCATAAAACCATGGCTTAAGTTAAGTGTTCTCATTTTAACTGTGCAAACTTCATGAAAAAGGAATATATATTTTTTTATTGTGCATCTTTCAAGTTTCTTTGAACAAATAAGATTACTTAAGCACATTCAGACATACTAATTATAAATAAATAATGAGGTTAGATGTTATTGCAAAGCGTTTAAGTAAGTATAAATTAAAGTGAGCCGTTATAGAGTAATACAGAAAATCGGGCTTGGCAGAGTCTACTCTACTGCTTCTCTGCTCGGTAATTTAGTTAATCCCATGGTAGAGGAAAGAAACGCTTGCACACCATTTGACCTCTGACAGCTAACGACTTTCTGAAGTATCAAAGGTTAAACAATGTTTCCAGCTATTTGAGCGACGACTAATTGCTAGTATAATTTTTTGTTTGTGGTAACAACTCGATGCGGTGGGACCAGCAATGCGTAATGGCGGCATTTAATCGTTCTGCGTTATTAGTGGTTAAAAGGGAAAAGGAGTAAAGAAATATTAATAAAAAGAGGCGATAATAAACAAGTTGAACATTTTATGCATGCTAAATATTTTCCAATGATTATATCATAATGTATTACAGTAGGTTTTTTTTGTAAATTATAACAGGCAAATAAAGGGCCTACATAAATTATACACGGGCGTTTAAATAATCTTAAAAATAATAAATTAATGAAACAAATAAATGATATATAAACATAACAACATTTAAAATAACTGCTTTTAGATATTGATCCTATACATTTTCAATTAATTGTATCTTAGAAACATCAGCCTTTGTTGTTGTTGTTTTTTTGCAACACAATTCTTGAGTTGTACCCCCGACAACTTAATTGTTTTATGTTCGATACACTTAAATTTGTAAAAACAATTAAAGTGAACTTAATCGATTTGTGTTGGGACACCATTAAGGAATTATGTGGAACCCTGCATTTTTTACAGTGCATAGCCAAATTGTATTCATCCTAATTTGTAATGATTTTTTAACAATCCGTCAATTGTCAAGTAAAGTGTGCATGTCATTTCCCTACTTTTGGGGCCGGAAGAGCCCGTTTGGAGGATTGGGCCTCCCTTCGCGTGAGCGTGTTCCCGGCTAGAGGTAATGAGTTTGGCCCATCAGGAAGGCAGGGACACCCGGACCCATGGCTCTTCCGTCAGGATCTGCCCATCTGTGTTTTCTCTGGTAGCGCTTCGCCTTGATGAGAGGGGCCGACAGGGGCCCGCGGTCGCGCAGCCGGTGTACCTGCATCCATGACTGACGACTGACGGCTGCTTACAACAATGAGCGCTTCTAAAAATGCGCATTATTTATGGGCCGAATGCACCGAAAATTGTATCCGTCTTTGAAGTTCAAACGTGACGCGTGAGAAGTTCAGCATGGAAATGAGGAAATACACGCACTTCGAAAACACGCACACACATACAAAAATACTGAATGACAGATTTGAGTAATTATGTGTAAAACACCCTGGTTTGGCATTTGAATGCCAACACTTGCTGTAAATAAAAAATGTGAAAAGGCGTCTAAATCACTGTATAATATGGGCCTAGCCTAAATAAATATTATGTTCAATTATAGCAACATCCTATAATTATTTCTATAAGAAATGTGTTCAGTTTTCCGTAACAAAAAAAATATATAGATAACGACGTTTTTTTATTCGCGTTTTTTTTTTTTTTTTTTTTACAAATTGACAATAAAAAAGTAGGTTATAGCCTACATTTCAAAATTATGCGGTTGTTTAAATAAAGTTCAAACCAAAAAGTAGCAGCAGCCTAGTATAATAACAATAATAAAAAAATCCAATATTTTGATTTGTTAATATTTGAAAATATGTAGACTATTGCTATTTTTTAAATGGGTCAACAGCGCCTGCATGATGTGTCCATAAAATAAACGAGTACTAAATAAATAGGCATAAATAAATAGGCTAATGCTCTGTGTGCAAGATATTCTACAGTATATTTAGGTTTTTTGTTTTTTCCTCCGATAGTATCATCTAATGTGTATAATATTTAAAATGTAATGATACTTTGATACATTTGTAACAAAAAAGTCTGAATTCTGATATTCCGATTTTAAAAATTGCATGCTCACAGTTCTGCGCATTAAAATAATTACTGCGACGCCTACCTATAATGCAGTATGAAAACAGCCTATGAAAACAGTCAGAATGAAAAATTTGCATTATGGCAAATAAATGCTGAGTGCTGACCCAGTTTTTCAGTTAATTGTACCTTTACGTCGTCTTCCAGAATCTGGATTCATCATGCAGTTGTGGTGATTGTCCAAGTCTATCATTTGTATACAAAGAGAGGCAATGAATCAGCTGATTAGAAACAATAGTAGAAAAATATATCACATTTTATTGTATAAACATTGTTTTATATATTAGGCGTAACTCGCTCCACATGGACATTTCTGTGACCACCAAATAAAAGTAAAGTAAAACACACTATTATGGTAAAAGAAAAGGAAAAAGTAGGCTAATCATCTGACACAGGGTCGCATCTGGAACATCTGTTGTGACAAGCCTATCTTTTGTGTACATTTCTCAAACTTGGCACGTCCAGCTCTTCCAAAAAAAAAAAAAAAAAACTTAAGGTAGACCAACCCTGGAAAAATGTTTACCTACAGCCATGCACGTGTTTTGCATTTTCCCGCGTATTTCAGCGAATTTGCGATCCATTTGTCAACACTGCATATGAAAACAAATCACCGGTGTGCTTATCGCAGACAACAGAAATCATTTCATTCCGACTCGGCTTGCCAACATATAAATAATTTAGGCTACTATAACACAACCAGTGTTAAGTTTCTCTCATTCAAAGGGCCATTTCCTCAGACCTTGATTACCTGGGATTATTTGATTCAAAAACTAACATCTAATCATCCAGTTTTACTGTATTTCTACTACATATGTACGTATGTTTTATATACGTATGTTTTAAACAGCAACACATGCCACGATACAGCTCCGGTGGGAAGTTAACGAGAATTATTCACTTTATTTATTAAATTGTCCATTAAATTGTGTTTTATTAACGTCTACCCCTAACATAATCCTTCACAGTACCGTAAAACAAATGTTCAGCGTCACAAAAATATGCTATACTGATGTGCGCATGCCCAAGTACCTACAGCTGTATCCTCTCGCGTCTTTGCCGGTGACTACGGTTTGTTTAAACTGGCGTACAATGGTCAGGTGACCTCTGACCCCTCGTGCAATTGACAAGCGTGTGTCTGTCGTTCAGTGAGCCGCAGGTTTTTGTCAGTGGCCCGTGTCGGGGTTCAGCTTATACTGACTGCTTAAGTGATCTATTGACATGGGAGGTATAAACTGAAATCTCCAGCAATAGACGCTGATGTGCAGTTCACAGAACGGATGGAAGGGACCCCTGGCATGGCTTTGTTGTGCCCTCCCATCGAGTCTACAAAAGTAGTAAGTGATTACCAATCGGACGAGGTCATGGACAAAGGTGCGTGAGATGACAAGGAGAAGGCTAATGGCGGGCGGTGAAATGAACTGTTTTGTCTTCCTCTCTGGCCGGCGACTAGCCCGCTGTTGTTTTTCCTTTAAAAGGATGGCCTCCGAGTTCCCCGAGCTTCCTGTACCGTCTGATGAGATATTCCAGTCTGGGTTTGTCCCCGGAGACACGTGCTTTATGGGGCTGAACGGCTGTGGGCCGTTTGAAGTTCTACCGCCACCGTTTCGAGACGCATGAAATCCCACTTAGCTTAGTAGCATGGGTGGATATTATTACCACATACGCTGACAAATATATTCACTTTCAAAGTCTTCGCATGTTAGTCAACTAATATTCGTGTGTTGTGTGTTTTTTTTTTTTTTTTTAAATAAGTAGGTTATTAAAACATACCTGGCTGAGTCTTTATTAAACGTTTTCCTAAACCCCAATTGAGAATAAAGTTGGGAATGGTTTGCTGACTTTGGTTCTGATTCTCGATTGCATTTGCTGATCGGTTCCATTAAGGATTTTTAAAATACTTTATGGAAGAAATTTTTGGAAGCATTTATTGCATTTACTCTTTCCAAATAATGCAAAAATTATATATATATATATAGATATATATATATATATATATATATATATATATATATCTATATATATATCAATTAGTCTATTTGTTTTTTTTGCCTCTTTAGTAGCATACGTAAAGCTTCCCAAATAATGCAAATGTCAACAAAAATGAAAAAGCCTATATCAGAAATCAGTTAAACCTGACTTTAAACTGACTTTTCAATCCAAGACAATATACTGTTTATGCTGTATTTCTTTAAATTTATAAAAATAATCAGTTCATAGTCATTCATTCTGAAATTGATATTAGAAGTTATTAAAATGCTCCATTCTGATGCTTTTTAAAAAAAGGAATTTATTCTGAATATTAAAACTGGTCCTCAGTACTCATCCCAATTTAAAGGCATAGTTCACTCAAAAATGTACTCACCCTCAAGTGGTTATAAACCTTTATGGGTTTCTATCTTCTGATGAACACAAAATAACATCTTTGGAAGAAAGCTGAAACCTGTAACCATTTATATATCCATTGTAGGAAAACGAAGGTAATGGTTACATGTTTCCAGCTTTCTTTAAAATATCTTCTTTTGTGTTCAACAGAAGAAAGAAACTTAAATCAGTTTGGAACAAGTGAAGGAGTAGTAAATGATGACAGAATTTTCATTTTTGGGAGAACTGAGCTATCCCTTTAAAACCCTCATTTACAAATAGTGTAAACAATAGCAGATTTCAGCTTTCCTAATGTGTAACCTCAAGTCATTTCAAAATAACACAAGTAGAAAAGAAAAAGGAAACAAAAAGAAACCGTACAAACTACTCTGTTGAGTGAGCCATGCTGTAGTTGCAGAGCAAAAGCAATAACTACAAAAATAACTAGTTTGTCTTTTAGCCACATCCGAACACAGAGGTCAGCCTTGTCTTTAGGCTGAAAATAGAGCCGCCTTCATCAGCTCATGAGCTTAAAGGGAAGAACGAAGCGAACCTTGCTCAATGAATCTTTCTAACAAACAGGCCTGTCTGTGGAGCCTGAGCCCCTGTGATTAACCCTGCGTGATGAATGCAGGTCAGTCCAGAGGGCAATCTTAAACTCGGAGGCAGATTTGGAAAAACAACGCTGGATTACTTTGCCGCTCAGGTGCGACTTTGAGAGCAAATACACACCTAGTGAAGGACATCAGCCTGCGGTAAAGCAAACAGACTGAAGCGGATGGTTTAAGCTCTGCGTTTGACAATACAACGCTTTTAAACATCGTGGCAACCTGGAACAAAACACAGTGAAAGAGTGTGTTTAAATTAGCTCCTTATGTTTGATTTTGGAGAATTGCACCAAAAAAAACTCTTCAATCGGACATCCCAAATGTGATTATTGTAGCCCCGCCTCCTAATGGCAGTCAGCCAGTAATTTAGGCGCATTCATTCAAAGAACAATATATTAGCGCCATGTTCAAGTATGTAAATAATGTCAGAGTAATTTGCGACAATCAGTTTGAAGGAAATGGCCCTCTGTCTTTCAAACTCAACTTTCACTATATATAGACCACACACTTATCCGCTGGTCCTTGGACCCCGCGGCCAAAAGTCTCTGTGTGGGGTCCTGATGGTCTGAGAAGGCCAAACTATTCACCATGTCAATATGATGTTGCAGAACAGCCAGTGGCTTCAGTTTCTTCCAGCTAAACACTCTAATGTTGTTGTCCCAGCCTGCCGATGCCAGGATCTTGCCATCAGCACGGATCTGGAGCTGGGAGACCCCAGGATTGGTCATCTGAACAGAGTTGTGCATCTGTGGGGGAAGACACAAATCACACATTAATCCAAATGAGCTGCATAGACAGGCTTTAATTAACAAACAGTCTCTTTGGAATCCCTACAATTTCATCGCAATGACAAACGCAAATTGAATATCAAATGCGAAATAAATCCTCACCAGACGTTCTTAATCGTCTCAGGCGTCTAGAAAAGATTATCATTCAAATGCATGACGCATAAACTATTTACCAGAAACAAATGAGTTTGTTGTTTAATGACCTGAGCAAGAGCAAATTTAAATCCATAAAAACGCAGGACAGAGGAGCGAGAGCAATTCCCCACCAGCCACCTTTGGCTGATCTGATGATTGAGCCACAAATGAACGGCTAAATAGCTGTTGAACCTGGCAGAGGAAATCTGTGCGCGACTCCAGCGCCTTAATTATCAGCCGTAAAACATTCAAGGACTAGCAAAACGCTACAGCTATTTGGATTAGAACGTTAGGTTTTAGGTGGGGTGAGGTACCTTTGTCACCATGCAAGGACTGTTTTTTGCTGAAATCTTTGTTTGCGAAGGCCTTGTTGTTTTAAGGGTCTCTAGAGAATTACATTTGCATTGAAAGGTCTGGTCAACACCACAAGGGAAGCAAACGCTGGCTAAAGATTACCTTCCCTTGCTCTCTGTGATCTACAGTGGCCAAGAGACCAGATAAATCTCAGTAATGGGCAACAATGTGACGTATTATAAAGTATTACAGAGAGCTCATTATCTGCGGCCCCTTCTCCTTTGAGGACGTTCTCGAGGCATTTCCTGGAGAAAAGTGCACACGTGTGCTAAGTGTGTGCGTGAGCGAGTGTACGTCTCTCTATGGGAGGCATCTGGTCCCGAAGCTGAAATCAAACTGGACAGCGTAAAATTGACTTCATAAGCGGTGTCCAGAGAGACTAATGGCTCTCATGCAGTAGAAGACAGTGAAGAATTTGTCGGCGTGCTCCTGTTTCTGCCTGGAAAATCAGAGCCAGTCACTCCTGCATGTGGAAGACATAAGCCAGTCAGGTATTCCTGACCCAAGCGAGTAGAAGAATGCAACAGGAAAAACGTCCCTAACATTATTCTTTAGCAGAGAAGGGTAAAACAAGACTTTTGCATTACTTTCGTTCATATTGGTAATCATCTCACATCATAGTCCAAATCAAAATTGGGGAGCATGGTCATGATGTCACCTGTGAGGAGAAACTTTCCCACAAAGGGAAAGCGAGAGACGAGTTTGCGTGCTGTGGCCAAGAGGGACGGGGGAGAAAGATGAATCGCTGCGAGCTGAGGTTGGTATGCCTGAACTAAACGCCCATCTGGTCCATATTACAGAGCTGATAATGATGGGTTAATGTGTCTATCTGTGTTTGTTATGCTTCCCATAGTTTGTGTCAGGAAAATACATTAATTTAATTAAGAGGTCACAGCAAAGCGATAAAAAAGGTAAATGGGTGTTTATAAAGTGAGCCGTGAGGCCTGTATCGTGAAATAACCATTAGAAAACCATGATTTACAGATGGCCACACTTTCGTTTTTTTAAACATACTGTATGAACTGAATTTTCCTACAATTTCCACTAATCCAGAGTGTTTTAAAACAGAAGTTTAAATAGAATACATTATCGGATTTTTTCGTTTACTCCAAAAGACTTGCTGAATTAGCACATCTGGCTATCGCTTTTCCACATACTGTATAATTAAAATGGTGTGTCAACCCCATATTCAATCTTGTTCAAATGCAGTATGGAAGCATTCATTTCAGACACAGCCTCCAGAGTTTGAGAACGGTCATATCATTAGCTTTCATTTATGGAATCCATTCTCCATGGGTTCAGATATTCTACAACAAACTTGCAGACATCAAAGAGGTCAGTCTTTAAGAACTATCCTTCATTTCTTTGTTGGACAATTGATTCCTGATGGGTAATGTATACCAAGCGGTCATCTATGCATGCAACATATACACATATACTTGTACTGTGGACGAATAACTAAAAACAAACCTCAAAATTCAACTTGGGCCCTAAAGGAGACAGAGGGGTAGTACATTTATTTGATTTTGCTACACAGAAGGCCAATAGAGTGCAATATGTATGAGCCCAAACAATCCAGAAAGGAATTCTGTCAATTATTCTTCATCCCAATGTCAATGTTGTTTTTGAGTGGGTTTTTGGTCAAATGAGTGAAATAAGGTATGCGATTAATACAAGTTCTCATTCTCTGTGTCTCTAAATGTTTTTCCAAATGTTGGTAAATGGACAATTAAAGATCACAGAAAACATAAATTCATCTACTTGTCAATTGTGTTTAGACTTGTTAGAAGCTAATCTCTAACTTAGATATTAAATATAGCCTGAATGAATTATCAGAAGTGTATGCTGCAATCCTGCCATGTTCTAGTCATCAAAATTCCAAGATGACCACACGTGACATTGTATTCAGAACTGGTCACACTACTTTGTTTTCTGGGGAGTCTCACAGTTTTCAGGTACAGAAATTGAAGAGGTAAGGTAACTCATGAATGTTTAAGTAACATTAAGTCATGCAAATTATACATTTTCCCTCTATTATGTTTAAACTTTGCAATTAATGCACACATTATATGCACTCTTAACTGTCGTGCCTGGTCACCAATGTTCCCTATTTAACATTACACATCCTGCGAATTGACTACTGGTGGTATGCTCATGTAATGTCTATGCTGAAGCAATACATTTGCAGCCCTTGTAAAAAAATTATCCAATCAATCAGATTAATGCTAATTTCTGGGTTGGCCTACAGAAATGCAGCACTCGATTAAAAAGTAACCATGATCATTTTTGGGAGCAATACAGGAGCCACAAAAGTGTCCAAGGACTTTCAGTGCACTTGGTTTCACTGCATGATGGCCAATTAAAAAGCTAACTGTGATTGATTTTTGGCAGTACAGTGACGGGATGTTCAAAGCGCAATATGTTGCTCTCTCCGTCATGGACTTGGCAGGCTTAACTGACTTCACACTGATCCACTGAAACCAGTTTTCATCACTTGTCCACTTGAGCCTGACAATCCAGTACAGATGAAGGGTGCTTTGCATTTTCCAACGACTGCGCGTTAAAACACACCCATTCCGCATTTGAATTACGACTTCTCAAACCAGCACCTTTAAGTTTTACGCTTTACACCCAGTGACTACTTGAAAAGATACATCTTGGCAAGAAAAACGTGAAAGCACTACCTCATATTATTGATGACAGCAAAGAAATTTAAAAAGCATCCCACTTCCTCATTCCAGAGCAACCATTGATCGGGCAGCCCAATCCCTCCAGACGGGTGCTGACAGATTTGGGATACCTGAAGCACAGAGCCCGGTGTGGTGCAGGATGGGGCTGTTTAAATGAGAAGGGCAGTAGGAATGTAAGGACTGAACGTGGGGATCCACCTGTGAGTGCTGTCAGCACGTCTCCAACAGCATGCACAGACAGCCATGCTTGATTTACACTAATCTTTACACACATACAACAACCATCTCCGCCTCACCCTCTAAAATCTTGTCCATCTACATCAGTCAATAGTCAGACGTGCAGCTAACCACCCATAGCTAAATCTTGATCAACAAAAACGTCTTGCTTTTACCATTACACACACTTCTGCAATCACACATGCAAAGCGATATGCAAGCGTAATCACTCTTAAGTCTATGACAGATGCGGCTGTTAATAATCCACCATAACAAGTACCATATCTATATCCAGTACGAGTATCATAGTGAGTGCGGAATGGTGGGGTGTCTCGGGATTACAGTTTATCTGTGCTCGATAAGAACAATTTTTCTTGCTTCTGCTCACATGAAAAGGCATACAGACTACTGGTAGTTCTTTTGCACCATGCAGAAGCTGAGGGGTCTCTGTAATGAAAATTACAAACTAAAACATTTCTTCATAATTCTGAAGGTGGAGTTTTGTCTGCTGTCTTTGGGTTGCAGTTTTGGACTACCTTTAAGCAGGACTAATAGATACAAAGATTCTATTGTGGCAGGCTATTAATCTGTTTTAGCTCTGATTGTAGTTGGTGGCTCAGTGGTTAACACTGTCGCCTCACAGCAAGAAGGTCGCTGTTTTGAGTCCCGGCTGGGCCAGGTGGCATTTCTGTGTGGAGTTTGCATGTTCTCCCCGTGTTCGTGTGGGTTTCCTGCAGGTGTTCCGGTTTCCCCCACAGTCCAAAGACATGCGCTATAAGTGAATTGGATGAACTAAATTGGCCGTAGTGTATGAGTGTGTGTGTGCGCGTGTGAGTGTATGTGTGTTTCCCAGTACTGAGTTGCAGCTGGAAAGGCATCAGCTGCATAAAATCTTATGCTGGAATAGTTGGTGATTCATTCTGCTGTAGCGACCCCTGATAAATAAGGGACTAAGCCGAAGGAAAATGAATGAATGATTGTAAGTTGTTCAGTATTTTTATACATGCAAAAACAAATTTTTTTTAAATATTTTGTATGTATTTTTTTATTGTAAAATTTGGATTCTGAATGTGGATGGCACTTCACCTTATTGCAATCTTAGTTCAGCCAAAGTGTAAGGCCCAATTCCAATTTATATTCTAATTTATACCTATTAACCTACGCCTTTCCTTTTACCCTTGGAATGGAGTCTAAATGGGAAAGGATGAAAATATTCCCCTTAGAAATCGACGCCGTTGTGAATGTAATACAACAGATGCTTGTTTTTGCTATTCTTATTAGAATTCTTATTAAATTCTTATTAGTGCCAATTGGCCCTTCGGCAGTTTGACTGACAGGCAATCATGACGATCAAAACACTGATATTCTGTGCCCTTATGTTAGGGAATCTATTTGTAACATTTTAATTATATTCAATTGACCTAAACTTCCTATCACTATACTTGTTGTCTATCTCCAATCTTTTTTTGTTTGTTTTCATTTTGGGTTATGGTCACATCCTGAATATATCCCCCTGTATGCATATTGGAGATCTTCATGTTTGCTTCTGTCTGAAAACAGCAAGTCATTTTTCCAGAAATGATTCACTATTTCCCTGGGGAGTGCACAAATTGATAGGGGAGTGCCACAGCAGATACTTAATGTTGTTGGACATAGACAAGTGGGACAGGGTTTGCAAAGTGTCAATTGAACTAAAGTTACATGTTAGTCAGAATAAGAATTATATTATTATTTTAGGTTTGCTTACTCTCATGCCATTCCAAATTAACCTTGTTTTGCATTACGCTAAATATGATATTTTAGAGATATGCCGGGGTCCACAAAACACTGGACCCCACATATTTTCAATGTATTCACTGTACAAAATGACATAATAAAAAGTCATGACAACTTATGTTTTTACCTTACTTCATTCATTCATTTTCCTTCGGCTTAGTCTCTATTTCAGAGGTCGACACAGCGGAATGAACCGCCAACTATTCCAGAATGTTTTACACATGCCCTTCCAGCTGCAACCCAGTACTGGGAAACACCCATACACACTCATTCACACACACACACACACACACACACGCACACACACACACACACGCACACACATACACACACTCGTACACTACGGCCAATTTAGTTTATTCAATTCACCTATAAAGCATGTCTTTGGATTGTGGGGGAAACTGGAGCAAACTCACACGAACATGGGGAAAACATGCAAACTCCATACAGAAATGCCAACTGGCCCAGCCTGGATTCGAACCAGCGACCTTCTTGCTGTGAGGCGACAATACTTTAACTTACTTTAGAAAGTTAATCACCTTTCAGTTAAACAATTTTGAACTTGATGTTTTAAGTCAACTTAATTGATGCAAGTTAAAATGGCAACATATTTTTTTACATTGTGGACAGTCGAATCATCCATTTAAACAAATATGTTTAAATAAAATATTTTTAAAAAAGGTTTGATTTTGAACTCCAATTATTAAAATGTTATTTTATTATCATCTATGTGGGTTTGGTGAAAATGGTGTAAAATATAAAGACTTTTCTTTACTAGATTCCTAAAAAATTCTCTTTAATATAAAAAATAAAAAAAAACTGTTAGCATTTGCAACAGCATGTGCATTTCAGCAGCAGGTTAACAGTGGAGAGCCCAGTCCTGTAGCTTCCTCTCAGCTCAGCCTTTGGTAGAGCCTCCCACTGTGAACTACTGTTCCTTTTATTGCAGATGTGTTTTTTGTTTAGTTAGCAGCCTGCGAGGTTTTGATGTTTTTATTACCTCTCGCGGGTCGTTCGTCAGCGAGAGGAGCAGCCACCCAGCAGATGCCCCAATGCTACCACCACACAAAAATCTGTCTGTGGGAAGAGTTCACAGCGGCTGTCTGGACGTCACACTGTGCTGCACTTCGGCCTAATTTAAAAGCCCCAGCAGACCCCTTTTCCCAACCCCTCTTTTTTTTAAGGCCTTCTCCGCCAAGAATTACATTTTAAATCAATTCTTTTTTTTTTGACATGCAAAATAAACCGAACCATCGATACAGCTTCTATAAACGCTTATTACTGCAAATACATTTTGCATGCTAGACAAAATAGGGAGGAAGCTTTGGGAATTTTTCTAATTCACCCATTCATGCGTAAAAGGCACTGGAAAGAATAACAATTCCCGCACAGTACTGGAGTGTTGTATATCAGAGCCTATTCACACAGGTTTTGTGAAATATTGAATCTGTACGACCTGGGAATATGGCCGCTAATGAGGCATTACCTTTCAGATGAGTAAAGTGTTATGCAAGATAAAACATGGCTCTGATGCATACTTATTTCTTTAAGAATGCTGTACAAATACAGATATAAAAGCATCTTGTATGTGCACAATGTTGCGGGAGAAGAGATGTTTTTGTCTAGAAGCGAAACCTGGCCTGGAGCTACGGCATGACATCACAGTGTCGCTGAGAGTTGCCAATCTAAAGTAAAAGAGACTGATTTATTATCCAACAAACCTGAGGAAACTTTATATTCTGGCCAAATACTTTCCAAGCATTTCAGGTGGTGTGTGTGTGTCTACACGGCCACGTACACACTGCAGTGAAACACTCCTCAATGCTGTTACTCAAGTGTCTACGCTGTTCTGTGTTTATTTATAGGTGTCACATTTGAACTTTAATTCAGTTTTAGGAAAGAACAACTGAACAATCCGATACAGATTCGATAGTAAGCATGTATGTAATGGGAGTTTATTAATAACTGATGGACAATAATAAAACATCTAGTCAGTTTACACCTGGTATTAAGATGGACTTTGCTTGACTGAATCACAAGTAGATGAAGTAGACGCATTCTTGTTTACACCTGTGGCCTGTTACATGAAGCAAGTTGACCCAACTCGAAGTTGCAGAGTAGGTTTAAAGTTGACAAAAACAAAAAACAAATCCAACTTGGTTTTGATTGGGGGTCTGTAGCATTAAGCCAGTTTAGCTGGCTAGCTAGTTAAATTTCAGCTTATCATTCATTCATCTTCCTTCCACTTAGTCCTTGATTTATCAGGGTAGGTATTGCTGCAGCCCGGAGGGACTTATGCAAGTAGGTGTAGTAGAAATTAATAAAACACAACAGGTTACTGTGAGGTTGGGTTTAGGCTTGGGGTAGGTGTAGATGTTAATAAAATACAACAGGTTACTGTGAGTTTGCGGTAGGTGTATAAAACACAATAGGTTAGACTCAGTGTCATGTACAAGACATTAAATAAATGAAAACTCCAGGAGTTGTGTACAGCCCACTTGGAGCTGACTAGCCCATTTGGAGCTGAAGGCAGCTTAGCACAGCTCAGCTGCTCTATAATACCATGGTAACAACAAGTGATTAAAGACAAGTAGGCTTCAGGTTAGCAAAAACCCAAGATTGGTGTAAACTAAACTGAAACTTAACAGGCTAGCTAGCTAATCCAGCTTCATAGTAAAGGCCCCAGGGGTTCGTTCTTCATACGTGGATTACTTATGCCGAGTTCAGACTTCATTATTTTAGCCCCGATTTTGACACGCCGACAAGTTGCCCAAAATCAGTGCTCATTCACGTGAGTAACAATCACACAGTATGAACGATCAAAGACGCGATCTGAGAGAATGGCCGATGTCGGCGATTCAAATCATGCCGTGTGAAATGTGTTCTCATTGAAAATAACACTGGCTATCACCTACAGCCAATGAGAGAGCTGCATCCACTAGTGTGGGTATCTGCAGACCAGCAGGAGGTTGGGGGAGAAGTTAAAAGGGCTTCTTTTCAATCTATTTGGACCCAATAAATGGAGGAAAAACTAGTGTAAATTTGGCAGGAGCACCCGTGTCTGTTTGACGTGTCATCTGAGCAATAACACAACCAGGTCGAAAAAGAAAAAATGTTGAGGAGAAATTGATATTTCCCTTCAAAAGCCAGGTGAGCAAAATAAGTACATTTTCTACCCCACTAAAGTCTTCTTTCTCATTATGTAGTTAATAACTAAAGATATACTACGTGACCTCGCATTATTTCCATATCACTTCTCGTGTGTGTTTGGTTGTGAGACGTAGTTTGCAGACCGAGACAAAGTTGTCGGCGATTCTTCCTATCAGTGTGAAACCCCCTGTCGTCGATCCATCCTACAGTATAAACAAAACAGCGACGAAAAGCTACCTCAGATAGTTATGCAATGTGAAAACGTCTGTGACAGGACTACTTTGAACATCGTGCAGTCTGAACTCGGCATTAGTTAACTGGATTTGATTATTGACGATTTGACATGATCCAGGGTAGTTTTGTCCTTCAAAACAAATCCAGGAGTTTTTGTCAAAGCAACAGATCTGTAAACTCAAACTTGGTCATGAGCAGCTTATTTCAGAGAAATAATCTTCCATGTGAATGCCAGGTTAAATCCTGAGTGATCACATATATAAAGAAATCAGAATCTTTATGTAATCTACACTGAAATAAAGGAAGCGGTCACAGGGGTGGTAAAGAGAATATTTTAGTACTTTTTAATGACTAATATGCTTAAGGGATAGTTCACCTAAAAATGAAAAGTCTGTCATAACTTACTCTTTGATTTGTTTTAGCTGTTTTGTTCTGTTTAACACAAAAGAAGATATTTTAAAGAATGTTGGAAACACAAAACCATTGACTTCCTTAGCAGGAAAACCAAATACTATGGAGGTCAGTGTTTAGAGGTTTCCAACATTCAAAATATCTTCTTTTGTTTGTTTTTTTGGGGTGAACTATCCCTTTAAGAAACTTTAATTATACATAGAAAATATCCTCTAAAGGCAAAACTAAATACATTTCTAAATAGCTACTTGGCACATGAAAGTATAATACCTGGACAGATAGCCTACAACAAATGTGGAAAGTCACTGTGTATCATTTAAGAAATCTTTTTCATTTACTACATATTTTATGTCCTTTTGCTCACATGGCTGAGGTAGTGGAGGTATACAGGGTATCAGATTTTTTATCTTTTGATCTTATATTGCAAATAAATTTTCATACGAGTGCAAAGGAGACATTTTTGAAGGAGAGTATTTTGACATTTTTCAGCCAATTTCAAGTTCACCTCATTTACAGTTGAAGTCAAAATTATTCACCATCCTGTGATTTATATATATTTTTTCAAATGTTTCCCAAATGATGTTTAACAGAGCGAGGAATTTTTTACAGTATTTCCTATTATATATTATTCTTCTGGAGAAAGTCTCATTTGTTTTATTTCGGCTAGAATAAGAGCAGTTTTTAATTTTTTTTAGCCACTTAAAGCAATATTTTGTTGTCTACAGAACAAACCATCTTTATACAATGACTTGCCTAATTACCCTAACTTGCCTAATTAACCTATTTAAGCCTTTAAATTCCACTTTAAGCTGAATACTAATATATTATTAAAATATTATGTACTGTCATCATGGCAAAGATAAAAGAAATCAGTTATTAGAAATTAGTTATTAAATCTATTATGTTTAGAAATGTGTTGAAAAAAAATAAATCTCTCCATTAAACAGAAACTGGGGAAAAAATATACAGGGGGCTAATAAATCTGACTTCAACTGTATATTGCTATTGTTTTGTCCTCCTGACCTCACCTGAAGGCTCTGCTGGTTGTCAAGCATCCAGGATTGAAGGATCTTTTCTGAAGACCCTGAAATGCCTTTCTGTCTGCATACGTCAACATCCAGACTCATTACTGGCTCTGGATGAACCTTCAGATGGCTGAACGGACGGCGATGAGAAACATCCCATATCACCACAGAGCCATCCTCATAACCGGCACACAGAACCGGACCAGAATCAGCCTGAGGAGACAGAAACAAGAGAGAAGAGTCAAGTGAAACATGAAAATTAGATAATAATAGAGAGGAAAGAACAGTAATAAAAAACACTGCAGAGAGAGAAACAGATGAACAGAAGCTCATGGCAGAAGTGTTTATCAGAGGTTATCACACTGCTCATGCTCAGACCAACCACAGCATTAATCATCTAATGCTGCCTTAAGCCAATCACAGCACACCTCATTAGAGCAGGGCTGGCCGATATGCTTCCTGCTCGAAAATATACTAAAACATTCTGGATACTATACTATACTATACTATACTTTAACTGACAGCAAATGTTTTTAACAATAATTTTTATGTTTTGTTAAATGTTTTGTTTCTTCGGATTTGAATATTATTTAATATTTA
Source organism: Danio jaintianensis (assembly GCA_903798115.1). Taxonomy (NCBI): domain Eukaryota; kingdom Metazoa; phylum Chordata; class Actinopteri; order Cypriniformes; family Danionidae; genus Danio; species Danio jaintianensis. The sequence goes on along the minus strand of CAIGQV010016645.1, from coordinate 20,191,108 downwards.
TCTTGACCTAATTTAGTTAGTCAATAATCTATATTACATTAAGCAACAAAAAAGTAGATATTCTGAATAAATATATTAATTGATAACGAAAAGAAATAAAATGTCAAATACAGACAAACATATAATCAAACTAATGAATAAATAATTAAATGAAAAGCCAAAACATGAATACATAAAACAAATAATATTTAAAATATTTTTGCAGATGCAATTATCCATAATCTAATCCAATACTTGTAGTATAATTATATACTTTTACTTATATATAATATAATATAATATAATATATTTTAATATAATATTTAAATTAAATAAAACTGAATTAAATTAAAATAGATATAATATATGGAAAACATTTCTCCACAAATTAGAGAATAAACAATCAGATATCAAAATATATTTTGATATATTTAACAGATATCAAAATATACTAATAATAAAATAAAATAAAAAAATACATATTTAAAATATTTTTGCAAAGATGCAGATATCAATAATCTAATCAATACTTATAGTATAATTATATATGTTTAAATATAATATAAATATTATACAATAGTGAAAATATAAATATATACAAAAATAATTAAATATTTAAAATAAATAAATAAAACTGAATTAAATGAAAATACAAAATAAAATATGGGGAAGAGTCTCCACACATTAGAGCATATATGCAAATATCCACAGCCATATCACCCTGCAGCCCAAGACCGGTTACTACTAAGCACTACTACTAAGCAGGGCAGAGCCTAGTCAGTACCTGGATGGGAGACCACATGGGAAAACTAGGTTGCTGTTGGAAGTGGTGTTAGTGAGGCCAGCAGGGGGTGTGGTCTGTGTGAGTCCTAATGCCCCAGTAAAGTGAAGGGGACACTATACTCTCAGACTGTTATTCGGATGAGACGTTAAACCGAGGTCCTGACTCTCTTTGGTCATTAAAAAAATCCCATGGCACTTCTTGTAAAGAGTAGGGGTGTAACCTCTGTGTCCTGCCCAAATTCCTTCCATCGGCCCTTACCCATCATGGCCTCCCAATCATCCCGTCTCTCCACTCCACCAATAGCTGGCGTATGGTGTGCGCACTGGCGGTGGTGTGGAGAGACCCCCCTCATGATTGTGAAGCGCTTTGGGTGTATGGCCATACACAATAAATGCGCTACATGAATACACATTACATTACATAGTCATAATCTAATCCAATAATATAATATAACTATAAAAGAGTAGAAATTTATAAAAAATAAGTTTAAAATTTACTTAAAATCAATAAATAAAAATGAATAAAATTAAAATACAAAATAAAATATCAAAAAATGTTTCCACACATTACAGCATACACACAAACAGTTATCAAAATATACTGGAATAATGCAAAAAATACAAATCACCCAGCCCAGTCAAAAGCACTTGCAAGTTGCAACTGAATGAAAAAACAAGAACACAGAAATGACAGAAAAGTTCCCCTAATTTGCATATTCAATTCATCTTTATTTCTATAGCGCTTTTACAATGTAGATTGTGTCAAAGCAGCTTCACATAGAAGATTATAGTGAATTGGAATGGTGTCCGTTCAGTTTTTAGAGTTTAAGTTCAGTTCAGTTCAGTGTGGTTTAATTTTCACTGCTGAGAGTCCAAACACTGAAGAGCAAATCCATCGATGCGCAGTTCTACAGGTATAACACCCGCTATTGCTTCAACACACCACTTCACTTCTCCCTGAGCCTGCGGTCATTTTATCAATCCCAGTGACCTCTGACTTTCTGTTTACACTGCGTGACCTGTTTTCACTTAACCTCCAAAAAAAAAAAACCAGCTCAGGTGCATGTACATGTTTGTTTACTCAGATTTACAGCACCTCCGAGGTTCCTCGCTCATTATCTGAAGGAGAAGCGTTGCAGCTACACGGCTACACACAGTAGGTTGTCTCATAAATCAGTTTAGCGGATAAAAGCAGAATGAAGGAGCTGATAAAAGCCTACAGTCTCATAACTCAGAACAGAGCTGCAGGCGTGCTGTCTACACAACAAGATTTACTACCCAGTGTCCTTCCCCTCCTTTCACGCACACGCACACGCACACACACACACACACACACACACACACACACACACACACACACAC
>CAIGQV010016645.1:20151468-20185097 GCA_903798115.1 Danio jaintianensis | reverse complement strand
CAATTTAGTTTATTCAATTCCTGGAAAAGTTTCATGACTTTCATCATATTTATACTTTAATTTATTTCAACTTTACTCCAATAAGAAAAAGAATAATAATAAAACACAATTGATTTTTAACAAAATAAACCAGCCAAAAATGTCATGCATTTCTGAACCAAAAGTAATGAGAAATGCTTCCAACCAATCAGAAGCTTCCAGATACAAGATGGAGCAAATGGCTAAAAAAGTGCCAAATGAGGCTCAAGCCAAACCCAAAGAAATCATTATTTAATATAGCATCTAATCTGTTCCAATAGCCCAACACAAACTGCTTAAAGAAAGACAATAAATCTGTTGTCAGCTCTACTGGCAGCAAGATGGAAGAGACAAGTTCAAAGAGAAGAGAGTGAACGTCTGTGTGTGTGTGTGTTAGTTAATGTCAGGGATAAGACAACTGCTTGTTAGATTCACTAAATTAGTGTATTAAAAAAAATAATAACAATAATAATGTATAATACTGACTTTTTTACTATACTATTATTTAGTAATATTTTGCTTGTTTTCTAAAGTTTTCAGCTTTCAAATATGTTATTGTCATGAAAATAACTTTTATTAGTTATTTTTAAATAATTATAGCTAGCTTAAGGGCAGTCGTGGCCTGGTGGTTAGAGTGTTGGACTCGTGATCCGAAGGTTGCTGGTTCGATACTCGGTACCAGCGGGAATTGGGGGTGGGGGGAGTGAATGACCAGCACTCTCCACCACCCTCAATACCACGACTGAGGTGAGTCCCTTGAGCAAGGCACCGTTCCCCCCAACTGCTCCCCGGGCGCCGCAGCATGGCTGCCCACTGCTCCGGGTGTGTGTTCACGGTATGTGTGTGTTCACTAACTGTGTGTGTGCACTTGGATGGGTTAAATGCAGAGCACAAATTCCAAGTATGGGACACCATACTTGGCCACACTACACTTATTTTTATTTTAATTCTAGTACTTTTAAATTGTATATTTTCAAGTAAAGCTTAAAATACTGATAAAATGTTTTTTATTAAGATATTGTGCAAACAGAGGTGGCTCCATGGTTAGCACTGTCGCCTCACAGCAAGAAGGTCGCTGGTTCGAGTCCCAGCTGGGCCAGTTGGCGTTTCTGTGTGGAGTTTGCATGTTCTCCCAGTGTTCACGTGGGTTTCCTCCGGGTGCTCCGGTTTCCCCCACAGTCCTAAGACATGCAGTACAGGGGAATTGAATAAGCTAAATTGACCATAGTGAATGAGAGCGTGTGAATGCAAGAAGTTATTGTAATGGGTTGCAGCTGGAAGGGCATCCACTGCATAAAACATAGGCTGGATAACTTGGCAGTTCATTCCGCTGTGGCAACCTCTGATTAATAAAGGCACTAAGGAAAATGAATAAATATTGTGCAAACAAAACAAAAATTCTAGTAAATTTTGGCATTAGAAAACTACTAAGCATAATAAAGATATGAAATACATCAATTTTGAGATGCTGAGGATGATGCTAAAAACACATTGTATTTCTTCAATTGAGTGGTAAAAAGAAAAAAGAAAAAAAAAAGGTAAAAACAGATTATAAAGTGAACAATTAAATATCCAACACAGACTGCAATATGTTATTATTAAATATATACAAGAATAAGCAGAAACCACAATTAGCATTTTGCTAATTTTTTAGCTTTTGTATATTTAATAATTATTCAAATTATTTGTATAAGTTCTTTTTTTAACTATATATCTATAGGGAAGTTAGTTCTCTGCAACTCTCACATGGTCGCCCACTGAAGCTAAGCAGGGCTGCGCCCGGTCAGTACCTGGATGGGAAACCACATGGGAAAGCTAGGTTGCTGCCGGAAGTGGTGTTAGTGAGACCAGCAGGGGGCACTCAACCTGCAGTCTGTGTGGGTCCTAATGCCCCATTATATAGATGAGACGTTAAACCGAGGTCCCGACTCTCTGTGGCCATTAAAAATCCCAGGATTTTCTTCAAAATTTGCCCTCTGTCCATCATGGCCTCCTAACAATCCCCATATCATAATTGGCTTCATTACTCTCCACCAATCAGCTGGTGTGTGGTGCAATATGGCTGCCGTCGCATCATCCAGGTGGATGCTGCACACTGGTGGATGAGGAGATTCCCCCCATTGTGTAAAGTGCTTTGAGTGTCTAGAAAAGCGCTATATAAAAGGAATTATTACATACATATAATAAAATAATTATATAAAACAAAACTCACATTAATACATTAAATGCATTAAAAAACTACTAACAAAAACACATTAAACAGTGCTACTAATTATTTGTCTGAAAATAATTTTTAGTGGTTAAAAGAGCAAACAATTTATTATGTGATCAATAAATATCCAACACTAACTGCAATGTTATTTTTACTATTGACTATATGAGAGCATGCATTATATGAGAGCGAGCGCTATGAGAAACCGTGATAGTCTGTGTGTTTTTTGAGGAACCAGCAGGGATTGGGAGGATAAGAAGACAAGTGCTTCATGACTGATTGACACTGGTAGAGAGTAATGTGTTGGCGCCGCGGAGAAATGACCAGGCCAAGAGCGCCCACACTGAGCTAAGCAGGCTCATGCTGGGCTCCTGCATCCGGGCACCTCTGAACTCAGCCTGCGGGCTCCAGCGTGACAGGACAGTAATAGATCATTTCGTCTCAGTCAATGAAAGACGACAGCTCGCAGCGATTCTCTACCACACAAGAGTCCTGCTGTTAGATGTCAGCACCTACCTGTGGGGCCCATTAATTCTTCATAATTATCATTTCTAATGCACACTAAAAGCCCTGCTGTCTGTTACTGTAGGAATGTACAAAGCGCTTCAGTAAACCATAAGTGCAAAATAAAATAAAATAATAATAATTTAAAAATAGTTTTTAGCTTTAGTACTTTGATATTTCACATTATTTTGTGCAAAAATTTTTACTTTTTAATATAATTTAAAAAAAATGTAAAAATATTTTAAAATATATTTAGCAATATATATTGTTATTATTATTATTATTTTAATAAATGAGTGGTAGACTGGATATAAAATGTGACAAAAATTTGAACCAATATTGACATCAATATTATTTAGTTATATATTACTTATTAATATTTAGTCATTTGCACACATTTTCAGTTTTCATCTCAATTTTAGTCTGGTTTTAGTAATTACTTTTTGTTTTATAATTTTATTAATTATATTTAAAATATCAAAATTAAGCAATTATTATTATTATTATTTTTTTTTTTTATATTGCCTTCATGTTATGGTTGATAACTGATAAATTCTATATTATTTTTTGCAAAAAAAAGGGAAGCAACAAATGAAATTTGCCAACAGAAAACAAACAAAAAACAAAACCACTCATATTTTTTTAAACAACAGAAAGATGTTAATTTTAAGATTCTACAGAAGATTACATTAAAAAGTGTTATTTGTTTTAAATTTGAAAACCTTTTATTAAATTTTCACTTTCAGCAAGTAGTAGGTTACAGAAAATGTAAAAAAATTAAAAAATTAAAAAAAGTAAATATATTAAATAAATAAAATAATCTTTGCTAATGTTAATTCCATTTTTCAGTGAAAATAGCCAATAATTTTTGGTGCATTGAAACAAAACAGTGTTATTATATCTATTAAAATAAGAGTTTGGTCACCTAACATCTTTAGGAATAGAAAGATAATACAATTAAATTAAAAAGTAAACAACAACAACAACAACATTTTATACATTATGTTTCTCTTGATCTTTCCTGTTTATTACATTTTTATTTAACATGTTTCTTCAACATATTAATTTGGGTGTACTCATTTTTGTACTGTGATCTTATTATAAGAATATAAGATTATTTTTTGTTAGATCAGTTCCAGTTTTGGCTATGGATCTGACTAATCTAATGTATATGCACAAATATATTAAATGGAAAAAATTAATTTAGAAGAGAGATCTGTGAGGGGTGTACTCATTTATGCTGAGCACTGTATAGTTCATAGAGTCCATCAAATAATATAAAATGCCCAAGTTTGGATTTTAGTAGCTGAATTACCCCAGCAGTCATCTCATTGGCAGTGACTGAAAGCGCCCGCAGCTTTTACGGCTTTTGATTAGAGCTGCCAATTAACTGCGAGGAAACCCCACCCTGCTGTCAACTGACCTGAGATTCATTTGTTATTTTAAGGGTACCGAAGAGAAACGCATAAATAATATAAAAAGAGATATTAATTATCCGTGAAAATAATTATAGGTTTCTTTAATGAGGGCAAAATAATTAAAAAAAATAAATTCAGCTGTGTTTACAAAACAGACGCGGGCAGTTGATATATGGCAGTGAAGTGAAGCTGTTCCAAACACTGTGATTACAGGAGGAGGAAGAGCCCGGACCGGTCGCATCTATAAATCACATCAGACCTGTTGCCTCACACATTTGCCAACTTCTCCGTTACACAGTGTGTTACTTTGTAATTTAAAGGCAATGCTTGACAATGTAAAAAATAAAAAAATAAATAAAATAAAAAATAGAAGAAGAAGAAAAAGAACAACAACAACAACATGGCAAAAAACCTGGGCTCCTAAAATAACATCTGCAAAATAAAAGAATAAAATAAAAACAAGAAAACAAAACAAAAAAAGACTAAAAACTTCTCAATGCAAACAAAAACAATTGTACATAAATTAGAAATGATAAAGCAAGAATTTGCACATATTTCTTCTATATTTTTACGCAAGTTTAGTTTTTTCTCTCCTTTTATAAATGTTGGTTTAGACGTTTTGAACAGTACTAATGGTTATCCTAAATATGGACTTTAGAATGGTGTAAAGAAAGCTAAATCCAAAGCAATCAATAAAATAAATTAAAAATATACAAAAAAAGCTAAATTTCAATAATTTAGATTTATAGAAATACATTTATTTTATTTGCCTTACAAAACAGCTATGTTTTCTTTTGTTTGTTTTTTGTTCAGCAAAATGTCAATTCCAAAACAATAATACACAATTTTATAGTATATTTCTAATTAAAATTCCTTTTAATTTATGTGCAAAAGAAACATTAATTAACTGTAATATATTGTTTAATTTAATAATCAGTGCAAACAGTCTATAAAACAATCACAACAAAAAATCACAACACAAAAAATATCTGTAAATTTGCAGTTTTTTGTATTTTGCGATTCATGTGTTTTTTAAATGATTTTTGAACAACTTTTGATGCTGAAAAGTTTGAAAAGGTGACGTTTACTGACTATTTTATGTTAAGGGATTCATTGTTTAGGTTGGTGTTGTTAATTACAACAACAAAAAAAATAATAATAATTCAAGCATTTGATCTTTGATCTCATGTTTGATCTATATTTCCGGACAATTGTTGTGACTCTTACCTGCCACATCTTCATGCACATGAGCATCCCCAGATTTGAATCTGGTTTTAGAGAACACACTTCAGTCCAGCTGTTCATCTCCACCACACTCACCTTAAAAAAGAAAAAAAAAAGAAAAAAAAGATTATATTTATTTATTTATTTTACATTTAATACAATTAAATTATTATAATTTTTTTAAGTCCACTTCCATTAAAAAAAAAAAAAAAAAAAAAAACTTTACCGAAGTCATTAACAGTCACCATACTTATGTTTAAGTAAACATCAGTCAATTAATTAAGCTGAATGCTTCTTCATTTTTTTTACTTCTGTTCAATCTTAAACAGATGTTATCCTCACATTCACACTAAAATGAGTAATACCCGCCAAATACTCTTCACCGACTTAAAAAAAAAATGCTCCACACAGATGTGCATTAGACAACGGTCCTGCTAGTTTGCCATGATGATGCATGTTCACAGGTGGTAGGAGAGTTCAGCCAGCATTGGGCTGATCGCCAGCAACTTCCCGTTTTCCTGCGCTCGGATTCATCAAGTCTCGACTCGTCTCACTCCAAACAGAGGCAATTGATTCAAAACACAACAGTTCCCAACACTGAACAGCCATTAATAATAATGATGATGATGATGATGATGATAATAATAATGTTAAAGAATGATAGCTAATGTTTCTGACTAACAGCATACAAAAACCATGCAATTATTCCTGACATGAAAACTACAAGAGTACCAAAATTATCTGGCCATTTTAAGCCACGCTTAGTGTCAGACAATAAAATATCAAACTATTTGCAAATATACGATGATACACAACTGTATGAAGTCGGAGAGAAAGTTCAAACAGGACTAACCACAGGCGCAGTTCATCACATCATCTATGAACATTAACCACTGATGTTTGAAACTAGGCATAGGTCCATAACCGTTTTCAAGGTATACCGCGGTTTGTAACACTTTTTGCCAAAATTTTCCTCTATACCGTTTCTAAGGTATGTGTACAATTTTTTTTTACTTTTTTGTTTTGTTTTTTTAGGAAAACAGTATCTCCAGCAGAAAAGGTATCCGAAGATATCCGAATATCCATTTTAAATCATAATGAAATTAATGTTTTTGAAACAAATGAAGACAGAAGTCAATTAATTTTCATTATTTAGCCTGACATGTTTACTGTTCCAAAATATTTTAAATGTTTCTCAAAATAAAATATATTGTGTTCAAAGGTGAAAAAGTTTGAGTTTTTTTACCCAGACATTTAAAAAGAATATATTTTAGAGCAGTAATCACAATACCGTCAAACCGTGATATCTTTATCCAAGATTATCATACCGTCAGAATCTTATACTGGCCCATGCCTATTTGAAACTTTGTCTGCATATTTAACGTGTTTTTTTTTTTTTTACATATTGCTTAAAAAGTGTGCTCGTGTCGTTTTTCTTTCTAAAGGGGTCATGACCTGAGAAATCAAAATTACCTTGATTCTTTTACATACAAGGTCACTGTATTATAAAAACATCCTGGAAGTTTCAGAACTTTCTTGATAGTCTAAAAACGGCTAATATTGAAGCCAATCTGCCAAAAATGACAGGTTGTAAATGAGCTAATTTATTATGTAATAGTGTGGCTAAACTCCACCTCCACAGAAGATGATCAACACCCGTTTGTATATCGCTCTCTTTAACTCTGCCTACTTATTCACACCATAACTGGTAAATAATGAGAGAGGAAATCATAGGTTTACACAGAAACCATATGATAAAGATGCTCCGAAAACAACAAGACGCTGTGCAGTGCCAAGCTGTGGAGAGAAAAAAAAAAAAAAGTTTTTTTTTTGTTTTTTTTTCAGACTGTCAGTAAGAATTTAGTCATTTATTCCCTTTATTTACTCATTTATTCACATTGGACTTCTTTATAAATAAGGTACAATGCTGGATTTTTGGAAACTACTAAAAGATGTTATACCAACTTAGATCTGACAGTAATGTATAGTAGTAGTGCAGATCAATTGATGTGCTCAGCATTTAAGTGTTTTTAGCCTAAATCAGAGCAATGTTCATCCATCACGAAATTAATTCAATCCACACCCACCTCCATTTTTAGATTTCAAGAGCACTACATATGTGTAAGGAAATAAAAGTGTGGATATCCTACTTTGATAAACGCATGTCGCCTCACAGCAAGAAGGTCGCTGGTTCAAGTCCTGGCTGGATCAGTTGGCATTTCTGTGTGGAGTTTGCATGTTCTCCCCATGTACGCGTGGGTTTCCTCCGGGTGCTCCGGTTTCCCCCACAAGTCCAAAGACATGCGGTATAAGTGAATTGAATAAAATAAATTGGCCCTAGTGTATGTGTTTAAATGAGTGTGTATGGATGTTTCCCAGTAGATGGAAGGGCATCCGCTGCGTCAAACATATGCTGGATAAGTTGGCGGTTCATTCTGCTGTGGTGACCCCTGCTGAATAAAGGGACTAAGCCGAAAGAAAATGAATGACTGGACAGAGAAGTATGCGTTCATTTTGCTCCAATCCAGCACACAATTTTTTTGGTTGTAATGAGACAGTTGGGGTTGTAAAGTGTGGAAATGTCAAATGCCACTATGAAACAAACTCATGGAGCTACTGATGGAATACAGACATTCCCATTTCTCACATTCGACTACCTCAGGTTGTGTTTTGGTCATGTTAACTGCTGACACATAAAATTAAGTTGTGATTTTTGCCACTTTTGCACTTGTTATTATGCATTTTTAAATGCAAAAGACAATTATTTGTAACAATTAGTTCATGTATGTGCATCTTTACTAAAAACAAGTTTTGTTATAGCCAATTTTTTTTCAAATGTTTGACATTGGTGAACATTAAGATTTGGACCTTTGAATTAAGACTTTGATAATCTCTGATATATAGGCTGTTAAACATGCATGAAAAAGTTTATATCAGTGGACACATAGGTGTCCTATGGAACTTTAGGTACTAATCATAGAAGTAATGTGCTCCACGCAGGTGAGTGGGCTTGACAAACCACCTACAGGAGACACTCTTTTTCTCTCCATATGCACCAGACACATACAAACAGCCCATGCTTCTCGAAAAAAACTGCAATTCTGAGTGGGCTCCAGACAGGTGTGTGCGCTTGACAAAGCACTTGAAGGACACACACACACACACACACAAAAAAACATTTTATATAGGATGATTTGAACTTTTGAAGTGCTTCTTTTATCCTCACTTGTAAGTTGCTTTGGAAAAAGCATCTACTAAATGAATAAAATGTAAGTAAAGCATTGAAACTTTTTAGGCTAACTTTTGGCCATTTTCTTTAGAGTCCGAACTGAAAGTAGCCATTTTTTTTAATGAAGAAATCTTGATGTGGACCTCAGAGAGCACCACAAAATAATAAAAGCAGTAGTTCACGACCCCTTTAAAATAAATGCAATGTGGCTCAATATTTCATCTAATGCAGAAAGCTTCAATGTTTTTATTTCAGTTTAAGTGTCCAAATACTTTTCAGGGTCACAGTATATAATGCATAAACAATCTATTAGCTTATTCTCAGCTTTCAAGCCATAGGCTGATTGCAGCGGCAGCCATGATTAAGAATCCCCCTAATTAAGTTCAATTCAACATCTCTGACTCCAGAACGATTCATATTTTAACACGAAGACACATCTGCGCGTTCTACATGTGTTTACGCCTGTAACTATAAACAGCAGAGAAGGGCCGCCCTCATCCCCTCAGGTTAGACAGAGAGAGCACGATCCTGACACCAGTTAAGCAGTCAATAAATAACAGCGGCTCTATTAATTAAAGGCCTGCACTGTCAGCCGCGCTGGAACGCCAAACATGAAAGTCTGCAATAACACCGGAAGACACAGATGAGGTCGATGTTTTTGGAGTTTCGGACTCCCTGCATGCCTTGCAGCACTGTTATTTGTTTCAAGAAATGTATAGTTGTGCAGTTGGCCTGCACTTACCTTGTGATGGTTATTACCTTGAAGAGCATTTGACAAGGCCTTCATTAGGGAGTACAAGACGGGAGGGAGATATAAGAGTCCTGTAAAACCAGACCTCACACTACCATATGATTGAGCACTATGGGACAATGAGTACACTAGTGCATAATAGATCAGATCTGATCAGATTACAAAGTTTATTGCCATTAAAAAAAATTACATTCTATCAAACGTTCACTGGAATTAATGTGCTTTTCAGAGTCAGCTTTTGTTAAAAAAAGATGAAAAAAAAAACAACAATAAGTAAATTGCACATTGTAAATTATTAGTAAAATAAATAAATGTTGCACATACACTCATCGGCCACTTTATTAGGTACAACTGTCCAGCTGCTCGTTAATGCAAATTTCTAATCAGCCAATCACATGGCAGCAACTCAATGCATTTAGGCATGTAGACATGGTTAAGACGATCTGCTGCAGTTCAAACCATGCATCAGAATGGGGAAGAAAGGTGATTTAAGTGACTTTGAACGTGGCATGGTTGTTGGTGCCAGACGGGCTGGTCTGAGTATTTCAGAAACTGCTGATCTACTGGGATTTTCACGCACAACCATCTCTAGGGTTTACAGAGAATGGTCCGTAAAAGAGAAAATATCCAGTGAGGCAGTTCTGTGGGAGCAAATGCTTTGTTGATGCCAGAGGTCAGAGGAGAATGGCCAGACTGGTTCGAACTGATAGAAAGGCAACAGTAACTCAAATAACCACTCGTTACAACTGAGGTATGCAGAAGAGCATCTCTGAACGCACAACACATCAAACCTTGAGGCAGCAGAAGGCCACCGGGTGCCACTCCTGTCAGCTACGAACAGGAAACTGAGGCTAAAATTCACACAGGCTTACCAAAATTGGACAAACGTTGCCTGGTCTGATGTGTCTCGATTTCTGCTGTGACATTCGGATGGTAGGGTCAGAATTTGGCGTCAACAACATGAAAGCATGGATCCATCCTGCCTTGTATCAATGGTTCAGGCTGGTGGTGGTGGTGTAATGATGTGGGGGATATTTTCTTGGCACACTTGGGGCCCATTAGTACCAATTGAGCATCGTGTCAACGCCACAGCCTTCCCGAGTATTGTTGCTGACCATGTCCATCACTTTATGACCACAGTGTACCCATCTTCTAATGGCTACTTCCAACAGCCATGTTACAAAGCACGAATCATCTCAGACCGGTTTTTTGAACATGACAATGAGTTCTGTACTCAAATGTCCTCCACAGTCACCAGATCTCAATCCAATAGAGCATCTTTGGGATGTGGTGGAATGGGAGATTCGCATCATGGATGTGCAGCTGACAAATCTGCAGCAACTGCGTGATGCTATCATGCCAATATGGACCAACATCTCTGAGCAATATTTCCAGTACCTTGTTGAATCTATGCCATGAAGGATTAAGGCAGTTCTGAAGGCAACCTTTACCTTTAGTACCCAGTACTAGTAGGGTGTACCTAATAAAGTGGCCAGTGAGCGTATATAGTATACCAGGCAATACCTGTCCTTACACTTTTTTTTTTTGGATGGCAAAAATATATTTCAATTATTATTTTATGATTTCAATTTTATTTACTTGGTATTTTAATTATTTGTTTATTTTTTTTAATCAACAAAAATTTAATGCAAACAAACTAACTAACTAACCATATATATATATATTTTTTTTTTTAATGTATTATTTCTCAAATATTTCCCAAGCGATGTTTAACAAAGACATTTTCAAAAGACATTTTAATACAAAATAATTTTTATCTTTTTTTTTTTTTTTGCCGAAGGGATCAGATTTTTGCCTTCATATATAAAACAAAATAATACTTATTAATAAAGAAATGTTTTTATACCACTTTTTCACCAAAATGGCAAATAAATACTTATTACGTTTTATATTTTAACCTATTTTGTGAATAAATACATATATTAATCTAATCATAAAACAGAGAATTAATGCACAAATAATGCTATACCAGTTTTTTAGCTAAATGAACTACTGCTTCCGATCACGTCAGCTTTGTTGATGGTATAATGTGTGTCATCTACTTAATAATTTTGTGTCTGCAATGCGGAAGTGTGCTCGTTTTTTGCAGTTGTTTTAGAACTTCCGGTTCAGTTCCCTATGAGAATTGATTAGGAATAATAAATGTCAGAAAACGGTCAAACTACTTGCTCTACAAAAAAGTGTGTTTATGACTTAAATAAAAAAGTAGAATACAATGATACGAAAATATTGAACATAACAAGCTTTTTTTAACGTCTTAAAATCAATGGAAGTGAATGAGACCATAAGTTTTGAGCCAAAAACATTTCAATGGCTGAACCCCTTTTTTACCTGAAGAATAAGGTCAATAACAGTGGTAGCATTTATAGATTGTTAAAGGAACAGGAAGCTGAATATTGAGCTCTGCGGGGGGAAACAGGATAACAGCAGTATTGAAGCTCAGTGTTTGGTCTGGCTGCAGGTAGATGAAGCATGGTAAATGTATATCGAGTGACAGTTCAGACTCTCTCAAGTGAAGAACTGGCAGACTGGAGAGTGAAACATGAATCAGGATGCAATAAAAGCCAGGACAGAGCAATACTCTCACTCTCTGCTCTCTGTTGCCTGCTTGACTGCACAAATCACACATCCCTGTACAGTCTGAACGAATTTTGCTTAAAAAGGAACACTTTTTTATTTTAGGAAATAGGCTCATTTTACAATTGCCCTATAGAGTTAAACAGTTTAGTTTTATTTACTTACTTAACTCTTTCATTCAATATTGATTCAATAAACCGCCAACTATTCCAGCATATGTTTTACGCAGCGTAATTTAACGAATCAATACTACTTAAAAATTCCTATGAATCTCAGCGCATAGACAACAAAGCATTAAACTTATTATTATTATTATTATTTTTTGAGTAAAACAGGGCATTTTAGCTTCATTAAAAAAAAGAATTAAAGACAATTCCTAAATCTAATGAAACATTTCAAAGTTATGACACCAAATTGCATACATAATATATATTGTCATTAATTTCTTATGCCATTCTTCTTAACCATGTGCAACTGTCAGACAAATGTAATCTTCTTATATATATATATATATATATATATATATATATATATATCCCGTGTTGGCGTGGGTTTCCTCCAGGTGCTCCGGTTTCCCCCACAAGTCCAAAGACATGCGGTATAGGTGAATTGGGTAGGCTAAATTGTCCGTAGTGTATGTGTGTGTATGAGTGTGTATGGATGTTTCCCAGTGATGGGTTGCAGCTGGAAGGGCATCCGTTAAATAAAATAAAAAAAAACTTGTATTGTACAAAAAAAAACAAAAAAAAAAAAACAACTCAACTTGAAGTGAACACAAAAGTATACAAGTGTGTCTTAAGCATTCATTTAAAAAGACCAACAGTTTGAGCACTTCTTAAACTAGTGGGAAAGCTGTTCCATAAATTTGGAGCAGCCACAGAAAAGTTTCGTTCACCTTTTTATTTATTTTTTTCAACTTTGCCCTATTAACATCTAGGAGCACCTGATTTGACAACCTCAGTGCTCTGACAGGTGTGTAAATGTGTAGAATGTTAAAAGCTCAGTCAAATAAGCTCAGTAAAAGCGTTGCAAAATCAACATAATTAGTTAACTAAACATAACTAAACAATTCCAATTTTAATGTGTGACTCGAAAGACCAAATCACTGAATTACAGAATATTATCATTAGTGATTATAATTTCTCAATTATAAAATTGGCATCAGCATCTTAAACTGAATGTACTGTATTGCTCTAACAGTGAACCGCAGTGTACTGATATAAGATGTGTGTGATGAAGCCGTGATCTGTGCAGTCTCTCACCTCCTCCATGTGTTGTGTAGGATGGGCCAGTAGAGTGGATCCGGGCCGGGACTCCAGCAGAGAGCACTGACAGAAGCCTACACTGCCTGTGTGGAGAGAGTCTGTCACTGCACTGCGGCCTTCAGACAGATCCCACACACACACCCCCATGTCCCGACCCTGACTGACACACAAACACAGACCCTTAAAATAACAGATCTATCATGCAATTCCATTAAATATGCCTGAGGAAAAAAAGGAGGGACATAGAATGCAGAGCGTGGATTTTAGGTCAAGGTCACAGTGCAACTTTCCTAATTAACATATTTGATGCAACGTTCAACGGGGCAAGCATTTTGCTCATAATTGTGAATAAAATGCATTTAATAATAAGTAATAACACACATTGTAAAGATGTAGTAAAAATAAGTAATAAAGAATGCACATTGTTGTTGTTTTTTTAACAACATGGTAAATATGTTCATAAATATGTTTATAATTTAAACTGTACAGTATGTACTTAGTAGTTTTATGAAATATTATTTATTGTATATAAAAAATACATATAAACAAAAATTGAGATGCAGGCCTGTGTGGGCTTGAAACAGAAAAATAAGAAGTGTCGAGAGGTGCATGTACGTATGTGGCCGAATTCGCTTAATCTTAACAAACTTATCAATTTTAAAGAAGCAGGACGGCAGTTTTTATATAATAATTTTTGCTTTGAAGACATTTCTTTCTTTAAATGTTATAAACAAAACATATCTAGATCTGGTCGCATATCTGGAAGAATTGTTTGTTCTTTATAATTGCTCATTGTAATCTGGTGTTTCAATATTACATTCAGAGCTTGTTCATGCTGAATATAACTTTGTTAATAAAAATGAATATTTTTTAAGATGGCAGTACTGTCATACACATATTCCAATCATAAACAAAAGCATTAAAACTCAAATTCTGGTTAAAAAAAAATGTAAACGGGAAAGAAAAATGGGAAAAAATGTAGGTCAAACATAATTCTGAAAAACGAATTGTGACTTCCCTATAGATTCCCACCCCTAATAAACATGTGACAGTAATGATGGCCAGTTTGACAGGCATGGGTGACACATCTTTCCCCCATTCTCCTCTACCTGATGAGGCTGCCTCTGCTGTTGTTGAAGGTGTGAAGCCAGATTACAGAGTTCCCAGCATGGCTCTCTAAAACACGTTCTGCTCTCCTGGTGCTCAGGTTCCACACATGGACTGCACCTTTACCTGACCTAAACCACACAAGCATGAAGATCACATTAAAGGGATAGTTCACCAAAAAATTCTAATTTACGCACTACTTTCTCACTCCACAAGTGGTTCCAAACTTTAATGAGTTTCTTTCTCCTGTTAAACACAAAATAAGATATTTTGAAGAAAGCTGAAAACCCTTTACCACCATTGACTTTCATAGTAGGAAAAACAAATACTATTCAAGTCAATGGAAGTCACCTGGAAACAGGTTTCCAGCTTTCTTTAAAAGATCTAATTTGTGTTCAATGGAAGAAAGAAATTCAAACAGGATTTTAACAAGTAAATGGTGGGTAAATGAAAACAGAATTTTTAATTTTGGGTGAACTATCCCTTTAAAAAGAGAGTGTTAAAGGTATAGTTCAGACAAAAATGAACATTGTCATTATTTATTCACCCTCCAAGCCTGTATTAGTTTATTTAATTTGCTGAATATAAATTAAGATACTTTGAAGAAATGTTAACCATACAATTGTCAGTACCCACTTATACACAATCACCGATTTATTTTTTCTTACATTGGAAGTCAATGGGTACCTTCAACTGTTGATTTGACTATAAATGCTCAGTAAATGTTGATATTTTTTGTGAAGTATTCTACCAAAAAGGTGAAAGGTCATTAAATACTTTAGCACCAACCCAGAGTAGAGAAACGGTGGTCCATCTCCACCACAGCAGAAGTGGAGTGTGTTCACTGAAGCACCCGAACCCCTCAGGATGTACAACGGGTCAGGAGGAGGACGGGCCATCACCACGACAACTGCAACATCCCTGATATGTATCCTACAGAAACTAAATTAAAAAAGCTAAAATTAATGGCAATACCAATTATAAGCTGTCCGTAAATTCTTTACTAAATGAATTACAAAAAATAATAATAATTAATTAATAAATGAATAAAAATAAAATAAATCAAATAAAAAATATATATAAAGAAATATTTATACTGTAAATATATAATTAATAAAGATATATGATATTTATATACATGATTAATGCACAAAAATATATACATTTAATACATGCAATTTTACACATTTAAAGATACTTCATCTTTGACTTGTATGCACATATAAAATACATATTATATATAAAACTTACATATAAATTGACAAACCTGAAACTGTTTATTAATAGGGCTTTTAAACCAAAATTTTGCATGACTGTCTGATTATAAATCCTGTGAATCTACTTATAGTGCAAAAAGCACTGTACAAATAAATAAGACTAAACATGATAAACATAACATTTTATGGATAATTACTATAAGAAAGCAATCAGGGCAGCAATATTTAATATTTAGTTTAAATAGCAGCAACAAAACACCAGATATATGTGAGTCATGGGAAACAAAAAATATATATATTAATAATAAAATAAAATATGTCTAGAGTAATTTATCGACCACCTGACCAGCGATGGTGGCATCTGTTTTCACAACTTTCGCATAACTATTAGCATGAGCCCATATGTAAACACTGATATCTCTTGGTTAACACTGTAAACACTAAAAGCCTTTAAGCAAAAGGAAGACGTGATCATGTTTTTTTTTTTTTCCTCGTCTACCTTTTTCTTTGTGAAACCTCTTACTCAATACGTCATAAATCATGAGTGAGACAGCTTAATTACTGTAAACAGACTGGAATCTGTCTTTTTCAATTTTTATTTTCATCAACAGCTAACAAAAAAAAGGATTTCAAAGCACACGCGAGCGCAAACGGCTCTGCTGACTTCAGGCAGGGCCACAGTCGAGATGCAACAGACCGCAAAAATCCAGATGGAAATTAGATAATTAGATGTCAGCGACAAATCCCTTTCAAACGGCCGCAAAAAGCTAAATCTGTTGATGTCTTCATAAAAGAAAACATTAAAAACTTGACACATTGATGTGGTTTTAAACCTGTAGGATATCTCAACCGACTTCAGAAATTTTTCTGGTGCTTGACTGAGAAGTTTCATAATCAACCATATTAATTATTTATTTAAATAGGTTCACCCTAAATGAAATTTGTCATTCATTTTGGCTCATTTCCACTAGGGTTGTCACGATACTGGAATTCGGTACCAATCGACACTGAAGTTTTAAAAACGTGTAACCACAGATACAGGGACACTGGAGTGTTTCAAAGTCACGTCGATCAGCTGGTTTGTCTATAAGCTGACATACGAGCGACCCGCTGATGAATCGCGGGTTTAAAATGCTCCAGTGTCCCTGTATCTGTGGTTACACTCAGTAAACAGCGGTGAGTTCTGTAAACTAATGAGCTTCACGGCCAATCACAGTCAGTTCTGTTGAGCACGTGAACACAACGGCAAATCAGCGCTGTTTAAGAACGTGCTCGACAGCGCTCAAATGTTAGTGGGAAATGAACGTTTTTAAAATTTCAGTATCGATTGGTACCGAATTCTAGTATCGTGCAACCCTAATTACCACTGAGCAGTACGGTTCTATAAAATTAATTTCTGTTTCCACAGTCAGAAGTACCAACATAGAGAACCATAGTCTGTACGTAAAAAACAAAATGGCAGCTGTGGTTGCCAAAATTTACTTTTAACAGTAGGAACATAAAATAAATTTCTATATTTTATGATAAATTACCACACTTAATTAGTGTCATACACCAATGTTTTGAAGTACTAACAACACACAACATGATTTCGTATAACACAGACAAAAACACAACTAGGCATGGGCTGGTATAAGATTCTGACGGTATGATAACCTTGGATAAAAATATCACGGTTTCACGGTATTGTGATTATTACTTTAAAATATATTCTTTTTAAATGTCTGGGTAAAAAACTAAAACTTGTTTTCCACTTTGAACACAATATATTTTATTTAGAGAAACCTATTTTGGAACAGTAAACATGTCAGGCTAAATAATGAAAATGAATTATCGACTTCTGCTGTCTTTGTTTGTTTTGAAAACAGATTTGGTTACAATTTAAAATGGCATCTTTGGATATCTTTTCTGCTGGAGATACTGTTTTCCTAAAAAACTAAATAAATAAAAAATGTAAATAAAAAAAATCTTACACATACCTTAGGAACAGTACAGCAGAAAATGTTTGCGGTTTTAAAACCTTGACTTTTCTAAACCACGGTATACCTTGAAAACGGTTATCGTCCCATGCCTAAACGCAACCATAAGCATGTGTGGATGAGAAAGTCACATGATGAACCAAAGCTCACCACAAACAACTAATACATAAAAGTCGCTCAGTGTTATTCACTCAACTACTAAACACCATCATGGTAACACACACAAAATAAAAGTAACGCAATAAACATTATTTATCAACATTAGATGGAACATATAACTCTAATGTGCATAACTCAAGAGAAGAAAAATTTAAGTTAAATTAAATTAGAAATTAAAGTAAATTTCTGCTTAATGACTACAGTTATAAACAAATCTAAATCTAATGTCAACAAAAAGGATAAAAAGTGAAGTGTCATGCAGGGAATTCAGGGAAAGTTATGGTTATTCACTGTATATGTTAAGAAAATGTTTTGTTCATCAGTTTAATTATTTTTACTGCAAAAAAAACAAACCTGTAAATATGCTACAGTTTAAATTTGTTATAATGTACTGCAGGGGTACTCAACCCTGTTTCTGGAGATCTACCTTCTTGCATAGTTCTGCTGCGGTCACACTAGAGTTTGTGCGTGCAAAATTCTGATGTAAGTCGCTGCAAAAAGGGGCGGGATTAAACAAGATGATTAGATATTAAAAAAGAAATTCTATCCAGAGAGGTCATGTTTTGATCTTCGATTGGTCTCACGCAATCATGTGATGCAATTTCGCAGGTCAGAGTTCACCAAGCTTGAACGTTCCAACGCAGCGAACTGCGAAACTTGTCGCACGAGCTTGCGTTTCCGGTCTGCCGCATTCGTGTGCGTATGAATGGAAGTCTATGGGGAGAAAAGTCTAGTGTGACCGCAGCTTTCAGCTCCAACCCTGATTAAACACACCTGAACCAATTAATTAGGACCTGAACAGCACTTGATAATTACAGGCAGGTGTGTTTGATATGGGTTGCAACAGAAATCTGCAGGAAGGTAGATCTCCAGGAACAGGGTTGGTCACCCCAATGTACTGCATCACTGTTTTGGACCCTTTCGTAAGGATACCTAGCACAACAGTACAGTACCAAAAGGGTGGAGCTAGACTTGCTGCTGAAAAATAGTTATGCGACAAGCCAAGGGAATGACAACACAGGAAGCACCATTTTTAAACACACAGCTAAAACACCACAATGTAATAATACAATGATGGCATGCGGTAATGAACCATGGTCAACCAGAGCTCAAACAAAGCTTGTTGTCTTGTGACTAACAAGCACATGTAAAGCAGAAAGGACATGATCTGAGGTCTAATAAACAAAGCCAGTTTGGGTTTTTACCAGGTTTACGTTGAAGTAACTTATGCTACAAGGCTTACCTGCCACAGATCATGTTTTTTTCTGGGTTAGAGATGGCAAACCCAAACTGAACCAATCAGCTGTGAGTAAAGTGACATATTTCTGATGCAATAAAGCCACTCACAGTTTAAGCTGTTTGTGAACCTACATTATAAAAATCAGTTGAATGATTAGCACTGATTTAATAATAATATTTTCTTTGAGTTGCCTTTCTTTTGCTGCATCAGCAGTTTATTTCTACCTTGTAAGCAGTGCTGACTCTCAGAAGAAATAATTGTCACTCTCATGTGTCGGTTTTGTCAACGTGAAACTTTGAAATTAACAGGAAGTTCAGAAAGAGTTAAAAAAATATATATAATAAAATCCTTGTAAAGTGATTAAATTAATCCTATCGTATGACAAACAGATTATTTTTGCCTTTTAAAATCACACATTTAAATTTGCACAAGCTTACACAAGAACCGATTCCCACACGTCAAGCACTTAATAGCAAATTTGATAATTTTCTAAGTGTGTGTTCTTTTTATTATTTCCCATTAACATTTTGTGTGTGCAAAAACAACTACTGTGTTCATCAATGTGTCTTCTATCAGATCACTGTGCACTTTACTACATGCAATATGACACGTGCGTGTTATGTTGTTTGAATGTTTTGAGAATATTTTGGACTTCTTTTCTGGACTTCTTGGGACAGTATATGGAGGATGAGGTTTCAAATAAAACACCTTCATTTATGTTTCCAAGAGTATATAAGGTCTCTGGGGATTGGACATGACATGAGGGCGAGCAATTAATAACATAATTTTTATTTCTAGGTGAACTAACCCTTTTAATGCATCCTAAAAGAATCCCTCTCTATTCTTGCTTTCACTTTTCAAAAAACACTTGATGTATTTATTTGCATTCATAATAAATCACTTCTTTTATCCCTAATTTTAAGTCACTTTAGATAAAATAAACAAAATGTAATGTAATCCAAAATGGAACCATTGGGATTAGGATGTTTACATGCATGCTAATTGGAATAAAAATTATGTACTGTGCATAATTTAAAGCATATGGCTACTAAAATTATGAGCTCAACTGAATTAGTGTGATCGAAGTATTGTATTTACAATACATTCTATTGGAATGCTGACAAAATGTCAATATAATCACACTATGAGTGTGCATGTAAACATCACCATTGTTTACATGCAAATAAATGCCTAAATTAAATCTGTAAATCATATAAAGACATCTTTAGAAGACTTTGAACCACTCAACTCATGTGGATTTTTTTTTAATCTCTTAATGAATGTTTGTTTCAGGAAAAATAAACTTTCAAATGGAACAACAGAAATCTTTCAAATATCATAAAAGTATCTTTATTTGTGCTTTGTAATTGAATACTTCTTATGGGTTTTTGAACATCATGAGAGTGAGTAGCCTAAATAATGACGGAATTTTAATTTTGGAGTTAACTAGCCCTTTAACCATCAAAAAGGAAAGTAAAAAAGAAAGATAGCAGATAAAAATGCAACAAAATGAAGACAATTACACAAAAATATACTTTGAGTGGCAACAGATATTGCTGATTTTAGATACGGAGCCGTCCCGCTTAATGAAGACCCTTCTGCTCAGTGTCATCTCCGCTCACCTCTGCCCTCCTGCTGAAACCGAACCCGCAGGTATTTTGGGGGAGCTCATTTCGGAAGGTTAGTGGTTAAATTGTGCATGTTAATCTGTCAAGCGGAGATTCTTCACTGCCCTACCTTCCTAATTAAGAGTCGAGCCCCTAGCTGCCCCAGATGAACCCCCTCACAAAGGGGACAGTCACTAAACGGCCCTCTGCTTACTTGCAGGAGAGGCAGTGGGATTAGAACCCGTGACTATCAGTCGCCATCAGGCCTGTATAGGAGCCAGACCCCGTCTACTGCACATATAGGGGCTGAAATGAGAACTCGGCTTTGACTGTCCAGCTCAACTACATCTCAAAATTAAGCTATTTACTTTAGCTGTGCACTTAGAAAAAGTAGTTGTTTTCAATTTCTTTCTTTAAAAAGAAAAACTAGTTTTTAAAGTGAAGGAATGCACTATCGGACGATCGTCTGTGTGTGACAGCAAGGTTTTCCTAGGTTTAAAGAGGATTAACGTGCCCGTATTGTGAGGTTTGCTGCACCGGGGCTGTTTGACACACAGGTCTGGAAATGCATGATCTCGTTGTGCAAACACGACGCATCAAAACATACCTCTGCAAATACAGTGTTGTCAGTCAGAGATGGAGAGAATTAAAGATATGGGATGGAGTGGAAAAACAGGCTGACGATCTAGGGCAAAGAGTGAAGATCACGACTGCACTGGCAGATCAGATTTTTAGGGGTATTTTATTTTATTTTTTTAGATTTATTGATGAGATAACATGGGTCAAAGGCGAGATGGGCCATATTGGTTTTGGCAACTAATCAAATTCATTCATTTTCCTTTGGCTTAGTCCCGGCATTTGTTTTACACAGTGGATGCCCTTCCATCCGCAACAATGGCTGTCCACCAACGTTTACCATCCAACCTGACAGAACTGGAGAAGATCTGCAAGAAGGAACGGCAGAGGATACCCATATCCAGGTGTGAAAAACTTTCCCAAAAAGACTCATGGCTGTTTTAGATCAAGAGGGTGCTTCTACTAAATACTGAACAAAGGGTCTGAATACTTAGGACCATGTGATATTTCAGTTTTTCATTTTTAATAAATCTGCAAAAATGTCAACAATTCTGTGTTTTTCTGTCAATATAGGGTGCTGTGTGTACATTAATGAGGAAAAAAAATTAACTTAAATGATTTTAGCAAATGGCTGCAATAAAACAAAGAGTGAAAATATTAACGGGGTCTGAATACTTTCCGTATATACACTCCCCTACGAAATCATCCCAATCAAAAGTAAAATCATGAACTCTTTCCAAATAAGAGTCATCTTGTGAAATTATACTCATATCCCAATATATAAATCGCAGAAAAAACAAAATATTGCAATGTCAGTTTTTTTTTTCCAATATCATGCAGCCCTAAACCATTCTAAACATTAATAATAAATGTCTCTTGAGCATCAAATCGGCATATTGTAATCTGTAGTAATGATGATGATGATGATGATGTTGTTAGTGTATTTGTGATCAAATAAACATAGCTTTGGTGAAAAAAATAAACACGCATGGACACACTACTTCCACAGCCATAATTCAAGTGGTTCTAAATGTCCAAAAATGCCATGATTAACGTCCACAATGCTTTTAAAATCATTATGAATGCATGTCAACATTGCACTGAACTTGTACATGTAATTAAAACTACAAGCGAAAAGCTGATATGAAATGAGAGTCCCTGATTCTGATAGTATAGAAAAAAAAGAGAGCGTTTTTCAGCTCTCTTGGTGTAACAGATAAGACAGCTCCAGAAATCTGACACTAAGACTCGGGATAAAGGCAGTTTGTCTCTTCGTGAGCCATCTGTCAACACCTGCTTGGTAATTAGGCCTAATTATGAGAGAGAGTTCGCTTCCCCTTCATGTTATTAAATAAGCAGCAGCCACGTCAGCCAGGTATCTCTCAACACAGGCAAAGGGCTGGCGACCTTCAGATCAAACACGGCCTCTATCTGTGCCCCCTGCGCTGCCACTTATACCCGAGGAGGGGGGAGACACAGTCATTTGAACGTGGGCTTCAAAAGATGGAGGACAGGCGGTCTGCATTCCTCTCCCCCCGCGCCGGGGAATCAGTGGATCCGGTGATGGGCAGACACACACCTCTGCCCAGGCCACTGTCATATGCTGCCATTCATAAATAAGCCCAACTAAGATCCTGGAGATTGTGGGAACGCAGAATGTGATTACTGTTGCCCTTGTAGAGCAGCTGGATGACATCTTTAAAGAACTGGCGTGACAAAGCATGATGGGAAGTTTGTGAAGTATGAGAAATGAAGGTTTATTGGGTTGTTACTACAAAAACGTAATTAATTACAGATTGCGTCAGTAAAATGTACTTTTCTAATTGCTTTGTCTGAAAGGAAAACAAGCAATCCCACACACCATCAATACTTGCTGAACCATTTATTCAATTCAATTCATTTGCATAGCGCTTTTTACAGTAATCATTGTTTCAAAGGAGCTTTACAAAAGGTGCACATTATTGCATTACAATCAAATTGGGAAAAGTTAAGGTTATTACACTCAAAAACAACAACAACAACAACAACACTTGTTTGTTCAAACTACTTCTTTCAAATGAGCTGAAACAACACAATTCTTAAGTTTGTTTGAAGGGGACAACTTATTTGTTTTATGTTCAATCCACTTAAATTTGAAAAACTAATACGTTAACTTAATTCCTTCATGTTGTCCTAATGCAAATCAAGTGTGAGGAACCCAGAATTCTTTACAGCGTAGTTACCATAACTTTATTAGTTACTAATAACTTTAACCAATTAACTACTAACTTGTAGCTTTTAAAAGTTAAAAGTTGTTAAAACTATTTCGGTCTTACGACTTTCATCAGACATGGACTGAAACGGTACATTTTATAAATTGTTCAGCAAGTATTGATAGTGTGCAGGACCTTTTGCACATTTCCACCTGGTGATTTTTTTTTTTTCCTACTGTTTTTTCCTTCGGGCGTACGGAGCTTGACTTGACTAATTACTTTGTCTGAAGAGTAATTAAATTACACAGTAAGAAATGTCATTACTTAACTCAATAATACAAAAAATATTGTATATTAATGCACAGACAAAATAAATGATACTCCTAAATTCGTAAAATTTGTCAAAGTTGGCTTTTTAGCTTAGCTATTCAACTGATTTTTGATAAACATAACATCCATTACAAATATAATTAATCTCCATTAGGAAAGTGAAACAATATATGAAAACATTAACTTCAAAAAAAGCAATGACACCGGTTACGTCCCATGTTGGACATGGTTGTTTTGTGATTTGCAGAGCCTGCATGGTTCCTGATTTGTGGGTGGGTCATCTCACCTGAGACCCATTATGTGTCGCCTATAAAGAGCCCAACATTTGACGTGAGAGGAGAGTTCGATTAGCAGGACCTTCCTGCCTGTCGTTTTGATTATTTTGATTTGTTTTGGATCATGAGCTCAGTTCACTACCATGCACATGCTTTTCACCACTGTCTTCCATTTGTACTGACTTTGCTTACTTTAAATATCCTTTGTTAATTATGCCTCTTGTTAATAAATAATTTCTGAATTTTACGATTTACCTGGTCTGCATTGTCTCACTTATGTTACAATTTTGAGTTTGTAACATATGTAGGCTCAACAGTAACTCTCCTTCTTAAGGCAACTTAAGAAAAACCAGCTGTCCTCAGCCGGTGAACTTCTATCGCTGTGCAATAGAGAGCATCCTGACCAACTGCATCAGTCTGGTATGGAAGCTGCTCTGTTGCTGAGCGTAAGGTTCTGCAGCAGGTGGTAAAAAAATTGCCCAACGCATCACAGGGACTCCACTTCCAGCCATTGAGGACATCCAGAAGAAACATTGTCTGCGCAGAGTACGCAGTACTCCTAAGGACTCCTCTCACCCTGCTCACAGACTGATTTCTGTTCTGCCTTGCAGCAGGCGCTTCAGGCTCCCCCGGACAAAAACCAGCAGACTGAGAAACAGCTTTTTCCCCAGAGTTGTCTCCCTTTTGAACTCTGCCCCCCACTGACTCTTTTGCCCCGCTCCCCCCTCATACACCCCCACACTCTCCTTATAACTTATACTCCCCATAATCACTGCACTATTTAATATTTGCACATTTAAAATTGTACACTACAACTTATTTGCACTAATTCATCTCGAATTGTACATATCCACTGCACATATACATTTGTAATTGTTCATATCTATCTGCATACTTCTGATTATTAATAGCAACATGTACATATATTCATCTATTGTAAACCTCTGTTCATAGCTAATACAACCTGTATATATTGTTCATAGTACATCCATCTGTAAATATTACCCATAGTTTTTCTATAATTGCACTTTATAACTTATACCTATATCCTGCACTTGCTGCTATTGCACTCCTGGTTAGACCTAAATTGCATTTCGTTGCCTTGTACTTGTACATGTGTAATGACAATAAAGTTGAATCTAATCTAATCTAATATGGGGACTCGTCCGGGATCTGAACCCGGGACCTCTCGGGTAACACACCCCATTGCATCAAACATACCTGTCAATTTGTCACTAACCAATTATGCATGTGCAATCATCTTAAATAAATGTAAAATTGCTACTTTGAAAAATATTAAATATTCTGCAAAATATATTTGTAGAACAAAAAAAATACAACTGCTCTGCTCCTCTGAACTGATTTAAGCAATTATATAACTCTTGAGCTCATTTACAGTATTTAAGGCAAGTACATTATAAGCAACTGTAATTTACTTAATCTCTTACTTTACTTTTTCAGTATTAATTATTATTTAAATTACAGTACTTTTTATTACTCCGCTTGAGAGCAAAATGAGTTTACACTTCTTAAAGTATACATAGTGTTTTGATTTCACAGTTTAACATCAAATGTTTTTTTTTTTGTTTTTTTTATAATAATAATAATAATAATAATAATAATAATTTGGGTTTTGAAGAAGGGAGAGGCGGTAAATACAGACGAGGCCATTTGCAAATTGTGCAACAAAAAGGTGACTGCGAGCGATGGAAATACCTCGAACCTAAGGTCGCATATACGGTATTCCGTTTTTTGAATGGTTTAGGCACAAGCCAACAGTTTGGTGACGCTGTCTGAGCCTTACTTCATAATTTTTTAATTATGCATGGTAATACCGTATACCGAGTAGGGTTGCACGATACAGGTATTTGGTACCAATCGATATTGAAATTTGAAAAACATCCATTTTCCGCTGACATTTGAGCGCTACTGAGCACGTTCTTAAACAGCGCTGATTTGCCGTTGTGTTCACGTGCTCAACAGAAATGACTGTGATTGGCCGTGAAGCTCATAAGTTCACCAAACTCACAGCTGTTTACTGCATTAAACCACAGATACAGGGAGACTGGAGCATTTAAAAAGCCGCGATTCATCAGCGGATCGCTCGTATGTCAGCTTATAGACAAACCAGCTGATCGACATGACTTTGAAACACTCCAGTGTCCCTGTATCTGTGGTTACACTCAGTAAACAGCAGTAAGTTCGGTGAACTGATGACCTTCACGGCCAATCACAGTCATTTCTGTTGAGCATGTGAACACAACGGCAAATCAGCGCTGTTTAAAAATGTACTCAGTAGCGCTCAAATGTTAGCGGGAAATGGACGTTTTTAAAACTTCAGTATCGATTGGTACCGAATTCCAGTATCGTGCAACCCTAATACCGAGGTAAAACAGGGAGGACAAAATTTGGATACCATCCATCCATCCATAATGAGGGGCAGGTTTGGGGGTGGAGTTTCCCAACCAAATATATATACAAACAGATTTACATAAGACTGAATGACAGACTCAACTACTTTGTCAAATCTGCAGACTTTTAATCAGATTTTAGCAGGTGCAGTTTCCACGTGGGCCTAAAAATGAGGCATCTACGCACATGCCTGTTTTGAACAGACAATCACCAGTCACAATCTAAAACTCCATTTTAGTTATGTTATCGAATGTTTGAACACAATCCAAGTGTCCTATGATAAAGCATCAATGAATCATCATAAAAAGAACATGAAGGGAGTAGAATGACATTCAAGTCTGTGTGCTGGAACTGTGGTCTCTACTCCTCAGTTGTAACGATATCATCATAACTCAGATATTAGTCATTATTATTACACTTCTTATCTCAGTTTCCCTCCTCTCACTCGCTTTCTGGTACTTCATCGACATTTCCACCTCACCGTCTCCAACACTCACAAAGCCATTAGTCAGCGTTTCTTCCAAAATTCTCCAGTGGAGGAAACAAATGTGGCAAACGGTCCATTCAAAAGCAGAGTTAAACAAATAGGGGAGGAAGTGCGGGGTACACACATACACACCCTTTATTGTGCTGCCGTGCGTTGCTAAAGGAAAACGGAGGGAAGGGGGGAGAATCTGGACTGGAAAAACAGCTCGGTGGAAGATAGAGAGCTGAAGCCAGACACAAGTGCTTCCACACCCACTGTCAGTCAGGCTGATGGAGGCGAGCGACAGGCCGCATTGTTCCTGTCCATGGCGTGAATGCCACGCTGAGGCTGACACAGATAAGAGCTGAATGCATAGCTGCTCTTTGTGTGTGCGTGTGTGAGGCAAGCGACGGTGGCCACTTTGTCATTGCATCCGCACTTAAGGGGCTTTAGTGCTGATTAGCAAAGATACCTGCAGGTAACACGTTTTTTATCTGTGGACATTATCACCTGCTTCCTTGCTGAGGTGTCTTGAGGGATTTGGGTGTGCTAGATTGATGTAGAAGGGTTCACTGTACTGTAAATAATGGCTACGATTTTAACGGTAAAAAAAACCAAACTATAAAAGTGCAGTAAAAGTTTGCACTGTAAAAAATAACTTAAACACTCAAAAAAAACAACAACTTGCTGCTTGTTCAAACTACTTATTTAAAACGAGCTGAAACAACACAATTCTTGAGATTTTTTTGGGACAATAATTGTTTTGTTTAATCCACTCAATTAAGTTATAAACTTAATTGGTTTGTGGCTGCACAGTGGCGCAGTGGGTAGGACATTCGCCTCAAAGCAAGAAGGTCGCTGGTTCGAGCCTCGGCTGGGTCAGTTGGCGTTTCTATGTGGAGTTTGCATGTTCTCCCCGTGTTCGAGTGGGTGTCCTCCGGGTGCTCCGGTTTCCCCCACAAGTCCAAAAACATGTGGTAGAGGTGAATTGGGTAGGCTAAATTGTCCGTAGTGTATGTCAGGTCAAGTCAAGTTTATTTATATAGCGCTTTTCACAATGTAGATTGTGTCAAAGCAGCTTAACATAGTTCTAGCAAAGTCCAGATTTCAGAGTTGAAGTTCAGTTTAGTTTAGTTCAGTGTGGTTTAAATTTCACTGCTGAAAGTTCAAACACTGTAGAGCAAATCCACTGAAGCACAGCTCCACAAGTCCCGATCCGAGCAAGCCAGTGGCGAGGAAAAAAAACTTCACCATTTGACGAAGTGAAGGGGAAAAAAAGCCTTGAGAGAAACTAAGCTCTGTTAGGCACGACCATTTTTCATCTGGCCAAACTTCCTGTTCAGAGCTGCAGTCTAGGCGCTGGAGGCTGAAGAAGCTGGACGTCCATCGTGGAGAAGCTGCAGGTGTGAGTAGGGCACCGGCAGGCGGTCAGGTTGGCCCTGTGGTATGTGTGTGAATGAGTGTGTATGGATGTTTCCCAGTGATGGGTTGCAGCTGGAAGGGCATCCGCTGCGTAAAACATATGCTGGATAAGTTGGCAGTTCATTCCGCTGTGGCAACCCCAGATTAATAAAGGGACTAAGCCAAAAAGAAAATGAATGAATGAATAATGGGTTTGTGTTGGGACAACATGAAGAAATTATGTGGAACCCAGCATTTTTTACAATGCAGGTTACATATTTTGTGATTAAATGTGATGCGTTTTTCTCACACGTTTGTGGTGTGAGTCACTTTTAATGGACTGTTTCATATAGATTTATTAATCATTCTTACTCTTCAATGAACACGAACTGTCATAGTTTATTAAAGATACAATCTCCCCACTAAACGACAGCTGCCACCTTCAGGAAACCTCCTAATACATGCAGTACGATGACTTTCATGAACATTTATGAGCGTCAAAAGTGGTTGATCTGTTCAGCAAAAGATTTGACTGTCATCGCATCACAAACGACTTAAAATAATACAAAACAATATAACTAAAGCAATCTCCATTGTACGGAGCGAGAGCGCTTCTCTTCTGTTAAACTGAACAGTCGCATCATTGATGATGTAAGTGTGCTCAGGCTCGGGAGGTAAAAAATGCAATGTGAGTGCAGGCCGAGGGGGAGAGGAGAGGGGGGACAATCGCGCCTGGGCGATTTCAAGACAAACATGCCTAGTGAGAGTACACCCTCAGACTATTGGGGGGAGACTTACCAACAGAGAACTGGCATAACGTATTTTGATCAACATGACAAACAATTGATGAAGTAATAAACTGACAACTGCAGAACCAACTGCCTGAATGTACCAACAAATTAGCAATATACAAAACAACAAAAAACTGCTTTTATCATGGGAAAAAGTGGCTTGATGATGTTGAAATAGCACATTTGAGATTTTCGATTTGTGAATATGCCAAGAAACAATAAGTTCTTTCTTAAATAAGTCAAGAAAGAAAAATTGTCATCATTTACTGATCTTTCGATTGTTCCAAATCTGACTTTTTCCAAATAATGTTTACAAAAAACATTGAGCTATTGACTTCCGTACTATTATTTTTTATGAACAAAAAAATGCAACATTCCTCAGAACATCTTGCTTTGTGTTCAACAGAAGAAAGAAAATCATAAAAGTTTAGAACCACTTGAGTGCAAGGAAATGGTGAAGAAATGTTCAATTTTTATGTGAACTATCCCTTTAACCATAGGCACATTCCAACTACCTTCCACAACCAGAACATGACCAAAAGCTTACATTTTCACAGCTTTTTGTGAACCAAACGTTTAAATAAATGCAATGACTTTAATACAATAAGAGTTACTCAAGCAGGGTTTCAGCAAGTCAAATTTAGGACCTTTTTTTAAGGCTAAACGCTAAGGTTGGAAAAGATTTTGCCCCATCAAAAAAAAACATTTAGTTATTTCTTAGCCACATATTTTAAATAATATTTCAAAATGAGCTAACTCTAGCTGTACATACACTTCTTACTTACATCACACACTTTTAATAAGGGACTTTGCTTACATATAACTTTCCTTTAAAATAAAATGAAGTTTTAAAAACTATATTAAACTAAATGCATGCACAACAATACTTTTTTACACACGTTATTGTAAGAAAGATAATTAAACCATATTGGTAAATAGAGTTAATAAATAAAACATTTGTTAAAAGTTTTATTGAGATAAATTGTTGTTGATTGGATTGGAGTTGATCCGATTGGGTAGCTTTACATGGTCATAGTCAAATCAAAACCTGTTTAAGATTATTTAAGACCTACAACACAATATTTCAGTCAATTTAAGACTATTTCAGTCCTAAACTATAGTTTAATTCATGACATTTTAATACTTTTTGAGACCCTGTCATTATCCAGAGTGTACATAAACATGGAGCGGTGTCATTGGGGTAAAGTAGGTTTTATATTCGCACATATGGACTGTCTCCTTAATAATATTATTTCAGTATTCTTTGCAAGCTCTAGATAGTGAAATCATATTAGCAGAGAATGACTATCAGAGATTAAGGTAAAGTTGGTTTTACATTCGCACATTCGTTCAGTGACAACTTGTGACATGCTCCCGGTATTGTTTACCATGGTACTTTGGAGTATTTTGGCCTGAAATCACATGCAAGTATGACTTCAAAACATTTGTTTGACTGTGAACAATGTTGCCCTTTTGATAGTCATTGGCTGCTTATATGATTTCACTATTTAGCATTTGCAAACGATACTTTTCTGACAATATAAAAGTGAAAATCCGAATGTGTGAATAAAAAAACAACTTTACCTCAATCTATCAGAGTACAACATTGTTCACAGTCAATTAAATAGAGCGAATGTTGTTTTGAAGTCATACTGACATGTGACTTCAGACTGAATATTTAAAGTAGCGTAATAAACAATATAGAGACCGTGTCACAACTTATCACAGTTCAGAAATGAACGATTGAGCGAATATAAAACCAACTCAATAGCGGTATCGCCCTGTCAGGCATTTAACTCGAACCGCACAGGAATAGAAACTCATATAGAAGTACAGAAAGCGAATGGATTTTAGTTTCTATCAGTCCAGACAAAACAAATCTCCAATGTGTCTGACGGTCTGCCTGAGTGAAGTATTCAGAGTTGACAGCTGTGATAAACCGCTGACAGCTTCATTACACAAAACAAACCTGCACGCGTTTGCGCATAAACACAACTGAAGAAGCACAAAACACAGACCTAACAACATACGTGTAATTAGTTTGCGTGAAATCACGAGCAAAGCAAAAGACAACATTGCACAATCTGCTCGCAGTAGTGTAGAATGCAAAGGCAGTACCTTGAATGATCGGCGGAATCCCGCGTGCATGAAACGGATGAAATCACAACATGCGACAGCGAGTGTGATAAGACCCCGCGGCAGAAAAAAGCTGTCCTCAGCACTGCCTGAACTTTTAAATCCGACGTATCAAATTAAAAGATGCACCGTATTTTGTTGGTATTTGATTGGAGATCGAAAAGTAATGCTTATTATTCTTTTCATACCACCAAAGTATTTAGTTAGCTAGTTACTTTGTTAGTCGTTTGAAATTAATAAATGGCTACAATAAACCAATAGTAAATAAATAAATAGGGATATTAATAATGCTTATTTTTTCCGTGATTGATTACTCGATCGATTGGCTAATTGTAAGTTAGCAATTACCTGTATTGTTAACGAAATCTATTCCAGACAGTCTAAGAATCTTTAATGTATATATGTAGGCTATACTTTTATAATAAATGCCCATTATGACTAATAATCAATAACTAATTATTTGGAAAACCATTGATTGATCAATTGATTGACTGATTACTACTGGCTTATTTACATGTACTTAGGTATGCAGTTACTTTGCTTGTTGTTTTAAATCAATAATAATTCATATGAATTAGGTTAATATGAATAATCTTGATACATTTTCTGTGATTATATTTATTAATTTAGTTATTGGATTGAAAGTTACCTATTGTCTTGTAAATAAGTTAATACAAAATCTATTTAAGATATTTTTTTGCTTGTTTATAATAAAATAAATAGAAAATAATCATAATAAAGCATAAATTAATGGATATGGTATTTAAAAAAAGTTTAGCCTACACTGTAAAATATTATATGATCAATTAGTCATGACAGCATATGTTTTAAGTTCATTGTAACTTATTACACTAAGTTAGTCATGCGCTAACTTAATTTTATAAGTTATGCAAGCTGTTTTAAGTCAGTTTAACATAATATAAGTGCAATGGACTCAAAAGGTTAATTTGTTTCAGCTTAAAAATTTAAGGCAACCAGGATTTTTTTTTTACAGTGTATTTGTAATTTAATTATAAGTTAATATGGAATATCTTTCAAACAGTGTCAGAAACTTTTAAGAATATTTTGGATACATGTATTTTAGTTAGTGATGGCACAGTGTGTAAATATTGTTGCATACTGTCTCAAAAAACAACCTTTTTGAAATCCAAATAAAACAAATCAAGTGCAACATGAAAAGTCCCTCAGCTGGGTAAAGCAGCTACTCGGTAAACAGCTAAATGCTTTTTTTCGTTTCCCTCCTCTATTTCATCCTTTCTCTAATTGAGAAAGCGGGAGGGGGAAAGTCCTTTCTAATCCACAAAGCACATAGCGGCCTTTCATACCTGCACCGGCTGAGAGAGAGACCTTTATTTGTGCGTTTCGATCATGGAGAAGAGGTTTCAGGCTTAGCTGGGTCTGAGCAAAAAAAAAAAAAAAAAAAGATTAGATGTAACCAGAGTACTTTAAACCTCTTTAGAGGCCCTGGATTAGCTCAACTGAGGGTTACTCCATCTCTCCGTGCATCTCTTCGTCTCTTTTAAATGAGACAATAAGATCCACAAGGACGCAGGTGCTGCACAGAATGCTGAAGGAATGTGAGGTGATCTATATGAGGAAATTTAAAGCATTAATACACTTTTTTAAATGTGGAAAGGCCATCGTTGTGCGATCTCAAACAGCGTGGGAACAAGATACTTGCTCAGAGCTTCCCATGCTATCATATAGCTTAAGACTAAATCTACCTGCATTGTGTGGTGTGTGCGCCGTCCATGAATTCTAGAACATATTGAACTTAAGTCGACTTTTCATTTCCTACAAATGAACAGTATTATGATAATTAATCTCAGTTTAAAAGATATATTAAAATATTGTGGGGCAACACAGTGGCTCAGTGGTTAGCACTGTCGCCTCACAGCAAGAAGGTCGCTGGTTCGCTTGGCATTTCTGTCTGGAGTTTGCATGTTTATATTTATATTTAGCTGACGCTTTTATCCAAAGCGACTTACAAGTATTATGCAGAGGCCAATTATCACTGCAGAGCAAACGGGGGTAAGGTATCTTGCTCAAGGACACTTCAGTCATTGTCTGCTGGCACTGAGATTCAAACCCACAACCTTCTGCTTACAAGTCCAACTCTCTAACCACCAGACCACGACTGACCCACACGATTGTTCTCCCTGTGTTGGCATGGGTTTCCTCCGGGTGCTCTGGTTTCCCCCACAGTCCAAAGACATGCGGTATAGGTGAATTGAATATACTAAATTGGCCGTAGTGTATGAGTGTGAATGAGTGTGTATGGGTGTTTCCCAGTAATGAGTAGTAGCTGGAAGGGCATCCGCTCTGTAAAACATACGCTGGATAAGTTGGCGGTTCATTCTGCAGTGGCGACCCCTGATGAATAAAGGGACTAAGCCGAAGGAAAATGGATGAATGAATTAATTAAAATATTGTATAAAACTGTGTGCTTGTAATATTAAATCTTTGTATAGTCGGTAGATAGATAGATAGATAGATAGATAGATAGATAGATAGATAGATAG
>CAIGQV010016645.1:20140245-20151458 GCA_903798115.1 Danio jaintianensis | reverse complement strand
TAGATAGATAGATAGATAGATAGATAGATAGATAGATAGATAGATAGATAGATAGATAGATAGATAGATAGATAGATATTTATTTATTAAATAGATTTATAGATTATAGATTTATATTTATTAAACATATATATACACAATGCATAACTTTTTGATATAGTGGCTAATTCCAATGCTATCTCACAGCAGTTCATAACTTTTTTGATTTAATGGCTAATTCGGATGAAATCGTACAATCTCATTTGTACAATTTACTACGATTTGCTCATCCCCCAATGACGATTGGGTTAGAGGTGGGGTTTGGTGCCACTCCTCCTTTTAAAAACGTAAATCTTTGTACGACTGAATTATCCACTAAACTGACAAAACATAAAATAGTTACGTTTCCTCGTGAGATCAGGCTCATATGAATTAGTACAACCTCATTTGTAGATTTTAGTATGATCCCCAATGAGGGGTAATGTTAGGCCTGGGGTTAGGAGATACCCTTCCTTCTAAAAGAATCATATGTTTTCATTGATTAAATCATGAATTGTTATGAATTAGCCATTTTTCTGACAATACGTTAAAAAATGCGCATCACTTGTACAACAAATTTTGGAACCTGCCGTTTTAATGAGTTAACTCAGTTGTTGAACACTTATTTGTACTGAAATGTTTGTGTACACAACAGGATTAAACACTAAAAGGTAAACTGACAACTAAATTTCGCAGCAGAGTGTATGTGAAGAGTGAGTAGCAATTAATGTAAATGGAAGGCGGCAGGCCGGTGACCCTGCAGAGGGGGCCCTTAAAAGCGCATCTTCTGCTCCGCCTGGTCAGATGCCATGCCCCACGTAACCATGAATTATTGGTGCCATCTCACATTACCCGCAATATACCACAATGCCAGTCTCCCTGCGGTCTCCCTGGGCCTGAGGAGGGGGCCGACAACATTGTCCATCTTGACGGTGGAGGAGGAAAGGAAATCCTCTGGCTCTCTCTTACCACAAGGGCATGTAGGTCAGCTTACAGCTCATCACTAAATTAGATAAGCTTTTAGTAAAACAAGCCTCTCTTTTAGACCAGTGAGG
The DNA here is from genome assembly GCA_903798115.1 of Danio jaintianensis. Taxonomy (NCBI): domain Eukaryota; kingdom Metazoa; phylum Chordata; class Actinopteri; order Cypriniformes; family Danionidae; genus Danio; species Danio jaintianensis. Next base: position 20,150,385 of record CAIGQV010016645.1, on the reverse strand, counting down.
CATGAACTTGATATTACTGATCATTCAGAAAAGAAAAAAGAAAAATAAATTGACAGTAAATAAAGCACACTATACAGTACACATCTAATAGAAATTTGGCTAGTTGGCAACTGTTACTATGTATAAAATTTTAATTATTTGCAGTTGTCCTTACTGTATAGTTTTTGGTAATGTCCCAAAAATTATTGAAGAAAAAAATCTTCAATGATAAAATCAAATAATACAATCTTCAAAAATAATCAAATGACAGCTGTTTTTCCAGCCTGTCTCTAAACTGTTGAAATTGGTGCAATCAAAACTAACCAACCCAGGCTCATTCTAATTACGTACCCCTATATACATTTCTGGAGAGAGCAAAATACATCCCAGGAGCTACGTTTTTTTTACAGTTTTTGTTTTCGCGAATCCCCCAGAGGCTGCTGTCTATGCTTTTTCAGATTTGTGCCTGCTGCTCTGATTTACAGACTGATTTACTGACTGACCAACTGACCGATCCCCCCCACCCTCCCCTAAACCCAAACAATAGTGTTTTAAAAAGCACCGATTGACCCGCCCACCCACTTCCCTAAACCCAACCGCAGCGTTTTAAAAAGCAATCCAGAAAAAGAAAAGCCCCCTGATTTTCCTCCACGTTTTCAGATTTTACCACATTACTTGTTTATTTCATTTTTCAGCATAGTCTTACCTGCTTTCTGGAACAGTTTTTCATTGGACTTGAACCCTGTTGTAGCGGTCAACTCCGCTCTGTGTCTCAAGTCCACCGACGTACATGTTGAGCTACCGGACAAACTAATAACAGCGGAAAAGCCGTCCATATGGAGGTAAGCGGTCAGCTGGTAAGCGAGAAAAGGAACGGCGTCATACCGCCCCGTATCGTATTTTAAAGATGAAATGCAGCCATACGTAGCTCTGGCTACATAATTCGTGATCTCCAGAAATGTATATAGGGCTACGTTTTCAGAATGAGCCTGTGTTGAAACTAACTTTGTTTTTAAATTTTATTAAAGCTATTTCTGTCTAATTCTTTTCTAATCATTGTACTGAATCTGCTTTGCTAAAAAGTGTCCAGCAATGGTATTTTACTTGTGGTTGATTCTGGTATGCGATGTTGATGCTATTAATCATACTGCTGCTTTTTATACTGTTGATCATGATGTTCTTCTTTGGCATTTCAAACATTTGATGGGTATCACAGATACTGCCTTAGGGAGTATCTAAAGTCAGGCCTTTTTCTGCAGTGTTAGGTAATTTCCTTCATTCTCAGCTCTGATTATTACAGGGGTACCTCAGGGCTTTGTTCTGGGCCCACTTCTTTTTAACTCATATATGGTTCTACTTTAAAATATTATTATGAGGTGTAATGTTTACTTTCAGTTTAACTTTGATGATATCCTATGCATTCTATCTTAAAGGTCTTCTTATTCCCTATTAATCTAGTAGACCTTTAAGTTTGTCTGACATGACTCTTTTCTCGTCTGTCAATCCCATTTAAAACAACTTTAGTATTCAACTCCAGATCATTATGTCTGTCTAAAATTTTATTTACACAGGTATGTTTAATTTAGATATGTCAATATTTTAGGTATGTTATGTCTGACTTTGGATGAAACACGGCCTCAGCTCTGATGTCTTGGACTCATGTGTTTGTGTTGGCTGTTTCTGTACCGATAGCACATGTGGGTGGATGATCTCAGGCAGGGTGAAGATGGACTGCTGGGGTCTGGAAGGCACCTGATGGTGTCTGTGAAGAGCACAATCTAGCACTCCTCTAGTGAGTCCATGGCTGATATCCTGCTCCTCTCAGCACAAGGTTAAGATCCTCCCTGGAGCTGCTGAAGGGGAAGAGAGAGGATTGAATATTAGCCACACAGCGTTATCACGGCTGTTTGAACCTCCCTACTGCTCTCACCGATGCCCTTGCCCAGGATACTTTCAAATAATGCAACACAGCTGCAAAAAGACACATACTATGGATACTTTGGATACAAAAAGAATGAGTGACATTGCTTTAGCAAAATAATGGGAGAAACTAACCAGTGTCATTAGTTTGCAGATAACACTTGGTTTGTTGTTTTGTTGTGTAATACAGTGAAAAGAGTAGTTTCACTCTGATAACAAAAGATAAGAAGCTGTCACTTGGGCAATAGATTTTCATAAGCTAATGATATTTACAGTTTAAATCTAATACAAACTTCTACATTTCTCACAAAATTTAAGCAGGCTCCCATTTTTTAAGAAAATCTACTTTAAATCCAAGTCTTACTACTGTCCAGTACCCTTTCTTTCATTCATTGTAGAACACCTGAGAAAGTTGTCTTCAATCAAGTCTCTGTCTTTCTTACAAAAGAATCTCCTAGACATTTAACAGAGATTGTCCCTCTCTTGCTTATTAAAACTCTGATATTGGCAATAGTTGCTTCCAGATCTTCATTATTCATCTTGCTTGAACTGTTAGTTGCTTTTGACACTGTTACCCAGCAAATCCAGTTGTCAACCCTCATGACAAAGGAACTGCACTCCAGTGCTCCACTCCAGGTTTGAGTCTTACCTCTCAGGTAAATCCTTCAGGGTGTCTTGTAGGGGTAAGGTGTCCAAGTTGCAGCATCCTGCTCCCGGGGTGCCCCAGGGCTCTGTTCTTGGCCCACTTATTTTCCATATCTACATGACATCACTAGGATTTGTCATTCAGTAGTATGGTTTATCATATCACTGCTATGCTGATGACACTCAACTCCACTTCTCATTCCAGCCAGATCACATCTCAGCATGTCTAACTGGACAACTGGTTCATCCCCTTTAATTCAGTCCTACCAAGACAGAACTTTTGATTCCAGCCAACACAACCATTCACCATAACTTATCCATTCAGTTAGGAGCATCAACCATAACCCCTTCCAAAACAGCCAGGAACCTTGGAGCTGTGACGCCTTGGCAAGAGCACATTATCAGAACATCCTAACCATGTAAATTTGCCTTAGGCATATATAACATTAGAAAAACTACTTGTTCAAGATCTTGTTCTGCTCAGGCTGAACTATCGGGCAGACTTCCAGCCAGTATAATTGAACTTCTGCAACTAATGTAGAATATTATAATTGGTCTTTAACCAGCCAAGAGCTCTATTCTGCCTATAAAAAACATTTAGCACTTTCTATCCTATTTTGTATTCTTCTGCTACTGTAGCTCATCAGCTTCAATGTTGTGTAGACCTTGCCTGTATTGAATAGTTATTTGAGTTGCTGTTGACGTTCAATCAGCTGAACCAGTTTGATCATTTTCAACTGACCTCACCAACAAAGCACTTTTGCTCAAAGTACTGTTGGATATTTTCTCCTTTTCAGACCATTTTCTGTAAATCCTAGAGATGGTTTTGTGTAAAAACCCAGTAGATCAGCAGATTAGCCTGTCTGACAACAACCATACCACATTAAAAGTCACTTAATTCAAGGCTACCATTAGAAAAACTTACCTATGACAAACATAAAAACTCTGACAGATTTTGTTCAATTTGGTTTCCTTTTGGAATACATAAAAGAATTCTCTTAAATTAACACAGGATCCTTGTCATTCATTTATAATTTTTGTTACAACCTCCACTTAAAGACTGCTCTAAAATGGTGATTCTACTTTATTTTTACCTGTTTATTTATGTTTTTTTATATAATTGTTTTGTTATTTTCCATTTTTAAGACTGTACACTCTGTAACACATTTATACATTTGATGTTAATATTTTGTGAATGTGGGCATACAAAAAAAAGAAGAAGAAAAAAGTCACTTAATTCACATTTTCCTCCCAATCTGATGCTCAGTTTGAACGTCAGCAGATCAACTACATCTATATGCATTGCTGCCATATGATTGGCTGATTAGGTATTTCTGATAATAAACAGGTCCAATGAAGAGTCCGGTAGGTGTTTGTAAAAACATTCCACAAAATTCCCTGGAAACCGGTGCTAACTGAGAATAAGTAGGTGTTGGGGAATCTTCTGCCTGGCATTGTGTGTTCTTGCTGCAGTACAGCCCAGGGTTAATGTTGTGGCTGTAAAGTGGGAAGTATTGTCACAGCCTGTAAAGATAAGGTGATTTATGGCAGAGAGTGTGAAGATAATAATCACAGTGCCACAGGGCAGGGAGAGAGAGGACGGAGAGTAGGAGTGAAGGAGAGATGTTTTGGCAGGGATTTCTCACCACTGCAGACCTGAAGACATGAGTGAAAAAACACAGAACCCCAATCAATGAGTGGTTTAATCGTTTGGATGAAGACTGAATTGTGAGCAACTCTGATGCGCTGTGGAAAATTGATGGAGAGATGAAGCTACATCTAGATTCAAACTGAGGAGGAGCATTCACACACACTTGTATATGTGGTTTACGAGGACTCTCCATAGGCATTCTGTATTTCATACTGTAAAAATAGCATATTATATGGTCTTACCTTACCCCCACCAATAAATCCATCCCTCAAAGGAAGCCTGTGGTGAAATTTGAATGTCAAAACATCCAGTTAAGTATGATATTTACACATTTTAATCTGTTTTGATCATTTTTATTCTTTGTTTTTATTCTCTTATACTTGTCTCTTTTATTCCTGAGTGTGTAAAGCACTTTGAATTACCATTGTGTATGAAATGTGCTATATAAATAAACTTGCCTTGCCTATTTAAGCATTTTCATTTTGAAATACGAGGACACAAGACATGTCCTCATAAACCACATTAATTCAGGAACAACTAGGTCATACCCATGTGGTTTCATAATTGTGTCCTTGTAAACCATATGTAAACAAGTACACACACACACACAAATGAGAATACACCATCATTTACTCATAATGTTTGCATGGTCTAGGATTTTATAAAGGAACACGAGAAGACGTTTAGCAAAATGCATTGTTGTTTTCTATTAAAACAATGCAAAAATACATTAATAAAATAATAATAATAATAATAACAGAATGACAAGCCAAAGTTTACTCTTATAATATTTGTCATGGACTTTTATTTTCATTTCTTGTAATGAAAGTCAATTTAGTTCAAAAAGTTTTTGAATTTAAACTTTTAAGGGTAAAATTCTCCTTTCGTGGAAAAAAATAAACAATACCAACTATAATCCAGTTAACAGGGAACATTCTCAGAACTTAGCAAAGTTCTTACAGTGACATTAATGTAACATTAACAGGATATTTAAAAGACATCATTCATCTGTTTTTTTTTTCCTTTCACACTTTTTTTAATATTACAAATATTAGAGGGACATTTACTGCATCTAAAATGTTTAAGAAAAAAGTGTGAACAAGTAAAAAAAACAAAGTTATTAGTCATGCAAAGACAGTTTTGTTCCTAAGTGCTTATTTCAGAAATACAGGAGTATTCAACCTAAATTTGGGCAAATATGGACAAACCCAATTGCTTAAATTTAAATAAAATTATTAACCCAACAGTAACTGTAACAATCACTTAACTCTGTGATACTCTGTGTGTTAACAGTTGGGCATCCAATATAAAAGAATGGGTTCTGGACACAAACAAAACGCTTCAAAAATGATTATGCAGTAAAGTGAAAGTACTGCCTGCTGCATAACTGTGAGTGTTTACAGTAAACAGCAGGATGGAGGTTTTGGGGATGGTGCAGGTGATGGAGCCGTGAGGCATGTCTCATACCGTCCCACAGGAACTCAAGCAGACAACAACAGAAAACACCCTCTCCGATATAATGGAGCAAAAAGAACTGCCTCATTATCTCAGTGGCATATTTATTGTTTTATTGTTTTATGAAAAATTGCCTAATACTAGCTCTGCTACTTTTATTTAATTACCGGAAAACAAATGACAAAGATTTCCCAGGTGATGACTGATGATTCACCACTTCACATCTTGTTTGGTTTCATCAGAAACTACATATAAAGAACTCCTTATTATGCCTTTTATTGGTCTGACTCTTTTATATTATCCATGTCACCGCAGTAAAAAAAAACAATCATGTAAAAAAGTAACGACAATAAAAAAATGTGTTACTTTGATTTGAATAAGTTAAAGAGGTTTCAATTTTTTTGTTTTTTTTTGTTATACGTTTAACTTTGTATTTTTTTTGTCGGTTTGATGTAAGTTGAAATGGCTAGAAAAGGTAATTTGATTCAACTTAAAATTTAGGCAGCCATGATTTATTTTTACAGTGTAGTGTGTAATACATAATGGGTGTTTGTGAATGTAAAACCGAAGTTTCAAAGGTCAAAGTGCATTTTAAGTTGTTTTAAAAGAAGGAAAAAAAACATGATCACTGACTCAGAAGATATACACTGTTAACAATTTCTTTTAGAATCTACAGTAACTTACTGTAAATAAATTACAGCAAAAATATTTGTACATTGTATTTACATTTACAGCACCATTTACCTTGCTGTATATGTATTTTCAGTATTATATTTATACTATCTTTAAAAGATACAGTCATTTATGCCAAACTTCGACATATGCTATCAATGTCTGATGCGGAAAAGCGCATTCGTGCTTTCATGACCTCTCGGTTAGACTATTGTAATGCGTTACTAGGTGGTTGCCCTATTGGTCTAATTAACAAACTTCAGCTGGTTCAAAATGCAGCTGCTAGAGTGCTTTCTAGAACAAATAAATATGATCATATTACTCCAGTTCTTTCATCATTGCATTGGCTCCCTATTAAATATGGTATAGATTTTAAAATTTTATTGACTACCTACAAAGCCCTGAACGGCTTAGCTCCCCAGTATTTGAGGGAGCTCCTGGTGTATTATAGCCCCTCACGTCCACTACGCTCAATTAATTCTGGACAATTGATTATTCCCAGAATATCAAAATCAACTGTAGGCGGTAGATCTTTCTCATATCTGGCACCTAAACTCTGGAACAGCCTTCCCAGCACAGTTCGGGAAGCAGACACACTCTGTCAGTTTACAACTAGATTAAAGACACATCTCTTTGCATTAGCATACACATAAAACACAAATGCTTTTGAAATACAAATCCTTTAAAGGATTGTTAGTCTTTTTTTTTATTCCCGAGGTTTCCATAATCCTGGACCAGGCCGTATTCTGAGCAGCTGCTGTGGTGGTCATGGAGGAGTGGAGAGCATGAGACTGATTCCTGTAAGACCCCAGTGACAGATGAGTCTTCGCATTATCCTGAAGGGCCAGCCTGTACACCAACCGGTGACCTCTCCCACCTGCAGTTTCTCCACGATGGACGTCCAGCGTTCTCCAGCCTCCGGCGCCTAGACTGCAGCTCTGCACAAGACGTTTGGCCATAGGAGAAATGGTCATGCCCAACTGAGCCTGGTTTCTCTCGAGGTTTTTTTTTTCTTCACTTTCGCCATTTGGTGAAGTTTGTTCCTCGCCGCTGTCGCCACTAGTTTGCATGGTTCAGGACCTGTAGAGCTGCGCATCGATGGATTTGCTCTTCAGTGTTTGGACTTTCAGCAGTGAAAATTAAACCACACTGAACTGAACTGAACTTAAACTCTGAAAACTGGACTGACACTGTTTCAATTCACTATAATCTTCTATGTTAAGCTGCTTTGACACAATCTACATTGTAAAAGCGCTATAGAAATAAAGATGAATTGAATTGAATTATACAGTAGGCTGTAAATTCAATTTTAAGTGACACAGCTCATCCCCTACACTCAGAGTTTCAGCTCCTTCCTTCTGGTCGCAGGTTTTTAGTATCAAGAACTAAACGATACAAAAATAGTTTCATACCAGCAGCCATTAGACATTTAATTTAGTTATTTAAGGCATAAACTAAAGCAGAGGTACTTCTGTGACTTGCATATTTTACATTTTATAGATTGTTTTAAACATTTATTTGGGGGGCTTATTTATTTATTTTATTTTATTTTTTGGAAGAGAGTGTTTTGTATGTTTATGTTTTATGTCTTTATGTCCATTTGTGGCTGTCACTATGTGAGTTTTTTGTGTGGCACTGTTATGAAATGAGGACTCTTGAATGCAAACCAAATCTACCTTCGGGTATAAATAAAGTAACCTAACCTAATTTACACAATTCGCACACTGCATAACAGTCATACAGTAAATTACAGTTCACATTGCAGTTAAATACTGTGTAATTTACAAAACTCGTTAACAGTGTAGGATAAGTCTGTTGGGTATATTTCATTATTATAATTACTGTTATTACCTTATTGATATCTTCTTATTACCTTGATTATTATTGATGCACTGTTGCCGTTGTCACAGAATATCACATTCATTATCTCCAAACTTTTACTATTGATATTATTATCACTATAATTATCATGAACAATGTTGGGGGTAACGCATTACAAGTAACGCGAGTTACGTAACAATATTACTTTTCTAAGTAATGAGTAAAGTAACGCATTACTTAAAAAAAGTAAGTCATAATATTTTAGTTACTTTTTTGTTTAATTAATTAGCTTTTAAAAAGTAAAGTGCTGGGGTTGCACGGTGGCGCAGTGGGTAGCACATTCGCCTCACAGCAAGAAGGTCGCTGGTTCAAGCCTCGGCTGGGTCAGTTGGCGTTTCTGTGTGGAGTTTGCATGTTCTCCCCGTGCTAGCGTGGGTTTCCTCTGGGTGCTTCGGTTTCCCCCACAAGTTCAATTCAATTCAATTCATCTTTATTTCTATAGCGCTTTTACAATGTAGATTGTGTCAAAGCAGCTTCACATAGAAGATTATAGTGAATTGGAATGGTGTCCTTTCAGTTTTTAGAGTTTAAGTTCAGTTCAGTTCAGTGTGGTTTAATTTTCACTGCTGAGAGTCCAAACACTGAAGAGCAAATCCATCGATGCGCAGCTCTACAGGTCCCGAACCATGCAAGCCAGTGGCGACAGCGGCGAGGAACGAACTTCACCAATTTGCGAAAGTGAAGGAAAAAAAACCTCGAGAGAAACCAGGCTCAGTTGGGCACGACCATTTCTCCTATGGCCAAACGTCTTGTGCAGAGCTGCAGTCTAGGCGCCGGAGGCTGGTGAACGCTGGACGTCAGAGAAGACTCGTCTTTCACTGGGGTCTCACAGGAATCAGTCCTTTTCTCTCCACTCCTCCATGACCACCACAGCAGCTCCTCAGGATACGGCCCGGTCTGGGATTATGGAAACCTTGGGGTCATCTCTTCACAGGTCTTGGATTGCATTAGTGGCACTGCATAGTCTCTGGGGGCCTCGGGATGAGTATCCCCAGGTGGAAATAGAGAATAAAGAGAATAATTAGCGTAGCTGCTGTTCATAGTGTATATAAACGAGATGCAAAAACCTGCGTGGAGCAGATTCATGCATCATACCGTTATGCAATGCATTGAGTGTATGCTTTACTAAAAAGATAGGTCTTTAATCTAGTTTTGAACAGAGAGAGTGTGTCTGAGCCTCGAACATTATCAGGAAGGCTATTCCAGAGTTTAGGAGCCATAAATGAAAAGGCTCGACCACCTTTACTCGACTTTGCTATTCTGGTAAGAACTCTGGCAGCTGCATTTTGTACTAGCTGAAGTTTATTAATAGAGGATGCTGGGCAACCAGCGAACAGAGCATTACAGTAATCCAGCCTAGAAGTCATGAAAGCATGAACTAGTTTTTCTGCATCTGAGATGGATAGCATACTTCGTAACTTAGCGATATTTCTCAGATGAAAGAAGGCTGTTTTTGTGACATGGGAGATATGATTTTCAAAGGTTAAATTGCTGTCTAGTATAACACCCAGATCTTTTACAGTAGAGCTAAAGCTAACTCTGTGTCCCTCTAATTGCAGGTCGAGTTGTGAGATCTGCTGTGTACAGGATTTAGGCCCAATAAGTAATAATTCTGTTTTGTCTGAATTTAAGAGAAGGAAATTGTTGGTCATCCAGTCTTTAACATCTTTAATACATTCAGTTAGCTTAGACAGTTCAGACGTCTCATCAGGTTTTGTTGAAATATATAATTGAGTATCATCTGCATAGCAGTGAAAGCTGATCCCGTGTCTTCTTATAATGTCTCCCAGGGGTAGCATGTATATTGTAAACAGCAAAGGGCCTAAACATGTGGTATAGGTGAATTGGGTAGGCTAAATTGTCCGTAGTGTATGTGTGAATGAGTGTGTATGGATGTTTCCCAGTGATGGGTTGCAGCTGGAAGGGCATCCGCTGCG
>CAIGQV010016645.1:20126684-20139845 GCA_903798115.1 Danio jaintianensis | reverse complement strand
CGCAGCGGATGCCCTTCCAGCTGCAACCCATCACTGGGAAACATCCACACACACTCATTCACACACATACACTACGGAGAATTTAGCCTACCCAATTCACCTATACCACATGTTTTTGGACTTGTGGGGGAAACCGGAGCACCCGGAGGAAACCCACGCGAACACGGGGAGAACATGCAAACTCCACACAGAAACGCCAACTGACCCAGCCGAGGCTCGAACCAGCGACCTTCTTGCTGTGAGGCGAACGTGCTACCCACTGCGCCACCGTGACGCCCGAAGATAGCATTATCCTACATTATAAGTATTCGATGTGTTTTGTTAAGGTAAATAAAGGTGTAGGTTATACAGTGTGTTGAAATAAAAGAAGAAAAAAAACCTGCAAGTTCTGAAATAGATCAAGCCTCAGCCTGGTAAGAAAAAGTAACGCAAAAGTAACGTAACACATTACTTATCATAAAAAGTAACTAAGTAACGCAACTAGTTACTTTTTAGTAGAGTAACTCAATATTGTAATGCATTGCTTTCCAAAGTAACTTTCCCCAACACTGATTATGAATGATACATACTATTTTAATACTACCAATATTATTATGATTGTCATTGTTTATACACAATCCATTTTTTCATCCCTGTTCTATTGCTGTTTATGTGTTCTGTGTTTACCATATGCTGTATCATCTGTGTTATGTTTACTTTTGCAAGAACCAATTGCCTGCAATAAGTCATGCTGTATGTCTATAAGTCAATGCTGCTCTATGATTTTCACTAGCTGCCCTCAAACATTGTATTTATATCTGGAAGAGTTTGGTTTCTGTTGTTGAATTGAGAAATGATACACAAAACCAAATTAATTATTAGGCTGAGGGAGCTGTTGGAGCTGATATGATAAAGGGTCTTTAGATTCTGACTTGGGCTCCCATTCATTCATCCGTTTTCCTTCGGCTTAGTCCCTGATTTATCAGGGGTTGCCACAGCGGAATGAACCAGCGACTATTCCAGCATATGTTTCACACAGCAGATGCCCTTATTCCAGCTGCAACCCTGTACTGGGAAACATCCATACACACTCATTCACACATATGCACTACGGCCAATTTAGTTTATTCAATTCACCTAAAGCTCATGTCTTTGGACTGTGGGGGAAACTGGAGCACCAGGAGGAAACCCACGCCAACACAGGGAAAACATGCAAACTCCACACAGAAATGCCAACTGACACAGCCGGGACTCAAACCAGCGACCTTCTTGCTGTGAGGCGACAATGCTAACCTGAGCCACCATGCTGCCCACTTGGACTCCCAATAGTAGACCAATCACAACAGACTGGGCAACTTCTGGCCAATGAGAGCAGTGCAGGCTCTTGGAAAGGAGGGGTTTGTTTTAAAGAACTGTTTCATACACTTTCAGAAAAGATATGATGCTTCAGTGTATATTAAGAGGAAAAAATAAATATATACATTTTTAGACCTTGGATGGAGGTAAAGCTCCTGTTGGAGACACCTATAAAACAAATTTAAAATAACATAAACTTTACACTGTAGATCTGACTGGTTAGCAAAAGGTTTCGGGATTCAAATTTCACAATAATAGAAATGTAGACAAAATCAAATCAGGTAGAAACATGTTCTCAGTGCAACTATAATGGAGTAAGATGTTTAAAAAAGTGCTGAACAAAGACAATGATCTAACTGTGGACGTGTATCAGGACATAAATCTGCCTCACATCAGGCCTGTAATGAGAGTCTTTAACCACAGCTGAGCATCTGACACCAGCAGGAGACACAGAGAACAAGAATCTTCAGCTCATGCGATTGTGCCAGTAATTTGCCATTGTACTGCACAGGGTTATAATTGTTAACGGTAACTGAAGCTAAAACCACTGAAAGGACCGAAAGCACTGAATTCAGCTTTGTGGAAATTAAAATAAATGCTAAATGCAAAATAAAAATACATAAATAACTGTCAGAAAAATTACAAAACAAAATAAGTATGTTAAAGCATCTAGTTGATATTTTCAATAACAATATATATATATATATATATATATATATAATGCATTTACTGCAGAGGTGGAACTATGGTTGGCCACCCTATACTCACAATTGCTTCTTTTATGGACTAATTCCTTGCACTTATAGCAGTATAATAGCATAATAGTTCTGCATGTTTGAATGATTTATGAAAGATCTAGTGACGATGAAGTCTGGATTAATGATGCTGCTAAGTTGCCAGCAAAAGAATTTACACTTTATAACACACTTAAATATAAAAGAGCAATTTTAACTCTTTAACTGGTATTGCAAATGCCTGGTTGACCAAAATATATATATATATAAATTTGTTTAGAGTCATCAGCGCCAATGGCTTAGTGCAGTGTAAAAAAATATTCATAAATTAGCAGTTTTCCATATTTTGTTTTTCCATGTTTATTTATGCTTTTGAATTGCATTACAGGACCTTGATCTTTCTTCCAACAAAAGAAGTGAATTTTGTAAACATTTTTAATAGTTTAAAGTGATATGTTGTCTGATGTTGGTGTTGTATATTATTGTACAGAAACCTTGTAATAAACTGTCATTTTACAGCCTTTTTCTCTATATATTTATTATATTATTTCAAACTACTAAAATGTCAATAAAAGTCATTTTGTTAAACTGTAGAGTTACATTTTCAACATCAAAAGTTGACAGAGCAGAGATCAAGCTCCCACAATGCAATTCATTCATTCATTTTCTTTTCGGCTTAGTCCCTTTAATAATCTGGGGTCGCCACAGCGGAATGAACCGCCAACTTGTCCAGCATATGTTTTACGCAGCGGATGCCCTTCCAGCTGCAACCCATTACTGGGAAATATCCATACAGACTCATTCACACACATACACTACGGACAATTTAGATACCCAATTCACCTATACCGCATGTTTTTGGACTGTGGGGGTAACCGAATACCTGGAGGAAACCCACGCCAACACAGGGAGAACATGCAAACTCCACACAGAAATGCCAACAGACCCAGCCGGGGCTCGAACCAGCGAGCTTCTTGCTGTGAGGTGATTGTGCTACCCACTGCGCCACCGTGCTGCCCCTCATAATGCAATTCACAATCGTAAATAAACGGAAAACACTTGTGAATCTCAAAATATGGAAACATTTTTATTTATAGTGTGGTCAGTGTGACGACATATAGCACAACTGCGGTTTCGGCGATCCTATCCCGAACCGATCTCTCTTTCTCTCTCACACACACTTCACTTGCGGTCAATATGCTGTCCTCTATCAAAATAAAAGCAGACTTCAAAAATAAATCATAAAAAAATACAAAACAATTAGCTTAGAGTGTGGTGTCAGGAACACAATTTACCCCCCAAAAAGTGGCCATTTTATGTTCTTAGTGTGGAAGTTAGAGTTAAACTGTAATATTTCACAATATTACAATTTTAAATAAAAATAAAAATATATAAAAAGAGAAAGAAAAAAACGTAAACGCTAATGCACATGTAGCATCCTGTTGGCTTTAGCAATTCTGATCGCACAGTATTGAAGGCAAATACACTTGACTATAATTGGCCCCCCATTCATTTGACCCATAATCCCCCCTTTTCTCTCGCTAAAGTCACACACGTGTTTACACAAGGCAGATATTTGTTTCTCCTCGCAGGGCTTTGGACTGTATAACCAGCATGGAGTGTAAACCGCCGGCAGAAGGCTGGTGATGGCCGTCTGACTCGCATCCACAATAGCTTCCCAAAGTCAGCCCACAAAAGCAGCGGATTAGGACGCTAAACATCCACCCAACCCACCTTGACATGTTTAGCTAAGTGTGTTTCAAGGCGGATTTACTTACATTTGTTCCAATTGGAAAGAGAAAGAAAGCGTGGCGCAGCGGGTTTAAATGAAATTAGGGCTCGTGCTTTTTCTCTCGGCGGGCGACGGGGATGACTTTCACCTTAATGGACGCACGGATGGAAGCTCGGAGTTTTGGAAAGTTTTTAGGGGTGACAGCTTGAGCGTCAGGGTTTGTGAGAGTCCCGTCCTTGAGCAAACAAACACCGAGGAATTTCTGCCATTGTTGTTGGTGTGCAGCTTTGACTGACAGGTCGGCAACGCAGAGGAGCCTGTCAGCAAAGACAGCAAGAGGTCAAACCATGACCACCCCTGCTGAGAGAGAGCTGACCTCAAAACACACACACACACACACACACACACACACACACACACACACACACACACACAATTCAAAAGTTTGGAGTCGGAACGATTTTTTGAATCGGCTTACCCAGGGTTTGGAAGAAAAATACAAAGTTATTAGCCGTCCTGTTAAGTTTTTATTCTTTTTCAAATACCTCTCAAGTGATGTTTAACAGAGCAATGTTATATTTTACTTCTGGAGAAAGTCTTCCTTCACTGTAAAACTTACCTGTAAGCGTTACAGTAAAAAGCTGGCAACAGGGTACTTGCCAGTCACTGCAATTTTGCAGTAGCAGTGCTGTAATTAAATTTACAGAATTTTGCTGTAATTAGAAACTCAGAGCAATTTAATGGCTGAAAAAAAAATGCGTTGAAGGCAACATTTCTTTTCTGTATTTCTGTAATTCAAATTGTTTCTATTTCATTTGTCTTTGCCATGATGACAGTACATAATATTTTACTAGTTGTTTTGTAAGATAGTATTCAGCATAAAGTGGAATTTAAAGGTTTAACTAGGTTAATTGGGTTAACTAGGAAAGTTAGGTTAATTAGGCAAGGTATTGGACAATGTTTTGTCCTGTAGGCAATCGAAAAACCTTTAAAATAAAAAATAAAAAAATGTATAACTGTTTTTTTCTGGCCAAACTAATCGGCCTCTCCAGAAGAAACATATAAGAAATACTGTGAATTTACTTTCTCTGATAAACATCACTTAGGAAATATTTGAAATAGAAAAAGAAAAAACAGAAGAGGCATAATAATTTTGCCTTAAATTGTAAATGGCAACATTTAGAAATAATAATAATAATAATAAAGCAAAATGCAAGAGCACATGTTTGAATGGTCCATTAGAAAAGTACTGCCTTTACTGCAGCAAGTCAGGTTTTGCAAGTATATACAAACAGAAGACAGAAACAGGATATAATCCATCATTATTTTAATGGTGCAACTGTAAATTTGTATATTTCATCACACACATATATAAATTACACAGTGCATGGCTTAATGCCAAATCATGCTTCTCTATTTACAGATATAAATATGACGCCAGGTGACATCAGACTCGCCCTCTCCACTTTTGGGTTTTAGTGCAAGTCATCATTAGCTGGGCCCTTGAAAACTGAACCCTGACCCTCTGTGTGTGTGTGTTTGTTTGAGAGGATTGGAGCTGCTGTCTTAAGATGGCCTGCAGGTTGTGTCATTTTTATCAGCATTTAAAGAGATCACCTAAAAATGAAAATTCTGTCATCACTTTCACTCGTGCAACTCGCCTTTCACTGGTTTCTTTCTTCAGTTGAACAGAAGAAGTTATTCTGAACCATTGACTTCCATAGTATTCTCTTATATATTTCAATGGCTACTGGTTTTTGAAATAGTTTTTGTGTTTAACAGAAGACTTCAAACAAATGAGTACATGTTCATTAAGTCATTAAGATGATCAATGCTGATAAAGTAACTTATGAAGGATTTACATTGAACATTTATAAATGTGCACAAATATCAAAATGTAACTGTCAACATGGTCATAACATGAATAACTGTACACTTTAGACAAACAAGTGGCCGCATATTTGTGTGTTGTGGTGCAGCTCCGCCCACCAACTGTCTGTGTGTGTGTGTTTGTGTGTGTGGGTTGACAGAGCCAAGCTGTTGGTGGTAGTGTGTTGGGGTCAGGGTTCTTCAGTCAGCACCCCGTCCCTGAGTCAAGCACACGGGACCCCCCCCATCCTTCCCATCAGCCCTGGGTACAAATAAACCTGGTAGCGCAGTGCTCCTCTCCGCGGCAGGCTGTCACTCCACTCTCAGGCTCATTAATCAGAGCCAGGGCAGATTAGACTTCAAACAAAAACAAACTCCAGCAGGAACGTTCTTCCACCACAAACCCTCACTTCCAAGTCCAAACGGCATTCTCATGAAACTGAAGGAAATGTTACACAGTGCAAAGTATTTGTGAAACTGCACACATATGAGCATTCGACTGATTGAAGATGATGGTTAAAGAGGAGCAAAAATGTAAAAATAAATTGTCATAATTTACTCATACTTCTTTTCCTTACACGTGCACTCAAAAAGAAAAAAAAAGTTGGCTTGCTTCAACCCAGATTTGGGGTAAATATGGAAAAAGCCAATGGTTGGGCCTTTGACTTTTGCCCACATTTAGTTTGGGGTGAATGCAAATATTTTATGATAAATATCAAAGTCAAAAATGTTTGGTTATTAATATTCTTCAAAATATGTTTAATGCAGGATGAGTAAATAATGACAAAGCCTGCATTTCTGAGTGAACTACCCCTTTCAGAATGGGACATGAGGCACTTGAGCAGTGTTTCTAAAGCTGATTTCATATTTATTTTCCATGCAACATGTATAACTACACTCTAAAAATGATGGGTTCATAACTCAACGTTGGGTCAAATAAGGGCAAGCTCAACATTTTTTTTAACCAATTTAAAATGACACCATTTAAACCAACAGTTTGGTTTGTCTATATTTAACTTTAAACTAAGTAACTACGACTAGTTCAGATGTTTAAGTTTAGCATATCTGTTGTTTTATAGAATTAAGTTTCACTGAGACTGACATTACAAATGTCAAGGTATTACTCATTATATTAAATAAATAAATATTTCACCCATAAAATAAAGTTGACCATCCTTTACTCAGTTCTTTCGTTCGTCCAAACCTGCATTTCTAACAAATACTCTCTTTTGTGGAACAGTTATTCTGGTTGCTCTTTTCCATGTTAAAGGGAATGGAACGCATGCAAAAAATAAAAATACAAGACAAAAATAATCATTATATAATCAATTTCTAGTCTTCTTGATAGATTTGTGTATGGAACAGAAATAACTTTAAGCAGTTATTCACTTGTTATGATATTATATTTGAACTTGAGACTGGATCGGTCCAATTTGATATAACCAAGACGACAAAAAAAATAAAATGTTGAAAAAATGGGCACCACTATGCCTCATGTGAACACAAAAATTGAGAAGATGAAAGATTGGCACTAAAAAAATAAAAGTTCATTCTGTTTCTTGCAATATATGTACATAACTTTTATGATGCTTTTTAAGCATGGAATTTAATCAGCCTCCATTGAAATTAAATGGACAAAAAGCCATCAGTACATTTGATAATAGATCTTCTATCAGGGTTTTGATGACATAAGAGTGAGTAAACAATATGCAAATCTTCATTTTGGATGAACTAAGTAATCTTAAAAATACCAAATCTCCCACTGTACTGTCACATACAGACGTTACATATCGACAGATTTCAAAATGCACATATGCCTTCATACTTTATCTGCTTTTAAAAGTGCACAGATCTCATAGATTTCCTGTCACAAAATAAATTGAACTTTAGGGAATTCCCGCAGTTTAACACTACTCAAGGCATGCGGCAGGCCAAAGCTATTAGCCAAGTACACAAACAACAGATAAGCTAAACCTATGGAGCGATAAACGCCCAGTAAGTGTTCTATTAATCTTACCATTCTGCGAGTGATTAACGGTGACTTGAATTCGCAATGATTACACAGCCCAGAGATTTGTAATTGTCGCACAAGTGCATAAAAAGAAGTCAACACTGCCACCTTTAGGCAGTCAGCAGTACTGACGCCTCATTTTCGGCTAAACCAATGCAGAGACATCAGGGCAAGAGAGTATGTTATTATACTGCATACTCTCTGTGCACTGGGGAACCTCCTAAAGTCCAGGACTAAACAAGCGCTCACTCTGTCCACGACCTGGTTCTGGGTTTGAGTGACGCGCCGCTCACCGAGTGTTTGTCTACGTCCCTGGGAAATGGGGTGGTGTCAGTGTGGCGACGGGCCTATCCCATCCATCAGTGTCAGGAGCGGCACATGACTAATGGACAGGAAGTACAGCCAGAGAAACAACAATATTTGCAGAATATATTTCAGAAACATTAGGCCCACTTTCTCCAACGGTGCTCATTTCAGCAAACTGTAATGGGGCTTTAATCCTGATTTATGGCCATGTTTATCTGTTAGCGGCGGCTCGTGTTGCTCTAACCTGCATCTGCGTTCAAATTCTGCAAAGCAAATACCAGGACCTTATTGGATTATCTTGACCTGCAGTGAAAAGCTCTTCTGAACTTGGGTTAAAATGCTAAATTGCACTGGCACAGTAATAAGGGACATATTTTTTAGTTCTTAGATTTGACATTGAGATGTGCAAAATGAAGACTTGTACTGGTTTTGTGGTTCAAAGGTCAAATACAAAGATTCTGAAGAGCTTTTAAATGGTTAATTCACTCCGAAGTGACACTTGTGTGATCATTTACTTAAGATACATTTGAGATATTTCTGTATCTTAATTCAAATCTTTTCAGCCAAGACGTTTTGCATTTTATAAAAAGATGTCAAAAATATATATTCATATTTATTTAGTGGTTTAATAAAGACATCTGTAGAGATGACTAGCTATAAATGATGAAAAGATGTACATTTATATTCACATTAGCAAACAATATTTAGATTTGGTCATGGAGTTTAAACCAACTTGCTTGATGCTTAACCATCATGAGGCAGGTGTGTGTTTCCACAGGAACCAATGGGGTTTATTTATTTACATTTTATATTTGCTGATCAAAGTTTAGAAGCAAATAAAATGAAATCTTTACATAAATCTGTTCTTTAAATTAAATCTGTTCATCATATAAATTATATTATTTTGTCTCTTTAAAAGACTTGGATTGAACCACTCAAATCATGTAAATCTATTTGATAATTTCTTTATACATTTTTGGGGTGAACAGACTTCAATTTAATGTCATTTGACTAAAATATCATAATTTTTTATTTAGAACATTTAGATTTGGTCATGTTTACGTTTCCACAGGAAGCAATGAGGTTTATTTATTTGCATTGTATATTTGCTGATCAATGTTTATATGCAAATAAAAGCCTAAATGAAATCTGTTCATTATAAAAAGTGATTTTGTCTCTTCAAAAGACTTTGGTTAACTCACTCAAATTGTGTTAATTCTTTTTTAAATGTCTTTATAAACTTTTGGAGTGAACAGACTTTCAATAATTTGACTAAAATATCATCATTTTTGTTCCAAAGATGATGGTCTTTTGGAACATTTGGAAAATTTAGAGCGAGTAAATTTTGACAGAACTTCAATTTTTACATTGAATAAGCTTTTTAAAACAAATACCGAAACCTGCTGAGTTTTCATGAGTCGCTTTCTCCATAACTCACATTATCCCAACCCTCTTTACAGGTTCCCGTGTGCTTGTGTTATCAGGAAAGGGAATGCTTAACCTCAGCAGCCTGTTACCGTGGCGTCAAGACCAGAGCGTTTGGTGATGTTGAGTTTGGTGAGCTCCTCAGCACAGGTGGGGTGAATCCCCACTGTGTTCCTGAGGTGTTCGTAGGTAAGTCCACACCTGCAGACAGAAAACACACAGAGTCTGTATTCATTCATCCACAGCTGTCATCTGAACGCTGATTTGAATTTACACGCAAATGTGCATGTAATGAAACAGACACCTGGGGGACATCAGAACACATCAAATCAAATCAATGTAATCTGATTCCAGCCCAGCATCATGTGCAGGTTTACAGAGATGTGTGGAACGTACTGGAAGCCTAAAGCAAAGCCCTGTGTGACTTCACCAGCATTCGGCCCGGTAAAATGCAGACCCAGCACACGCTGATCACCTTCTCGTAGACAAACCACCTGCAAAAAAAGAGCATATACAGTTTAAGTCAGAATTATTAGCCCCCTGTATATATTTTTCCCCAATTTCTGTTAACGGAGAGAAGATTTTTTCAACACATTTCTAAACCTAATAGTTTTAATAACTCATTTCTAATAACTGATTTTTTTTTATCTTTGCCATGATGACAGTACATCATATTTTACTAGATATTTTTCAAGATATTAGTATTCAGCTTAAAGGTGCAATTTAAAGGCTTAACTAGGTTAATTAGGCAAGTTAAGGTAATTAGGCAAATCATTGTATAACGATGGTTTGTTCTGAAGACAATCGGAAAAAATATATTGCTTAAGGGGGCTAATAATTTTGACCTTAAAATGGTTTTAAAAAAATTCTAAACTGCTTTTATTCCAGCCGAAATAAAACAAATAAGACTTTCTCCAGAAGAAAAAATATTATAGGAAATACTGTGAAAAATTCCTTGCTCTGTTAAATATCATTTGGGAAACATTTTGAAAAATAAAAATAAATCACAGGATGGCGAATTATTTACTTATAGACTTTAACTGTACTGTATATGTATTAGTTGGTTAATCATTGAAGGGACAGTTCAATAAAAACTAGAAAAGTGGTTGCAAACCTGTACGAACCTCTTTTTTTCTGTTGAACACAAAACAAGACATTCTGAAGAATGTTGGAAAAAGGCAGCCATTGACATCTATAGTAGGAACAAAAAGCACTATGGAAGTCAATGGCTGTTTTTTCCAACATTGTTCAGTGGATCTTCCTTTGTGTTTTTTGGGTGAACTATCACTTTAAGACACATTACTACTTATCTTTTTAATTTATTATGCATAAAACTAATCAAAAGTGAGAGCGAAGACATCATATGAATAATTTGTATTTCAAATAAATGTGGTTCTTCAAAATGGATCAGTTATCAATCACCACATCAACACCTTTCTGTACATTTATCAATCTATAATACTATTTATCCACCTTCTTTTAAGGAATAGTTTTTATTTCTCAAAAAAATATAGAGAGATTATAGTGAAACTTGTTTTTGTTAGTATTATTATTTTCTTAAATAAGAATTTGCAAGTGTTCTCAATACAAGGAACTGCAAAACGTTAAAAATAAATAAAGTGTGCATTATTGGACTTCATTACACAATACAAACATCTACATATGTGCTACTGCTAATAATATAAAAAGTTCCCAAGAACCAAATCAGCATATTTAAATGATTTTTCCAAGGATCACTTGGATCGGAAGGAAAGCTGCACTGATATATTTCGCCAATAATCAAAAGTACATTTAAGTGTTAACATTATTGATTTTGCTTGTATGCCAAAAGTCATACGAATATTAAGCAAAGATCATTTTCCATTAAGATACTTTGTAAATTTTTTCAATTTTTGATTAGTAATGTAGATTGCTATGAAGCATGTCATGATTTTGCCAAGTATAATGCGATCCTGGATTAACATCCATGTTGATCCTCGAACATAATTTTTGTTCGAAAATGTAATCCATACCTATTCCCTACCCCTAAACCCAACCATAACTGTAAAGTATTCCCAAAATCAGAGGGGAATAATAGTTGGATAACAATCATGTAGAAGTGCATAAACCTAACCGTAAGCCTAAACTTAACATAAACGGTAAATGTATCCCTTAATTCTGATAGGCTGATTATAATGTTAATCCAGGAACATATTATATTTGGTGAAATCAGGTTGGCGTGCTATAAACTTAATGTACACTCAGTTTTCAGATTCATATCTCGGAGAAAAATTGTGTCATATTCTAACAAACCACACATCAATATAAAGCTAAATTATCCAGCCTTCAGGTGATATATAACTAAAAACGTAATAGCAATTGACATTGGTTTTGTGGTCCTGTGTCACATGTAACAGTTTTTTTTTTTTTTTTTAGTAAATTGGAGTAATGGTTGCTGAAAATACAGATTGACAGGTAAGTGTCACAGGTAATTGAAAATATCTATTAAAAGTAGTAAAACACAAAACTTCTTGTGATTACTGGAGGTAAATAAGTAAAAAGTAAAATGTATTTATATAGCAGATTAAACAAGCTATCCAAAGTGCTTAGAGTAAATAATGAATTAAAACAAGATGGAACAATAAAGTACCAAAGAGAACACAATTAAAATGCTAAAGAGAAAAGATAAGCTTTCAAGCTTGATTTAAAAATAGTAATGGAAGGTACAAGGTGGCAATCTATTGGCAACTGGATTCATAGACGATGGGCAGCAACTGAAAAAGCTCAGTCACCCTTAGATTTTAAACGGTGCAGCATAAAATATCTAGTAGTTTTATTCATGCATCAACAGAAGCAGTACAGTCTACATTGCTTCCGATTTGTAATCATTAATCTGATATTTAAAGAAAATGTCATTTAAAATACCTTTATATAGCACTGAGTGGCATCTCTCTCAGCCACAGTGAACTCCAGTGGCTTGTAGAAAGCATGGTACACCTGTTAAACCAGACAACACAAGAAAACTATGATGCGCCAACGCTGACGACATTTCCTAAATCATCAACAAGTACTTGAGCTCGTCAGTTCAGGACAAGCGCTGCTACTGTTATGGTTTGCGTCTGTGTTTGTGTCTTAAACATTTTTTGGGGTGCTGAAATCATGCATATTGAAGATGTTGAAGAGCGAATGTTCTGGCATGCCGACACATGCTGCTCACAGCTGTCAGGGCCAATGAGATGCAGCATTTCTGATCATCTCTCATCAACCTCTAGAAGCATCAGTCAGCCCTCCTGCGCACCTCTCAATCAAACTAGAGGCATGCCCCTCTGTGAATGCTTTAGGCTTTAGAGCAATGCAGGTGTGTGAGGACTCGGTACATACACACGCACACACATACACACGTATACTGTAAGATATTTACAACAGCACACACAAATGCACAAATACTTATTATGAGACGTCAAAGTTTTTCAGGTTTGCAATTTTGTTAGAATTAAATGACAGCATACATAATCCTGCTGCCTCATGATGCTGAGAATTCAGATAATGAAATATATTACTTGGTGTAAGATTTGTTTACTAAGATTATTATTATTATTATTATTATTAATGATGCTTCTGCCGTTTATAACCTCAAATCGTTCAAATTGCTGTATTACCTCAATCTGGTCTTTTCCATGTCTCCTTTCAGCTTCTTCTTCAGACAGACCTACACAGCCATATTCTAGTGGGGTAAACACTGTAGTAGCCACCTACACACACACACATAC
>CAIGQV010016645.1:20099288-20126284 GCA_903798115.1 Danio jaintianensis | reverse complement strand
TGTGTGTGTGCTTATTTCAATTAGTTACACAAGAAAACGCAGAACTTAACATGTTTTACCAAAGTTAGCTGTAAAGTTAATTTGCATCTGCAGTCCCTGGGCAGGATGTTGTCACAGAATTTACAATATTGCATTACTAATAATACAATAGGGCTGCACAGTGGCGCAGTGGGTAGCACGTTCGCCTCATAGCAAGAAGGTCGCTGGTTTGAGCCTCGGCTGGGTCAGTTGGCGTTTCTGTGTGGAGTTTGCATGTTCTCCCCGTGTTTGCGTGGGTTTCGTCCGGGTGCTCCGGTTTCCCCCACAAGTCCAAAGACATGTGGTATAGGTGAAGTGGGTAGGCTAAATTGGCCGTAGTGTATGTGTGTGAATGAGTGTGTATGGATGTTTCCCAGTGATGGGTTGCAGCTGGAAGGGCATCCGCTGCATAAAACATATGCTGGATAAGTTGGCGGTTCATTCCGCTGTGGCGACCCCAGATTAATAAAGGGACTAAGCCGAAAAGAAAATGAATGAATAATAATACAATACCCACATACAATATCACATCATAGTCAATCAAATAAAAAATGTTTAAAAAAATCAATGATTAATTTTTTTTATTTTGCTTAAGCCAAACTTGGCGGCGCGGTGGCGCAGTGGGTAGCGCTGTCTCCTCACAGCAAGAAGGTCGCTGGTTCGAGCCTCGGCTGGGTCAGTTGGCATTTCTGTGTGGAGTTTGCATGTTCTCCCAGTGTTTGCGTGGGTTTCCTCGGGGTGCTCCGGTTTCCCCCACAGTCCAAAGACATGCGCTATAGGTGAATTGGGTAAGCTAAATTGTCCGTAGTTTATGTATGTGAATGTGTGTATGGGTGTTTCCCAGTGATGGGTTGCAGCGCGAAGAGCATCCGCTGCGTAAAAAATATGCTGGATAAGCTGGCGGTTCATTCCGCTGTGGCGACCCCAGATTAATAAAGGGACTAAGCCGAAAAGGAAATGAATGAATGAAGCCAAACTTTAAGCGTCATTTTTAAAATGTTAAATGTGGTACATTCTCTAATATATGTACATGTCTGGGACATTGTGTGTGTGTGTGTGTGTGTGTGTGTGTGTGTGTGTGTACATGACAACAATTAAACAACCAAAATGATTTCTAGATTAAAATTTTAAAAATATTTTTTGTACATAAAGAGTTTTTTGGGGTGAGTAAATGTCTTAATATAATGTTTCAGTTTAATGTGTAATGTTTGTGAATATAATATTACAATGCCAAAAAAATATCATTATACAGAAAATCTTAAGCTGCCGTCACACTTGCAATATTTCTATGGGCACTGCAACATTTGTGTTACAACATGACATCAAGCTCTGTCTTTTGTTTTTTGTTGTAAAACAGAATTGAACATATAATACAATCTAACAATATAATCAATCTACTGCACTTCAGTGCAATTCTGCATATTTAAAGTTTGTGTTCCTATAATTCATTTAGGAGATCATGCTGATCTTCTGTTGGTCACATGATTGTATCACATGACCTTCATGTGATACAAATTCACTGGTCAGAGTTCACCAAACTTGAACTTTGGTTTGTAACACAGCAAAACAAGCTTGCAATTTATGTCTCCTGTGTTTGCATGCACATGAACGTAAGTCAATAGAAAAAGAAAGAGTTTAGTGTACTGTGACTGGTCATTCAATGGTCATAAAAACAGACCTTACTTTCTTAACACAACACCTAATTTATATGTTTTTTCTTTGATTTTTAGGGTGAAGTATGTTTTTGACAGGTGTCATGTGATTTGTGATACACCCCAAAAGATGAATTAAAAAGGAAAAAGCATGAAAGCACATGCGTGCAACGATGAACTCACATTCTCGTAATTCATGAGCTCAGTGGAACGACCAACCAGTCTGTGGGCCAGGAGTTTTCCAGCCTTAATGGCGGTGGGGGTCAACTCAGGACGACCCTAAAACAGAGCATGAGTTGGTTGTCAGAGAACATCTGCACATACAGTGTTGTTTTGTAAACTAAAACTATGAAAAAAAAAAAAAATTGTAATTATAATGCTTCCAAGTTGACCGCAGTTTTATTTCAATTACTAAACCTTAAATAAAAGCTAAACAGAAATATCAATCACCCAACCAATCAATAAGAAAATCACATGAAAATACACAATTTTAAATGAAAACTACAAAAATAAAAATAAAGGCAAATTATTAATAATGATTTATTACTTATTTCAAGGTGAAATACTAATTAATACTATAATAGACTGATTAATACTATAATAGACTCAATTACTAAACCTTAAACAAAAGCTAAAGAGAAATATCAATCAATAAGACAAAATCATGTAAAAATACACCATTTTAAATGAAAACTACAAATATGAAAATAAAAGCAAATCATTTATTAATTATTTTAAGGCAAAATATCAATTAATACCATAATAGACTGATAGTTTCCACTTGAAAGAGCCCCGATTTCACAAATACAAAGAAATGCCAAGTAATTAAACATACAATTCTGAAGTAAAATACTCATAGTATTTCTTGCAAAAAGTCCTTCTTTTCAACAAAAAAAAACAAACATCCATGTGTTTTTTTTTCTTCCACATGACAAATGACAAAAAATATGTGTGGATATTATTCAACAGAAAATCCAGTCTAAATGTAGCATGCAAATCAGGCAGTGCACAACAAAGGCAATTAAAAAACAAACATACATTGCCTTGTTGTTAACTGTGCGTCTGTGTGCGATTAGCCCGATCAGACATTTCAGAGATTAGCATCATCTCAACATTACACGGTTGTCAATCACGATGATGATTACACAGCGCAGAGGTGGACGCCTGCCAGTCAGTGCTGTGGAAAACATGCCTACAGTAACAACACAGGAACAGGCAGCACCATGGGGTGAATTCTCATTCACTGACTAATAGCATCAGCAAGCAGTCAGACAACTTCTGTACATCCTGCTGTCCAATAAACCGCCTCGGGTGTTTGGCTCAGAGAGAAAATGTGTGTGTGTGTGTGTGTGTGTGTGTGTATGCGTGTGCACCACCCAGACAGCTATATAGTAAATGCATTTCTTGTCAGTATCCAGGTGCAGCTCAACATCTCGCTTTCTTTCATTTAAAAAAAAATGAAAATTGACACACTTTGAGAGTAAAAGGCACTTCTTCTGACTAGTTTTGTGGCGGTGATTGTGTGTGTGCCAATGATCACACAGCTGCTGTGGATGACGGACGGCTGCGATATTTGATCCCGGCTGCCAGTTGTGTCGGGGATGTTGCAAGGCAACAACCTTCCAGGAGAGCGATTGAACTGACAGACAGGAATATGCTGTGGATGTGTTGCTTTCCAGCTGTGCCACCTTCTTTCAGTTTGATCAAGGCTTGGGGCGTATAATCCAGGGGTATTGCCATTGCACAGTTAATTCAAATTAAGATAAAAAAAAAAAATATATATATATATATATATATATATATCTGTTTTGTTGTTGTTGTTTTTGTTTACAAGATAATAATGTCAAATGTATTCATTTTGCGTTTTCAGCCACAGTTTTTGTCCTGTTTCTATTTCAAATATCTAAAAGTTCTTAAATCAAAAAGCATTTTTTAGACAAGCAAACATTTTTCAGAAGTAATAGGTCAAAATTAAGCGACTTTTTTCCTTAAAACAAGCTAAATAATCTTTTTTCGCTTTGAAATAAGATTATTTTGCGCACCCCATTGGCAGAATAATTAGTTTTTTTCTGATTTTTAGATATTTGTATTAGAAATAAGACAAAAAATAAGTAAGAAATGCATTTTTTGCAGTTTGCAGTCGATCACTTGATATATAAACACTAACTTGCCACAGCTACCAATCCGACCAATCACAGCTCTTGACCTACGCATCGGTATGCAGTGTAGTTACAATTTTTGAGAGTTGCGCATCAGGGTTTGCATCAGGCTACGGCGATATTTATGCAACTGTGTGAAGGCTGCGCCATACCTGACGAGCGCATTTGACGCAGAAGTATAAATCACCCTTTAAAGATCACCCTTCCTACAACATCTTATCTTTCACTGATGATGTGTTAATTTCTCTGATCACATGATCCAATCAACTCCTGATGGACAAAAACCCACCCTTCATTTGTTTCTTAATCAGAAAGCCATTTTATTGTTACAAGAGTAAAGTAAAAACTATCTCACTTTTTTTTTGCTGACTAATATACATTGTTATTGTAAATTATTAGACTACTGATAGGTCAGTTGCAACGTTAGAAGGTTTGTTATTCTGAGATAACAACTGCTAAAATAAAACAGGCTCATCGAGGAACTTTGAATCATCTTGACCGGCAGCGAATACGTTCAAATACATAGACTTACATCCACATTCCTATTATGTATCTGCAAATCTGTTATGCTGACAGACATGCAGTTTTTGACTATTTGCCGCAGCACTTTAAAGTTAGTGTATGCTCCATCAGCTGTTTTAGTTTCTGTCAGCATTTAATTAAAGAATTAAAAAACTATAATGGCTCAGAACAATGTTTTGTGTCTAATATTTATGTTTTGTAGCACGTAGCCATGTAATAAGCAGAATAAAGTTGCTAAATAAAGCCCTTCAGTCTTTAACAACAGCTGATAAGCCTGTCATGCTTTATTCTGTGATAACAACCTCCTGGATGTACTTAATCCCTAACGTAAAGTTAAGTACAGTAAACCCTATTAGTATGCTTTTGAAGTCATTTATCCATAACACCTACCTCACCGATGTCTCCAATAGCAAAAATATTCGGCACAGACGTGGCTTCATCAGCAGCCACGATTATCTTCCCTGTTTCTTTGTTGATCTTCACGCCAACCTTCTCCAAATTAAGAGTCTTGGTTTCAGGGGCTCTGCCTAAAGTCAAAAACAGAAGAAAGCAATGACAGCTAGAGTGACATATGAGACAGATTTTGGAGGTTTGAGGCTGGAGTTTAATGCTCTGCCTGCTGGGAGAATATGGGGTGGCTTTACGCTTTGAGATTAGAGGGTAAAATCTTATCCAATGATTACAAAAGTAAACAAGCACAGCTGGGTTAGAAAGTGTCTGTGTGGTGGTCTGACAGAGGCCGTAATGAGGAGACCTGGATGCATAGCCCATCAGCCACCTGGGGCCCTGCAGTGTCATTTCTGTCACTTCCTATCTGAGGGCTGAGAGAGGCTGTCAACACCTGTCCATCTCCAGCCTCCCTCCCCCACTCATGGCGTCTCAGACACACACTCAAGACTAGAGTCCCAGTCCCTTCATAGGTATCACAATAAACAATGTTTGCAGCAGAAGCCAGAGGTACCCATGTAGATGCTATCAGCCTGCAAAAACAATAAACCTTAAGCCCCTTTTCCTGCCTCGAGCTCAGAAACAACTTCCTTCTGCTTCAATACAGCGAGACTTGAGTCACAGATACGTGTATCTATTGATTACTCAAAGAAAGTGTGAGAGATGGTGAAACTATTCTACAGAGAAAATGTACAAAACTAGACAAAATAATTTTTTTTTAAAATAAATAAAATAAAATAAAACAAGCACTTTTTCACTTTATTTGCTAACAATTATGACTAATTTATTTTAAATAAAAATTATATTACATTATATATTAACTATATTAATATATAACGGCCCAAAAAATGTATATACAGCATAACAGTCAAAAACAATATATAGCATTTGCTAAATATTTAAAGCTGATAGACAGTTTCTATATACAGTCTGTGCTAAAAACAGGACCAAATGGAACTGAAAACACTGTTTCCTGACAGGTTTGCCAAACAAACACACAATTAAATGTATGCATGTATGTTTGTATGTATGTACAGTTGCAATCAGAATTATTAAACCCCCTGAATTATTAGCCCCCCTGTTTATTTTTTCCCCAATTTCTGTTTAACGGAGAGAAGATTTTTTTCAACACATTTCTAAACATAATAGTTTTAATACCTCATTTCTAATAACTGATTTCTTTTATCTTTGCCATGATGACAGTAAATAATATTTTACTAGATATTTTTCAAGACACTTCTACACAGTTTAAAGTGACATTTAAAGGCTTAACTAGGTTAATTAGGTTAACTAGGCAGGATAGGGTAATTAGGCAAGTTATCGTATAACGATGGTTTGTTCTGTAGATTATCGAAAAAATATATATATAGCTTAAAGGGGCTAATAATTTTGACCTTAAAA
Organism: Danio jaintianensis; assembly: GCA_903798115.1. NCBI lineage: Eukaryota > Metazoa > Chordata > Actinopteri > Cypriniformes > Danionidae > Danio > Danio jaintianensis. The sequence goes on along the minus strand of CAIGQV010016645.1, from coordinate 20,120,085 downwards.
TGTTTTTTAGAAAATAAAAAAATGCTTTTATTCTAGCCGAAATAAAACAAATAAGACTTTCTCCAGAAGAAAAAATATTATCAGACATACTGTGAAAATTTCCTTGCTCTGTTAAACATCATTTGGGAAATATTTAAAAAAGAAAAAAAAAAATCAAAGAGGGTTTAATAATTCTGATTGCAACTGTATGCAATGTATGTATTTATTAACTTCCACAATGTGACCTGTCTTAATTTAGTTTTAGAAACTGCACCGCGCAAACCTTAGACTTGTATAAACCAAATAAACCCAGAAATGTAAAAATGCTTTGTTTCATTTAAAAATGTGCTTCATAGGGTTTATGCAAATATTAGTAAAAGTTTGCCATTTTCCATTTTTAATACATATATTTACATTTTATATTTGTATATGGCCTAAATGGCTTATAAAACATGAGCAGATGAAACTATAAGCCCAGTTTTTAGGAAAACTCCAGACCAAACAAAGCACATTTACAATCATACACAACAATGTTTTAAAATTGTGCAGATTCCCATTAGAAGCAGTTATAAATCTCATAACTTTAATGAAAAACATTTCTCTCATTTCTGACTGTTTTAGAGAATGCTGTTTCTGCCACCGGCTCAGAAGTCCACAAACTACAAGCTCTATGGCCATCTAAAATGAAAGAAATCCTTTGTTTTACACCACATTCCATGAGCAACAAAGCCCTCAAGACATCCTCCACAGCCCATGAAAAAAAAAAAAATGTCCTTGACTTTGTGTGGGCAAAGACAGCCTGATAATTGTGAGAATGTGTTTTGTTGGTTCATCTGAGAAAGAAACAAAGCAAAAAAGAAAACAGGACTTGAAATGATGATTACTGTAAAGCGGGAAAAATACCAGTAACTGCGTCAAACTACAGCGGGGCATTCTTGCACTTCCTGTCTCTTTTTTCTGTCTGATTTGGGCTCCTGGCATTGTGAAGGCTGGACACAACAACACAAGAGTAAAGATAAGGGCTCCGGCTTAGAATTCAGACCCAGACCTCTCTCTCTCTCACACACACAAACAGCTGGCTCTGATAATGCACAAGAACAAAGCCTGGAGTTAAACAAGACAGAAATCAAGGCCAACATGTTAATTAGCCACAACAATCTGCCTGGCAAGACTTTAAATGAGCCTTATCAGCTCAACAGGCGGGAAAGAAGAATGGATGAAACAATGAGGGAGAACTGAGCCGCCTTCCATTCCAGTCACACACCAAATCTGTGTGAGATCTGCTACTCTCCACAGTCATTTTAATTAAACTTCACCGCACATTCGCGAAAAAAAAAAAAACAGCTCCTGGCACATAAAAACAGACGCATGACCTTAAATGACTTACCCTGAAATAATGGCTTAGCTCAGACATAACAAATAATTAATATTACTAGTAAAATGATCACAGTTTTCTTTCAAAAGACCAAAGTTATGATTACTATGGTAAAACGGATTTATATTTTTATATTTATGTGGATTTTAACCCTTATGCTATATTGGGGACGTTTTCATCCACTATGGGGTGCTGTTGAGTATGGATTTGGCCACAACTTTCTCTGCGTTTCAGCAAACTGAATGATGTTTGATGACAAATCTTATTTTGACACATATTTTGGGAAAATGCTTTGATTTTCGAAAACTCAACAATACACTGTGGGCGAATTTACTACCCTTTGGTTATGTTAATGGATATTTTTGTCCCACTGACTTGCATTATAATGCCATTTTTTGATCACAAAGCCATGACACCATATTATCATGCATTCTTAATCGTTGGTGGTTTTCCTGTTGGAAAGAGGTTCAGTTAGTCATTTTTACTTTTTTACTATGTGTGAGTGTGTGAGAGAGACCTTTGCGCTTTTTCCTTGATAAATCAAAATAAGCACCTCAGTTCTCAGAACTACACGGAGTAAACAAAAACATAAGTGTATTTATGCACGAACACTATAATAAGCCAGAATATAAAATATAAATATAAAAGCCAGAAACTAAGCTTTTTTTGCACAGGCATATCTAAAGGGTTAATAGTGATCAACTGATGATCAACAGTAAAAATTACTATTTTTACCTCTTCCCAAAAGGGGAAAACCACACACAATGAAGAATACATGTTTATGTGGTGTCATGGATTTGCAATCAAAAAATGTCGTTATAATGGAAGTCAATGGGTCAAAAACAGCAAACAACAGCAAATAAAAAAATTGAAATCTCATGCTTCACAAAAACCAGCAATGCATCATATACAATGTTGTTACTAATTGTTCCCATGTTCAAGACTGTGATAAAAGGTAAATATATATCCAGTCCACAATTACCTTTTATATTGAAAATAAGTCCTTTTGTGTGTGTGTTTCCCCCCAAATCAGTGACATCATGAACTTGCCAATTAAAGAGTAAGAATCCTGGATATAAAAAAAAAAGAAAAAGAAAAAAGGTTTTGACTGAGGTTGATTATCATATGAACGCAGAAAATGTATAAAATAAAATAAACAAATATTTATGTAATACATTTTTACAGCAGCTTAATTTAGTGGATGATTAAATCCCGAACATAACAAAAAGATAGTAAATTTGAACAATACACAAGGGTTAATAGGCAAAACATGCAAAGCAATATTCCTATGGCTTTTACATTGCTTTATGAAGCAAAATGCTCAGTCTGTGCAAGAGACTGAATATTATTCACAACATTGATATTTTTAATCCACAGTTTCTGCAAACTTCAAGTCATATTATGATATTATAAAAAAAAAATACGTGAGCTGAGGCTGTTTGTTTACAGGAGAGAAGAAATTGTGATTTTGAGGTCCACTACAAGGTGACCTAGGAGTGTGGTTTTCCCCAACCACCAAATTGATTGACAGGCACGTACCATACTATCATGTCTCCATAGTAATGCGTATAATCATGTCCACAAGACAGGAGCCCTTTAAAACTTGAGATACTAAGAAACAGTTTTAAAATAAAAAAAAGTCTCTCTGCGGTGGTGTTGTCAAATACAGTAAATGTGTAAAACAATAAATATGTCAAATAAAATAGTTGCAACTACTGTAATCAAAGCACAACGCTTGCCTTGCTCTGAGATCTTCTGATTGGTCCACTGCTTAGAAATTGACATTGATGAGCAGCGCTGCATGTAAAAATTGAAGTTCTTTTAAAGGGACAGTCCCCCCTCACAAAAAAGTCATCATTTTACTCACCCATCACGTTCTAAACATTTGAGTTTCTTTCTTCTGCTGAACACAAAAGAAGATATTTTGAAGAAAGATGAAAACCTGTGACCATTAACTTCCAGTGTTTGGGTTCCCTACTATGGAAGTCAATAGTTACATATAAATCTCTTTAAAAAGTACTTTTACAGCGAATGTACTATCCAAAGAAAATGACAGCAAATAGTTTTATTTGTGTAAAAAAACAACACCTACTAGTAGCAAGCCTATTGTGAATGCAAAGAGATATCAGCTTCTGCTGTAAAATATGGATGGATATGACTGATAATTATGAAAATAAATAAATAAATAAATTATTAAATAAATAAATGTACTTTTTTTGTTTATTATTTAAAAATTGTTGATTAAGTTTAGTTTTGTTATTTGACAAATAATTTATTCAAATTCCACCAAAAATGTGCAACTTCATGCCTGACAAAAAAAATTGTTAAATAAATCTTACATTGCAGTAAGATAGCTATGGAGTAAGAGAATAGCTATGTCTGTCCCAAATTAAAATATATCATCCAGAGGCAGATTTCATTTTGTTTTGCATGTTTAGCCATTGACTTGTAATTTATGAATCACTAATGATCACAGTTTCATCTAAAAACAAACTCTTCTTTAATGCTCTAAAGAATAAGTCACTTTTGACAGAATGAAAGTGAATAGGTGAACTATCCCTTTAAGGGTGTCATTTCTATGCCACTAGGTATCAAAAATAAGAAAGAAACAAATAAGATAAAATCAAGTTTTGACTTATGTTTATGTAAAGGTATAAAGATAAAAGGATACACAAAAAAATTTGATTGAATGTACACAGCTAGGAATCAATCACATAAAAACTACGTAAGAACAATAAAAAAAACATTAAATAAGCACCACTGTGAACCAATCGGAAAGCAAATTTGCAGAATATATATTACTTCCCTTCTTGATTCCTCATAAAAGCAGTAAAGCTACAGTATGGAGGAAGGGTTTTTTCCTGCCACCTGCAGAAGGGTGCAGCCCAGAGGAAGGATGGAGGAGCGGAAGGGTGGACGACAGGAGGAGAGATGGGGCCGCTCCATGAGGGAGAACAAAAATGACAACTTTTATGCTTCCACTGTGAGAAGGACGGAGAAACAGAGAGGCCACAGCAGGGAAACACAGCATCCTCTCAAGGGTGTGATAGAGGATATCAGCTCTGAAAGCTCTTTTCACCATGCCAACAGCCAGTAACACTACTTGTCTGTAAAACTATTAGGGTAATATTGCTCTATTTGGCAACCATTAACCCACTGCACTAATGAATAATAATAATAATTGATCTTAGAACAGTTGGTCAGGATTATAGAAAATAACTGAATTCATGTTTATTGATAAGTGTTGTTAAAATGTAATAAAGCTTGGTATTAGATCAATATATTGACCAGGTGTTTAAATTTGCAATTTTGAAACCAAAAGTGTGAGATAATCCGATTATTACTTCTAATAATCTTTGCAAACTACACTCGCTATATATAATAGCAAAATAATAATAATAATAATAATAATAAATAAATAATTATTTATTACTATTATCATTTTCCATTGTAATTTGACATTTTGGGCGACATGGTGGCTCAGTGGGTAGCACTGTTGCCTCACAGCAAGAAGGTCGCCGGTTCAGGTCCCAGCTGGGTCAGTTGGTATTTTTGTGTGGAGGTTGCATGTTCTCCCTGTGTTCGCGTGGGTTTCCTCTGGGTGCTCCGGCTTCCCCCACAGTCCAAAGAAATGGACTATAGGTGAATTGAATAAACTTAATTGGCCATAGTGTATGAGTGTGAATGAGTGTGTGGGTGTTTCCCAGTACTGGGTTGCAGCTGGAAGGACAGCCGCTGTGTAAAACATATGCTGAATAAGTTGGCGGTCCATTCCGCTGTGGCAACCCCTGATGAATAAAGGGATTAAGTTTAAGGAAAATTAATGAATGAATTTGACATTTTAAATTTAACTTTTTTTGAAGTTATAGCATCCAAAGCTGTTATTTCTCAGATTTTTATTTGGAATGAACTTTATGAGCTTTATAATTTACATGCTACCCTTACATAATATCTTAAGTATAACAAATTAATGTATAAACTGGTGTTCAAGGTCATGTGTTGATTTTACTGTTAACAATTTAAAATCTTGTGTACATTATAAGCACTAAAAAAATAGTAAAAATAATTTTATTAAAATAAATATCTACATTTAACAACAACATTTAATAAAATATTTTATAATAAATAAAACCAATGCTTAAAAGCTTTTAATAAAAAAGATTGTTTAATAAAGTTTTTGTAACTGATATGCATCTCATTAACTTTATTCAAATAAAATAACAATACAATTCAAAATTAGGTAAAGAAATTTTCACTTAATTTTTTTTATATCTAATATAATTACTAAAAATTATTAAATTACATACTACATACAACTGAAATAATTTTGTATTCACTTAATTACATTTCATTAATTACATTTGTGTGTCTTCACTGCAAAAAAATGCTTTTCTTACTTTGATTTTATTTTGTCTTGTTTGTAGTCCAAAGATTAAGAAGCATTTTCTAAATAATCGGATAAAAAAAAGAAAAAAGAAAAACAAGATTATTTTGCTTGTTTTAAGGATTTATTTTGGCATATTATTTCTTAAAACAAGACAATATTTTTTGCTTGTCTAGAAAATGCTTCATGATTTAAGAATTTTTAGATATTTGGGCTAGAAACAATATATATATATATATATACACATTATGCATATACTGCACTTATACCAGCCATATGCCACACACTACACATACAGTCAGAATTATTAGCCCTCCTAAATTATTAGTGCCCTGTATATTTCTAATAACTGATTTCTTTTATCTTTGCCATGATGACAGTACATCATATTTTACTATATATTTTTCAAGATGCTAGTATTCAGCTTAAAGTGACATTTAAAGGCTTAACTAGGTTAATTAGGCAAATTAGGGTAATTAGGCAAATCATTGTATAACGATGGTTTTTTCTGTAGACAATCGGAAATAAAATATTGCTTAAGGGGGCTAACAATATTGACAATATTGAAAAAAAATTAAAACTAGTTTTATTCTAGCCGAAATAAAACAAATAACACTTTCTCCAGAAGAAAAATATTATAGGAAATACTGTGAAAAATTCCTTGCTTTGTTAAAAATCACTTGGGAAATATTTAAAAAATGAATGAATGAATGCATGCATGCACTGGCAGGACTGCAAACCTGAAATCACTATAATCTCTCAACCACAAAGTTTGGACCAACAAAACAAAACTAAACTAAACTAAACTAAAATGCTGCCCTACAGAACAGCAGGAGTCACTACAGATAACTAAACCTCTCTCCCACAGACACGCATGCAGGAAGCTGCAGTCTCATCCTCACTGTACACTGTACCATCAATAAACAAACCAGCACCAGCCAACCGGATGCTCCTATATTCCTCTCATTGTCCCTGCGAGTGGACTGAGAGAAATCAGATGAGTGAAAGACAGAAAGTGACAAGAGATGCTGAGGGATGAGAAGGCGGGGGGGGGGGGCCTGGACACTCTGGGTGGGTTTCCGTACAGAAAGACAGGCAGGAAAAAGCCGGAGTGAGAGAACAAAGCAGGGAATATGGCGACCTCGGGGCCCCAGTGCATCCTGGTCCTCAAGAGCAGACTGCAGTCCAGTGATTAACACTTCCCTTGATGATTCCACCGCTCGCTCTTTATTACCCTGTTTTCAGGCTCGATAGGTGGTTTGTGCTGATAAAGCAGGACAACATAAGCACAAACAGATTGATATATTTTGGAGGATTTATGCTTTTTGAGAGCGTGATGAAACATGCGGATGACTCGGATGTATGACATGTTTCGCACAGGCATTAATGGCTGTTAGAGCAGATGGGATGAGAGTATGAGATAATGTGTTCGGTCTTAAATCAATAAATATATGCTGACAGTGCGATCATTGAGAATAAAAGAGCTTATAGTTCATTATTATGGCTATAATAGGGTTGTTTGGAAAATAAATTGATAAATGGATGTGAAATATTGACTTGGGATTTGTTACGTTTGTGGAAAAATGTAGAAAAATGAAAGAAAAAATAATCCCTAATTTCCAAAGTGAGTGTATAATAATGAAAATAATAATGATGATAATAATGATAAGAAAATATTAATAAAATAAATAATAATAAATAATGTGGTCGGTCTTAAATCAATAAATATATCCTGACAGTGCGATTAGTGAGAATAAAACAACTTCTAGTACATTATTCTGCTTATTATAGGGCGGTTTGGAAAATAAATTGATAAATACATGGGAAATATTGACTTGAGTTTTGTTATGTTTGAGGAAAAATTGAGAAATAAAAAGAAAATTTCCTAAATGATTGCATAATAATAAATAACAATAATAATGATAAATAAATTCTAAAACTAAAGTTAAATTAATAACTACAAATCTAATTCCAACAACTATGTTAAACAGTGTAATAAAAAAGAAAATAATTCATCAATAATTTTTTTAATAATTGCATAATAATAAGAATAATAAAAATATATAATAATAGTAATAATAAATAAATTCTAAAACTAAAGTTAAATTAATAACTACAAATTTAATTGCAAAAAAAAGAAAAACAGTTTAATAATAAATACATTTAATTTAATAATTGTTCATTTAATTTGAATGGATAGTCAATATTGTGTCATTAATACTTTCCAAACAGTGTTTAATTGCTACATTTTCTTGCATATTGTATTAAGAAGTAGCCAGTGGTCTGCACTCATTTGATTATTTTCGTTTTGATATTACTTTTATTTTACATTCTTTAGGAAACAAAATCACAAACATTTCGGCTCTACGCCTTCCTCAGTGTGTAAAAGATCTTGTTTCCATACTGCAACCATATTGAATCACATAAAATTGTAAAATAAGAAAAAATTAAATTAAATCTTTATTTAGCTTAAATAAATACTGCACATTAAGCGTTAACATTTGTACTTTTTGTAATGTTATGTAATTTCTTTATTAAACTTTAATATCATTATTAATTTTATTTAAAATAATATAGAACTTTTTTTATTTATAAATTATTTTCTAATTTTTCACTGTTAGTAGAAGTCCTCTAAAGGAAATGTGTGCAATAAATGTAATGTTTTGTGTGCATTCTAGACACGTTGACCTCACCTACAGCCCAAAGTACTGAGTTGAATGTGTCTCGATGTTCCTCTTTGGTGTTTAGATCTATCCATGTGACTTGAAGAAGGCCAGATGGGAGCTTTACTACACTTTTTGGTGTACACTTCCAGTAGAACTTGGTTCCATACGCCTCCATGTAGTCTGTGACTAAACTAGACATTTGCTGACAGAAAAGCAGAAAAAAGCAGTGTAAAAGAAATACACGAAAACAGTATATTTTCAGAAAAACTTTTATCTCTATTGTGCTCTACACATAAAGCTCTGTCATTATTCAACGATTATTCATTATTCAAAGTAATAAATAAAAGGAAATGGTAATAATAGGATGTGATAGAGCTGGGTGACAAATATCAGACACCAGAAATTGTCAGAATTATATATATATAATTTTTCTTTTTATTATTTATTTATTTGGAAAAATAAATAAATAAATGAAATAATAATAAAAAATAAATTAAATCACACAACCAAAATTGTTTTATTCATTTTGTTGAGAAGCATACTATTATTTTATTTGGCCAAAGAAATTATTAATTGTTATCTTTTCATTCGATTCCATTTAAAAACATTCCTTAAATTGTTACATTTTATTTAATTATTAAATAATTTATTTAATCGAACACCATTCTTGATGGAAATGCATAATAAATCCTTTAAAAAAAAACAGAATCCAGGAGAAAATCCAATAAAAACAAAAATAAAAAATTAGGGAAACAATTTAATAGATTTCAGTTTATTTTTACAAAACCATTTTTCTCCCTTAAATTGTTACATTTTAAATAATTTATTTTATTAAAGACCATTCTTGCCGCAAATACAAAATTAATCCTTAAACGAATCCAGGAAAAAATTTAATAAAAAGAATAAATATTTAGGAAAAAAATTTAATAGGTTTGAGTTTATTTTTACAAAACCAATTTTTTTCCTTAAATTGTTACATTTTGAATAATTTATTTAACTGAAGATTATTCTTGATGCAAATGTAAAATGAATCCTTAAAAAAAATACTGAATACAGGAATAAATACACAAATAAAATGTAGGGAAAAAAATAAATAGGCTTGAGTTTATTTTAACAAAACCATTTTTTCCTTAAACAGTTACATTTTAAATCATTTATTTAACATAAGATTATTCGTGATGCAAATACATAATAAAAAACATGATTAAGGATTTTTTTAAATAATATAATTTAGGGGGAAAAAATAATAGATTTGAGGCTATTTTAAAAAACAATTTTAAGTAAACTAACGAAAAAATAAATGCAAAGTTACAGATTAAAAGAAACACAACAAAATATTGCAAAATATTTCAACTTTTACTTTCATAATAGCTATTACACACAGGTATTTTAACGTAATTAAGGATAAGAAATGTTATCTACAAAGTGGCAAATTGTTCAGTCAAACAAAGACTAACTGTACAAATAAAAAGGCTTTTAAAAACTCTTCCTCCACATTTGTTTTCTTAAACACAGACCTTGAATCAACTGAGCAATTTGCTCTGGGTTGTCAGTCTGTGTTTCTCCTGACAGACCATACTGCGGGTGTAATGCTTCATAATAACATGACAAATCTCCTGTCAGAACACCATAACCATTAATTAAAGATGAATGCTTTAAAAAAAAACAGGGTCATAAAACAAGTCTGGCCAGGTCTCTCATCCTGTTTTTAACTATACAGACCGGCGGTTTTACCAGGCTGAGTCACATTAAAGAATACTCAATTCAAAAACTATATCATAGAGACTAGTAATAACTACTCTTATAAGCACATTTTACGGCTCAGAAACTCATTTAAGCAGAATAACCAAAGTGTGAAGATCTTTTTTTATTCTTTTTTTAATACATCAGGGAGTGTCAAGTCACTGAAGCAGAAATGTAATACCTGATCAAACCCGCGGAGGGCGATACTGCGCACCATCACAGTGGTGTCCAGCCCAATGCCTGTAAGAAAACCAGCACATTCCAGCGAGACATCTTCATAAGCACTCAGTGAAGGAAAACACTTTTATTTACAGAAATAAGAAACAGTTATTTGATTAAAACGAAAACAAATATCTGCCAGTGAGCTCAGAAATATCAATTCAAACACAAGTCGTGGCCTGGTGGTTAGAGTGTTGGACTCGTGATCCGAAGGTTGCTGGTTCGATACTCGGTACCAGCGGGAATTGGGGGTGGGGGGAGTGAATGACCAGCACTCTCCACCACCCTCAATACCACGACTGAGGTGAGTCCCTTGAGCAAGGCACCGTTCCCCCCAACTGCTCCCCGGGCGCCGCAGCATGGCTGCCCACTGCTCCGGGTGTGTGTTCACGGTATGTGTGTGTTCACTAACTGTGTGTGTGCACTTGGATGGGTTAAATGCAGAGCACAAATTCCAAGTATGGGACACCATACTTGGCCACACTACACTTCACTTCACTTCAAAAGATTTGCTTAATATTGTTTTAAGCATGAATTCTGTGTCTCAAGTAAATGTAGATATTTGTACTTTTAAAACAAAAAACACTCAGGAACACTTTCTTGTTTGTAGTGTGCAACATTTAATGCCACAACTCTACCAATTTAATACTTTCTTCTTTTTAAAAACTTTCTTAAAGGGATAGTTCACACAAAATTCTATGCAATTCAATTCATCTTTATTTCTATAGTGCTTTCTACGATGCAGATTGTTTCAAAGCAGCTCAACATAGACAAAACTGTCAATATAATATACTAAATATAACCAATAAAACATTAACATAATAGTTACATGTAATTACATAATACATAATAATTACAACCAATATTAACATAATAAAAATCAATAAATACGAGTAAAAGCCATATTTTAAATGGTTTTAAGCTAAATTGGAGAAAGAACAATGTACTCACTATTTACTCGCCCTCATGTGGTTCCAAACTTATACAAGTTTATACTTATCACAAAAGAAGAATGTAAGAAACCGGTAACCATTGACAGCAATAGTAGGAAAAGCAAATACTATGGAAGTCAATGGTTATAGGTTTCCAACATATTTTTAAATATCTACTTTTGTGTTCAACAGAAAACAGAAACTCAAACAGGTTTATATCAAGTGAAGGGTGAGTAAATGATGACAGAATTTTCAGTTTTGGGTGGACTATCCCTTTAAGATCTGAAACTGTGTAAGAGGTGAATTAAGACTTTATATAATAGCTTTATAGCCATTTAACCCTGTAATAGAGTCATCAGCTTTAAAGGATACAACTTGCACCAACGACCAACCTGAAATACAAAGAAAACTGCAATTAATGAGATCAAAAATGAGGAACATTCACAATAATGTTACGTGACAACAACAAACATGAACTAAATCCAAAAGAATCAATAAATTAGTCACAATATATATGAAAGATTCTGTAAAATCAGTGTTGGGTAAGTTACTTTAAAAAAGTAATTTGTTACTAATCACAACATTAAAATTGTATTTAATTTAACTTAATTTAATCACTTGACTCGATACAAAAAAAATCTACAGAAATCCCAACGCATAGACAATGTAAATTAAATGCTTAATTATTTACATTTGAGTCAAACAGAAGGTTTAAGTTTTGTTTGAATAAATGCAAACGTCAATTTCAAACACCACATGTATCAAAACCTTTCAAATGACACCAGATTTCATACAATTTTATACATAAAATGACTTTAAAAATTAATATTTTATTGTTTCTTAGGTATATACACTGGTCAGATAAATCTATCCTTCAGCTGAAAATTTAATATCAAAACGTTTCAAATGACACCATATTCCATACATATATTGACATTAGAAATACATTTTTCATTATTTCTTAAGCATGTACAATTGTCAGATAAAAATATCCTTCAGCTCAAAATTATGTAAAATATCTGAAAACAAAATATATACTATTGCGATGGTTCTCTGAATTTATACCATATATTGTTATGAACTAATTTTGCAATTAAGAAAAAGATGAAGCATACGCAATTGCCTTGATAAACGTCGATAAATTTTCTTTAGCTGAAAAACAGAATTGTTCGGCAAAATATATTTGTATAACAAAAAATACAATTATTTTGTTTCTCTAAATTGATTTGTGCAAACCTGTTGAATTCATCTACAGCAGTGTTTCTCAACCATATTGCTGAAGGACCACCAACACTGCATTTTTGGATGTCTCCTTTGTCTGTCACACCCATTACAGGTCTTTCAGTCTCTGCTAATGAGATTATGATCTGAATCAGGTGTGTTTGATTTGATTTTGAGACTTGGAAAATTTGCAGAGCCGGTGGTCTTCCAGGAACGTGGTTGAGAAACGCTCATCTACAGTATATATGCAAGTATATTATAAGCAAGTGTAATTAAAATGACCTAAAAATGAAAAGTCTTACTTTACTATTTCAGTAGACAAGTAAATTCATTTAATTACAGTAACTAGTAACTTTGTACTACCCAACACTGTGTAAAATGATACCAAACAATCTGAAGAGATAAAAACACACACTATTTGACTTAAACCAAAAGCAAAGAAAGAGAAAACACAAAGAACAAAGACAGAATGTGTGTGGTCGATGCGTGTATCCTGCTTTAATCCGCCCTGAGATTCATGGTCATGGTGAAGTCTAATTGTTAACACGAGGTCTAATCCTCCTGGATGTCCCGGCACAGTCCTGCTGAGTGACACCCACTTACAACAGTGCAACATCACACGCATTCAGTGCACCACACTGCTAATGCACATCTGCACTTACTGCTCTTTTGTGCAGAAGCTTATTGAGGGATTAGGAGCAAAGTCGCAGACCTCTTTTCTGTCGTTTTATCAACCAGACGCATCCCTGAGCTTCCACCTGTCATAGTGCAACATGTCTGATCGTCAGGAAACTAGACATGGACTAAAAATGCTGTCTGGGTTAGTATATGGGACATTCCTTTTAATATACAATGCCTAATGGAGGATTATGTGAACTAAATGCATTTATTTTATGTCATTTGCCACAGTATGTGTGGTCCATCATAAAGTGCAGTACACTATAAAAAAATGCAATAGATTTGTGTTGGGACAACATGAAGGAATTAAGTTTTTTTATTTTTTTTATTTAAGTAGGTTAAATAACATAAAACAATTAAGTTGTAATAATTGTGTTGTTTCAGCTTATTTTAAATAAGAAGTTTAAACAAACAGCAAATGTCTTTTTTGTTGTTGTAATACTGATTAGATTATGCTGGAATTTGATGATAAAACTAAGAGCATGTAATTAGTAGCAATTACATTTGCCCCCACTGACCATGCAGGAGAAAACCCAACAATATCATTCAAATCTATTTATTAAAATGTTTTTATTTAAAGGGAGTTTAACCATGTTTTACAAACTATAATGTCTTTAACAACAGTTAACATACCATAGATCTCGTCAAGCATACAACATTTGATGCCATATTAAAAGGCTTTATTTAAGGATCACAGTGCAGCCCTGAAATACTAATTAATTGTGGTTTTAAATATGTATATTTTGCCAATATCTTTCAAACCAAAGTTTTACTCAATTGTCATGTAGTTTTTAACAAATTGAAGATGTAAAAAAATGAGTATGATCACTTATTTCTCTTGCTGAATAAAATATGTCAGAATAGGTTTTTTTTTTTTTAACAAATACATGTTGAATGATGGAACATTATTTAACCCATAAGTAGACACTTTGCATGCTTTTTATAAAAAAAAAAAAAAAAACAGTTTTGTAATAATTTGGCTCAGTGGTTAGCACTGTCGCCTCACAGCAAGAAGGTCGCTGGTTCTAGTCCCGGCTGGGTCAGTTGGCATTTCTGTGTGGAGTTTGCATGTTCTCCCCTTGTTCGAGTGGGTTTCCTCTGGGTGCTCCGGTTTCCCCCACAATCCAAAGACATGCGCTATAGGTGAATTGAATAAACTAAATTGGCCGTAGTGTATAAGCGTGTGTGTGAATGAGTGTATGGGTGTTTCCCAGTACTGGGTTGCGGCTGGAAGGGCACCCGCTGTGTAAAACATATGCCAGAATAGTTGACGATTCATTCCGCTGTGGCAACCTCTGAAATACAATTGAGACTAAGCCGAAGGAAAATGAATGAATGAATAACAACTGAACCACTGAAACAAAAATGTTGTTCTAACTTAACATAATATAATTATAATATGATTAAAATTGGATATAAATATATGCTTATTCATTTTGTGAGAACAATTTGTAAGATTAGTTCAAATTATTATTTGTAAATACACACTATACTCATTCTATTTAATCATAGTCCAAGCTTAGACATTTAGTCATTTATAATCATAATCATAACTTGACTCCAATGATGTCAAATCACCAGTTTATTTCCACCCCACATTACTTCTTCACTTTTCTGTTAAATTTGTCGCCTAAAATCAATCAAAATAACAGCTAACATTTGATCATGTCCTTAAATAACTGAACTGAGCATAGCGTACATTTCATCTGAGAACTCCACTGGTTTATACTTTATATATTAATGCACAAGCAGCAGGGGAGAGTCTGGGTAGTGTGTGTGTATTAAATGTGGATACTGTAGACTCAGTCAACCTTGAGCAGCACTTCTGTAATAACCCTGAGCACGATAAAATCAGCAAGTTCATGCTGTGTCTGCCCACACTGAGCCTCCTCTCATTTCATGAATGTAGGGTTACCGATATATATAAAAAAAAGCACAATATATCACAAAAAATTATCAATATCACGATAACTGATAGTATATACATTTTATTTTAGGGAATGCACTGAAATTAAAGTTCTGGGTCGAAACCGAAAATATTTATACCAGCATACCCAGTAGGTGCTTTCCTGCTATTGGCAAGAAGATGAATCTAGACCTAAAAAATAAATACTAATGATGGGAGTAGGGGCGACACAGTGGCTCAGTAGTTAGCACTGTTGCCTCACATCAAGAAAGTCGCTGGTTCAAGTCCCGGCTGGGTCAGTTGCCATTTCTGTGTGGAGTTTGCATGTTCTTCCCGTGTTTGCGTGGGTTTCCTCCGGGTGCTCCGGTTTCCCCCACAGTGCAAAGACATGCGGTACAGGTGAATTGAATAAACTAAACTGGCTGTAGTGTATGTGTGTGAATGTGAGAGTGTATGGGTGTTTCCCAGTACTAGGTTGCAGCTGGAAGGGCATCCGCTGTGTAAAACACATGCTGGATAAGTTGGCGGTTCATTCCGCTGTGGCGACCCCTGATGAATAAAGGGACTAAGCCGAAGGAAAATTAACGATTGAATGAATGATAGGAGTAGACACGAGAGGAAAATGACAAGAGCCAATAAGAGTCAGAATATCTGCTCAGCTTTTCATTCATTCATAGTATCTAAATATTTGCACCTTAACAGTTTTTTCTGACCACAAATATTTTTAGATTAGAAACATCCATTATTACCGGTTTATTTTAATATGACCAATACAGAAACATTTTTTTTAAGTTAATAAAAACAGCTTTTCTCTAGAGAAATGCTATATCACAAGTAATAATCGCTATTACAATACTCAACAGCAATATTGCATATTTTCCAAGTACTGTGTAGCCTTAACCTGAACCACAGGGTAAATAGTTACTGGGTTCCTTCAAAACATCTTATGATCAGCACTGACGTTTTACATAATGAGCCCAAGGGTTGATATCAGACTGAATGCATCATTTGGTACAGTCTCTAAAGCGTACGGTATGTCATCGGCCCTGACAGATGCTTTGCTGTTTTTGGTGGAAAACGACTGCACAAGTTCATGTAAAAGCTTCTCTTTGGCGCACTCAGGCATGCGTGCCAGCGGCTCTGCTCATGCCCGTCAGTCACCAAGGTCTTGCCACTTCCACAGGATGAACAATCTTACTGGCAACAAGAGTCTGCAATCACACCTGTACAGCTGACAGCTCAACAGCAAAACAACATCACCTGCCTGAGAGGACATGGCCACTAGTGTGACTGACTTTAGTTGAAGAGAAAACGGCAGTAAACATCTGAAAATATTAAGGTATTAGGCTATAAGTCAGAATTATTAGCCCTCCTGAATTATCAGCCCCCTTGTATATTTTCCCCCCAATTTCTGTTTAACGGAAAGATTTTTTTTCAACACATTTTTAAACATAAACATAAAATTTTTTAAACATAAAACATAATCATTGTATAACAATGGCTTGTTCTGTAGATAACTGAAAAAAATACTGCACAACATAACACAACATTTCCATTTTAAGAATTTAAGAATATATATATATAGTCTAATTTTAAAGAATAAATATATATTGTTTTGACTTTTTAAGACCCTGTGGAAACAGTGTAAATATAATTTACTTGCAGACAAACGCAGCTGGCTAAACATGACAAGCACACTTAAATGAATGAGCAAAACAACAGGTGAAGCAGATTTCTCAGCCTCTCATGACAGGAAGACGGTGTTTAAAAACACACACAAAAAAGTGATGCATGCCCTGTAATCAGATTTAATGGGTGAAAATGTCTCTGTGGCCACAAGAAAGAGCTGGTCATAAGTCACTCACGTTTTTTGGGGAGACTCTTTGAGCCAGAAAACATCATCACTTGTGATCCCGAACTCCACGGCACCTGGGACCTGGAGGAGAAAAATCACACATATAAATTACATTAAATTAATATAACACATAATTTAATATTTAAAGATGCAAAAATCTTTAAGTAAAATTTAAAAACATTGATACTATCAGCTTGCTATGTTCAATGTTACAAATTAATATGAATTTATCCTATCTGTAAATATTTACAGTATAATATTAATTATTTATCAAATTGTAAATGTATAATTACACAATTATTAATTTCCTTTGGCTTAGTCCCTTTATTAATCAGGGGTCGCCACAGCGGAATGAACTGCCAACTTATCCAGCATGTTTTACACAGCGGATGCCCTTCCAGCCGCAACCCAGTACTGGGAAACATCCATACACACTCATTCACACACATACACTACGGCCAATTTAGTTTATTCAATTCACCTTTAGCGTATGTCTTTGGACTGTGGGGAAAACTGGAGCACCCAGAGGAAACCCATGTGAACACAGGGAGAACATGCAAACTCCACACAGAAATGCCAACTGACCCAGCCGGGACTCGAACCAGTGACCTTTTTGCTGTGAGGCGACAGTGCTAACAACTGAGCCACCGTGTCCAATTATACAATTATTACTGCTAATATCAACATCAAAATGAATACCCACAATGATAAAATAAAATGCTTCTAATTAATATTGATTTTAATCTCATAAAATTGTTGTTTTTAAATAAAATTATAAATGTATCATGCATTTATTTGCACTGTAAATAATAACACCAACAATGATAAAATTATATTCTTCCAATGCTGATAATACAATACTATAATAATTTGATTTTATTAAATTCTAAAACTAGAACGATAAAAAAAAAAAGCCAACTATACATTTTTTTTTAAAATTCCAATTATTAATTTTCCAATAGCCTATAGAACAGTAGGAATAATGTTGTTTCCTTGGTTACTCCAGTAAACAAAGCAGCGTGATGTCAAATTTAGCAGGATCCTCTGATTTTATTGATTTCAAAAACTGCATAGCATAACATAACTTTATCATACAACTATACAATTTATAATCAAAAATCAAACTAAATTTAATTGATTTATTGACTTTTAATACTTATTAAGACTCCACGGACACCCTGTAATTGTAAACATTACCTGCCCTTTAGAAAATCATACTTTTTTTTTTTTCAATATATTCATTTTTAATGGATGAAACACATTAACCAAAATCTGGAAAATGTTTGGTCGAGGCTTTATTGTCTTTTGATCTTTTAATATTTATGCAATGTTTAGCCTTAACTGATATGAAAGCAAAGACAAATAACAGACTTTCAATTCTGAGGAAGAACAATATCAACTGCATCACATTGGCCAAGTCAGACAAGAGGAAATTATCTTTCCTACACACAATATCAGCAAAAAAAGGTCACATAGTGGAAAACAACACCCACTGATGCCCGTCTGCACTGGCACACACACACACGCCCATACATACACACACACGCACGCACGCACACACAGACAGACTTACATGTGTAGGGTACTTTGGCCGTCCACCAGTAGCTAACAGAATGTTTCTGGCGGTCGCTGTCATCTATGAACATACAGATGAAGGGTAAACAGGAAAACGGCACATCACATAGGTGGTAAAATACCTTTTGAATGAATTAAGCTGCTGTAAATTCCAAATCATACCTCCTTTCCTTGGGCATTTACAGCTCTGACAGTGTGTTTATCCAGCAGACTGGCCTTCATATTCAAATATTTCACCTTCCTGTTGTATCAAACAGAGAGATACCAACACGTGAATTAAATCTGCCAACTGGTTGTTTAGTTCCCCATGTCCCCTTTTACAAAAAGTTGATTTCTGCACATGGAGATATAAGTAAAATCAAAAGCAACAATAAAACAGAGGGAGCGAATTTACAGTTTATTGCCAAATCAGTTCAGTGGCTAATTCATGGCAAAATCAGATCCAATTTTGAAAGTTTATAAATAAAACTTTTCCATAAAAAAAGGTTTATACCAATAATTGCATAAACAACAATAAATAATACATAAAATAATATCTAAAACAAAAAAAGTCTTAAAAATAAAACTCTAAATATATCACAAATTTTTTTACTGTAAATATCACCAGCAACAATGATAAAATCATATTCTTTCTATACTGATATTGCAATATTATAAACTTGATTTTATTAAATTATAAAACTGGAATAATAAGATAAACTTTTGATAAGAATTCTACAATTTCTACAAAAAAAAAATTGTTCCAGGTAAAACTGCTGTCTCATATCATTGAAAATAGGGCATTGCAGTATATATTTTACAATAAGGATGTTATTACAGTCCTGATATTTTGGAGCAGCGATAATAACGACATACGATTAACAATTTGATGAAACACAACCTGACATTTCTTTTCTAACATTAAGACATTTTTTGGGGCGTTCTGGGAAATGAAATCACCGCACCTGTTTGCCTCACAGCCATACAGTAAAAGACAATTTATCATGATGGCACATTTCGTAGTGCTTCAGACTGTATTTACTTGGGATGTTGAAAGAGAGAGACTAATGAGATCTACAGGGAAACACAGATTCTTCTTGAAAACATCTGCATATTTCTTGTTCAAAAACATTCATAATTTTTTTAAGTAGTATGTTAATATTTTGTTATTACCCTAAGGGAAGAGCTGGAAGCCCCACCTGCAATACACTGACTGTAACCCCTATTCTGACCCATTAGTCTACTGATTTGATGTGAATTGATTTGACTTTCTTATTAAAAGTCAGTCTTACATTATACGGATGCATTGTGAGATTTGCACAGAAAGCATCCCAAATGTCAATCCAGAGCAACTGTTTACTCTGTCCCACTTTATATTAAGTGGCCTTAACTACTATGTAGTTGCATTAAACTTGCTTGAAAAAATAAATTAAACGAATAAATTAAACTTAACGTGTTCATAATGTATTACAGATCACTTCTAGTGCTATTGAGTTGGTATAGGGAAGGGTTAGGTAAAGGTTAGGTGGTATGGGTAGGTTTAGTGGTATGGGTAGGTTTAAAGGTGGGTTAAGGTGTAATGGATTGTCAACAGTGTAATTTTAAATGTACTTACAGAAATTAATAGCAGAAGTAATTACATGCAGGTATGTAATCAAGCATAAGTACAATATAAAAACATGTTTTTAGGCAATAAGTACATTGGAATGAATTACTAATTTCAGTGCAAGTACATATTAGTTAAGGGCACTTAATATAAAGTGGGAGTGTTTACTCTTCATCTAAAATATATACTGTAAACCATAAAAGATAGATTTTCATGTTGTTGTAATAGTTAAACTTACTTGTCTTGTAGTTGAACTCTGTGACCCCAGTTTAAAGACCTAACATGGTTCTGGACAGCCTCAGCCATTGTTGGCCTGCAAAACATAATGAAAAAAAAAAAGTGCATAAATTTACATTTAGTCATTTAGCAGATGCTTTTGTACAAAGTCACTAACAAATGAGGCATTCAGCGATTCAACAAGAAGAGGCAGAACTCACAAGAAGCGGTAATTATACAAAAGAACAATACAATTATTATACAATTCAGAGAATTAAGCGATAGAGTATGGAGGGGTGAGCGTTTTTTTTTATTTTTACAAGTTCTCAGGTGATCGAGGAAGAAAATAAATACATTCTCCATAATCTAGCCACAAATAAGCTTGGATATCCTCACATGCATTTGAGATATGATGCTCTATCTATCTATCTATCTATCTATCTATCTATCTATCTATCTATCT
>CAIGQV010016645.1:20087140-20097808 GCA_903798115.1 Danio jaintianensis | reverse complement strand
ACTCACTATTTACACAAGTGTCTCCAAAAAATATATATATTTCTGAGTTTATTTTTTTCTGTTGAACACAAAATAACATATTCTGAAAAAAGCTGAAAACCATTTACATCCATAGTAGGATAAAACAAACATGGTAGTCAATGGTTACAGGTTTCCAACATTTTTCAAAATATCTTCTTTAGTGATCAACAGAAAAAATAAACTCAAACAGCTTAATAACAAGTGAAGTGTGAGTAAACAATGACAGTTTTCGGTGTTGGGTGAACTATACCTTTAACCTGAATAATACTGTACATCAATATCAAAATATGGCCTCATCAGGAAAAAGATACAATTATCATTACAGCAATAAAGCTGCTTTTGCAGCACTTCTAGTCCTGCTATGATTCATTCATTCATTTTCTTTTCGGCTTAGTCCCTTTATTAATCTGGGGTTGCCACAGCGGAATGAACCGCCAACTTATCCAGCATATGTTCTACGCAGCGGATGCCCTTCCAGCTGCAACCCATCTCTGGGAAACATCCATACACACTCATCCACACGCATACACCACGGACAACTTTAGCTTACCCAATTCACCTATAGCGCATGTCTTTGGACTTGTGGGGGAAACCGGAGCACCCGAAGGAAACCCACGGGAACATGGGGAGAACATGCAAACTCCACACAGAAACGCCAACTGACCCAGCCGCGGCTCGAACCAGCGACCTTCTTGCTGTGAGGCGAACGTGCTACCCACTGCGCCACCGCGTCGCCCTCCTGCTATGATATGCCTCTAATATCTAATTCCATGAAACTCACCAGTCATGTGACAGGGTTTCAGGGATTTGCCAGCCATACTTCCTAGCATCTTTGACAGCAGTGCCAAGCAGTGCCGCCTGATGCATAAGCTTCTTTGGAATACAGCCGACATTCACACACGTGCCACCGAGACCCCACTTTGTGCCTAAAAGCAGAATAATCATGAGCGTAATAAGCAGAATAAACACACATATAATCCCAGCAAGAAGCTGCCAGTTGTAAATGGGTTGGTATGTACCTTTGAGTGAAGGTTCAACATAGTCCAAGACAGCAACTCTCTGTCCTAACTGTGCAGCTGTAAGCAAATAATAAATAAATAAATAAATAAATAAATAAACAAACAAACAAAAAAAGTGTCAAGCATGACAGTGTGAAGTGAAAACCTTAAATGTCATCTCCAAAAAGGAGAAACATTACATTAAATGTCATTTCTAACAAGAGTAAATTAAAAAGAGAATCAATTTGAGACTCGTACCTTCTTTTGAACACGCCAACCCTCCAGAGCCTCCACCAATAACCACCAAATCATAATCAAATTTACCTGCTGGGATCAGGATGAAAATGTAAAAACTTTTAGATTAATTTTTTCATAATAATTAGCTTTTCAGCTACTAATTTAGCTACTATTTATAGGGATAGAGAAAAATTTAGTCCAAACATGCAAATAAGGCATTACATATTTAATTATGTGCTAATTTGCATACATTTCTAGCACAAAAATCTGAACATTAGATTATTATTATTTTTTTAATCTTGAGTCTTTTTTGTTTTGTACAGAGGGGATTTTGGTATATTATCACTCCATAAAATACTGCGAACAGCCAGAAAAAAATAGATTATAAATATATTCCTCTTTTAAAACAATTCAGAATGTAACGTAAGATAATAATAAAACTGTAAAGTTTGGCTTATGGAAGTGCTGCTGAAGTGGAGGTTTACAGCTCCAGGATTTAAAGAAAATGTATTTTAATGAACAAAACAGCCTTTTAAATTATGTATTGCAACTAAAATTTAAAGACACAAATAGAGTGCGACAAAGAACACTTGGGGTAAAAAAAACGCTTTAGGAAAAGCCAAAAAGACCATGATTTCAAATTTGACAGCAGGAGGAAAAAAAACAGTTGTTATCTGCAGTGTCTGTCTCGCAATAAATTACGAGTACTGACATCTTAAGCAAAATAATATGGCGAAATAACTGCTACAATATCTCTTGTTATTGAATAAGTATTACCTGTAAAGTTTCTTGAAAGTACTACAGTCCTGAAAGAGCAGAGAGCTTTCATCCTCTGCCTGCCTCTACCGAAGGCAGCCATACTGTCGACAAGATAAGACCCCTGTCAGAGTTATAGGTGCCCCAAAAGAAGCCTGGCTGAACGTTTTACCATCCGTTAAAAATGTTATATCGTCAAATCTGCTATGACTGAGTTTAACTGTTAGGTTAGCATGTTTGTCAGCTACAATCACGAGTCCTGAAAAGCTCCTTAAAAAGCGTTAAACTTGTTCTCCTCAGCTGACTGTACGACACATGCGGCGTCAGATTCTTATTCATTTGAGTCGGATCTTTTAAATGACTCAAACGAAACAATATACAAAACCAATCGTATTTAATCGGTTTGATTAAACTTATATTTAATCATTTTGCAGAATATTTTATCCGCGATAAATGCAATCAATGCAACAAAAGAAAAAAAAAGAAATAATAATATGATTCAAAAGGTTATATGTAAAAGATATAGCTATAAGTTATAGAGATTGTTAGAGGACCAAATATATACTTCAAAATTCAGTATTCTAAATGTAAGATATTATCAAACAAATAACCATCAATACTGTAAAAAATATGTGCGTGCTTTCCATGGAATTTCTTTAAATTATTAATGAACTTCAATTATTTTTCTGTGTTTTTGCACTTATATGTTTTCCCTTTTTTATATACATGTAACGTTGCTACATGTACGTAACAGTACTTACCCTTTATTGTTAGAACGTAGGTCAACTTCGTTGATTTAAAGTGCATTACAAATAAAATTGAATTGAATTGCTCTTTGTGAAGTACAAAATAAACCAGTTCACTAAAAAATGTTCAAAAGAACCGATTCGCGAAAGTGAGTCGAACACTCAAAATGAGGGGCGGGCAAAAGAAAGTTAACATTTGACCAATCAAAATTAAGAGCACGGTCAGTCGCTGCAAGATGATTGGCTGGTCCACCGGCTACAGAGTTCAGTGAACAATCATAACAAAACTGTAGGGGGAGACAGAAGCTCTTCTTTATCTGCAGCGTTTTTATCGCACAACCCTTCTTGCACAACAGCCGTGAGTCACCATGCCTGTGGATATCAATGAATGGACAGGTTCTCTAGCGCTTACAGAGGTGGAGGAACCGCCAGCTAAGCCACTCACTGTCAAATATGGCTCTGTGGAGATTGACTCGCTGGGGAAAGTGTGCACACCCACTCAGGTCAGAGAAGCCTAAAACGCGCATGTAGAAAATAGGCCAGGGCGTCCCGTTAGCAATGCATATGCTCCACAAAGAATTTGCTGATATGTTTGTAATTAAAATTGGTCGACCGTTTTAATTATTATTTTTGCCTAAATTAATGTATAAATGCGCTCTTGTCGCACTAGAGTTGACTAAAGAGTGTTGAAACGAATGCAG
Organism: Danio jaintianensis; assembly: GCA_903798115.1. Classification (NCBI taxonomy): domain Eukaryota; kingdom Metazoa; phylum Chordata; class Actinopteri; order Cypriniformes; family Danionidae; genus Danio; species Danio jaintianensis. The sequence continues at coordinate 20,094,349 of CAIGQV010016645.1, read as the reverse complement.
TCAGTGTGTAGTTATATAATGGGGACAAGGGTCGCATGCAGCAAAAGTTGCATCTGTCTAGAAATTCCACGATCACGTGACCTGATGCAGACACACTTTGCATTACCTCATGCAAAATTAGAGAGATGCTAATTAATGGGTCAAAGCCTGAATTAGAATAGAGACCTGCATAGCAATACAGAAAAAAATGGCCAAACATTTCTTAAGTGAACTGAATAATATTATAAGCTGATACGCGTTTTAAAGGTATTTATAATTTTAATAAATACATCTGCTGGGAATTATTATATACAAAGATTTATAAGTGTAGCCGTTACATTTTCTGCATGAGTACAGTACATATAAGATGCAGGGATTGAGTAGAAAATCTTATGAATTATGGTGCATTATAAATAATTTCATATATACGATTTTAGAATTCTAAATGCATATGAAACAACTGAAGTGGGACATATAATACATCACATTTTGTTTGTATTTACTAATTGTTTGTGTGCAATTTGTTACCACATAGTAATTGAAAGACCACATTTACATTTAAATGTACTTTTTTTTTATTTAGAAAAATCATCAACAGATTACTTAAGTGCAATAATAATTAATAAAATGAACACAAAATAAAATTAAATAAATGGGGGCATTTTTCTCGTCCATATTCTTGTTCATACTCCATAATTATCTGTACAAATGCAACAACTCAGCATTATTAATTATCAAAATATATACAGTCAAGCCCGAAATTGTTCATACCCCAGGGGTAAGTATAAATAACTTCGGGCTTGACTGTAAATCCTAATAATCTGCAGTCAAGTGTGTGCAAAAATGTTTAATTTAAATCTACATATTTACATTATTCAGTCATTCATTTTCTTTTTGGCTTAGTCCCTTTATTAATCTGGGGTCGCCACAGCGGAATGAACCACCAACTTATCCAGCAAATGTTTTACACAGCGGATGCCCTTCCAGCCGCAATTCAACACTGGGAAACATCCATACACATTCATTCCCACACATACACTACGGACAATTTAGCTTACCCAATTCACCTATAGCGCATGTTTTTGGACTTGTGGGGGAAACCGGAGCACCCGGAGGAAACCCACGCCAACATGGGGAGAACATGCAAACTCCACACAGAAATGCCAACTGACCCAGCCGAGGCTCGAACCAGCGACCTTCTTGCTGTGAGGCGATTGTGCTACCCACTGCGCCACCGTGTTGCCCACATTTACATTATAATCTATAGTATTTCAGATTATAGTATTCTTGATTACTTTAAAATTCACTTTGCAGGTGCAGAATCGGCCCACATCTATTGAATGGGAAGGATGTGACCCGAGTAAGCTCTACACGCTGGCCATGACTGATCCAGATGCACCCAGCCGAAAAGACCCCAAATTTCGGTATGCTTTCAGATCAGTCCCATTCATCATATCAGACCGTATCAGAACCTAAATTTTAAACTCTCTAAGGATTCTCTAGAAAGTGTACAGTTGAAGTCAAAATTATTAGCCCTCCTGTGAACTATTTTTCTTTTTCAAATATTTCCCAAACGATGTTTAACGGAGCAAGGAGTTTTTAGTGGGTGGTCCACTACGATATCATATTTTAAACTTTAGTTGATGTGTAATGTAGCTGTGTGAACATAAACAACATCTCTGAATGTAAGACGCTCAAAGTTCAATGCAAAGGGAGACATTGGCTTTTACAGAGTTAGCTTAGCAAAGCCTACAGGGAACGAAGTTTGGGGACTACAAAAAAATACATCTGGGCTAGTGAGATCACAAGCGCTTTAGGTTACGTGCATGCACCCCGCGCAGCGAAGGGGCGTGGCCAGAGGCACTGTAATGTTATAGCAGAGAAAGCTAAAATGCTGTCCAAACACTGCTATTTCCACAGAGCTTCTTCTGTTACTGTATTTGGGCTTCCAAAGGACACGGCACAAAGAGAGAAGTGCTTACAATTTAATTTGAATTATGTTCCAGAGAATTATAAAAAAATATATAGCTATCATTTGACAAAGGACAGCTTCCAGAATCTCTCCCAGTTCAGTGCTGGATTCGGCTAAAAACTCCTCCAACCATAATCGAAGCAGCTTTGGACTACAACCTGTAAGTATTTTTATTTGTTAAAATTGATCTATTACATGTATAGTTTCTAGCGTTAACGGTATGTTGTAGCAAGGACGGAAACAAGGATGTAAAGATATGAGAACATTTTTATATTACTTACACATGCTTATTCCGAATATATGTGAAAGACACTTGTCAGATTGTATTTTAGAGAGCAGGCGTCAGGTTCAGCTGTGTCCTCTGTGTCATTTTCTGTCTGATTCAGGCACAAACTGATACTGCTAACAGCTACTCTGACTGAGTGTTTACACAGCGCAAAAGTGCGTGCTTGTAGGGGCGTGACGCTTTTCCTGGTGACGTGGAGCCGATCTGCGAATCACAGCACATTATGTGACCAATCAGAGCCTCTTGAAGAGCCTTTCAGAGGAACTAGGAAATATGACAGTCGTTTTCATGTTAGCAGAGTAGCTGTATATAATCAAAGTAAGATATATAAAAAAATAACATGATTTTCTACAAATTAAGCATGAGCACACATTGCTTTGCATCTTATAAACACAACCAAGCCTTAAAAATACACTCTGGACACCCCAAACCACTGTTATACAGTGATTTGCCTAATTACCCTAACTTGCCTAGTTAACTTAGTTAAGCCTTTAAATGTCACTTTAAGCTAAATTCTGTACATAATATACATATTAATAAAATATTATTTACTCTCATGGCAAAGATAAAAGAAATCAGTTATTAGAAATTAGTTACTATAATGCTTAGAAATGTGTTGAAAAAATCTTTCCATTAAACAGAAATTGGGGGAAAAAATGTACAGTGGGGCTAATAATTCAGGAGGGCTAATAATTCTGACTTCAACTGTACATGTTTGAACATGTAAGAGGCAGGATACTGAATCTGTTTTAATTTGTGTGTTTAATCTCAGGGAATGGCATCACTTCCTTATGGTCAACGTGAAAGGAAATGACATCTCCAGTGGATGCGTCATGTCGGACTATGTTGGCGCAGGACCCCCGAAGGGAACTGGTGAGAGATTAGATAATATCATGTCATTTTAAGCCAGCCAGTGATACAATAAGAGGCTTTTACACATTCAGGCAATAAAATAAGGTAAAAAAACGAACTAAAAAAGACTAATAGTTATCACCATATTTCCCCAGTTGATTAATTACATTTACAAACCTTTTTTTGGTATGAGTAGGCCTGTCACCATATCTATTTTTTGTTATGGGATATATTGCACCAAAATATGTTGCGATAAACATATTATTGTCATTTTAAGACCATTTTATCATTATATAATGCCAGAATGACTATATAATATCATCACAATGCAAGTACACTCTTCCAGAGAACACATAATATTTGATTCTTAAGAATATTTAATTTAATAAGTTATTTTAACAATTTAATAATTAGGCATTGGAATCAGAATGTGAAAACGCAGATCCTAAATAAACAATTATAAAAGTTACCAAAAAAAGTGCAAGGTAAAAAAGTAACAGAGGCTGTGATATCTGCTACCAGATCTATTTTCAGTTGTCAGACAGCCATATGAGAATATACTAAAGTAATTTATGGTAAATACTATTGTGCTTGTTTAACTGTACTGACACTGACAGCTCCAATAGATATAGAGATGATGCACAATCAGCTAAAATGTTGCTAGAATTGGTTTTTAGGTATGGGCGATATATATTGCATTATCAAAAATGATTGAAATCATGTCCACGTGTTGTGCGAAAAGTCGATATATTGATTATTGTGACAGGCCTAGTTATGAGTTGACAAGAGTTGATTTGACAGAAATTATATGTTTAAAGTCTGTATGAATTGGATGTTGATGTAGTTCCAACTGAAACTGAATGTGGAGTAGGGGGTAGGGCTTTCTTTTTGCACATCATTCCCTCATTGCAAACTAACCGTCACTCCAAACACAGAAGCAAATGGTTAGAATTTGTTTGAAGATTACCAAAACAAGGATTGACGGATTCATTTTTCAACCTAAGAATAACGTGTGCTAGAAAAATAAACCTTGGAAATTGTAAAACAGATTTTGAGGATCGCAAACCTTTTTTTTTTTTGTTATTAGACAAGTGTTTTGAAAATTTGAACATCAGATGAAGTCAGGGTAAAAATTCTTGTTTCATATTTTTGGCATTAGTGAAAGGTTTTTACAGAGGGGATTTTGGGAATCTCTAGTCATCTCCATAATTCAAAAAATATTGTGAACAGCCAGAAACAAAATGGTTCACAATTTATAAATGAACACATCCCTCTGTTAAAAAACAAACAAACAAAAACTTTTCAGAATAAGGATATAAATAAAATCGTATAATTTGCCCTACTGTATGTATAATGTAATAATGTAAGTGATGCTACAGTGAATATACAGTGCTCAGCATAATTGAGTACACCCCATTTTGAAAATGAATATTTTTATCCATTTCTCAGTGAATATAGGCACTGTATTTTGGTGCATTTAAACAAAACAGATTTATTAAACAGATATATTTATTAAAATAATATTTTAGTCACCAAACAAATTTAGAAATTGAAAGAAAATACAATTAAATTCAAGCAAAATATTGCAAAAACAAAAATTACAACCTACAAAATAAAAAATAAAAAAAATTTTTTTTTGCTTCTCTTGATTTTTCCTCTTTTTAAAATTTGTATTTAATATTTTTCTATAACATATAAATTTGGGTGTACTAGTTTTTGGACCGTTATCGTTAGTTATTTTGTTAGATAAGCTCCAGATTTGGCTTCAGTACTGACTAATCTAATGTAGATGCACAAATATAATATTGTATAGCTTCCTATTAAAAATATGAATTTAAAAGATAGATTTGTGAGGGGTGTACTTATATGCAGACTTATATAAGCACTGCATATATAAAATTAAATACATATACAATTAAAAATAAATATTTAAAAGCCAATACTGATATGGCATCCAGTATATTGTGCATCAATACTTTTGCAGAACTATGTATAATTAACCCCTTGTAGGGCACTCATTGAAATATTCATCAAAAAATTCCCTGAAGTGTTACTAGGGGTTATTCAAATACTTTTGAACTTTTATGACTTCATAAAAAAAAAAATTCTAATCCATGTTAGTGAAGTTATCATAGTAAGGGTAAAGGCCTGATAGAAGGTTGATGTACTCTATTAATGATCCTATTATTGCTGTTTTGCGTAAGATATAGGGCCTGTCATTGTTAGCTACACTTGCGGTTACCAACTTGTCAACTTATGTGATGTATTTCCTGTATTTGGCCCATGTGTTTTAGTGGCCGTGTGAAGAAATTCTCACCCGATTGTAGACAAAAAGACCCAAATTGTTCTCACAACACGTCCCGCAACAGTGCTCCTGGATTTCATCTTAAATACCTGGAGATGAACGAATGTCTTGGTGGGGGATTGGAGAAACAGAATTCATTTTTGCGTGAACTAACCCTTTAAAATCTCATGAGGTCTAGGAAAGTCTCGCTTTATTTCCAGAAGATGAAGCCTGATGGGATATGCTTAGTCTTGAAAAGCGCTCCAGTAAAGTGCACTGCTGTTTTTCAGACCTGAGACAATGCTCTCAAGTGGTCAAGTCTGCAAGTGTGGGTGTTAGAATAAATAGGTTTTATAAAAAAAATTTAAGTCCACATGATCTGGAAGCTGCGACCGTTTTGTTTTTTTTCCGTATTGTGACGCAGTTCCTAGAGAAATGGAATATTACGGAATGATGCTGCTGCGTAAGTGAATACACCTGTGGCTCTCGGCCCCGCCCCCTCACCACAATGAGGTAACAGCAAAGTCTCTTTAAGGCAAGTCATTTCACTCGGCGGCCATCTTTGAAACGCCTCGGGCAGTAGGCTCTGGCATTCTGTTTAAATGGGGAAACATCAAATTCTCCAAAACTGTTATCCAAGCTTACAATTACATTACATTTTTGGAATCACCAATAAAATTAAAGAACAACTGTCTCATAAGTTTTGTTTCTAAACGTTCAAATAAAATAAAATCGGCATTTTTTCAGGTTGCCCGAGTTAGTGCGCATGCGCACTTGAAAGGAAAGCGATTACGACACCAACCTCATTTATGGCCGTTCTACACATTATCATTCTCTGAATAATGATCGTCTGAAGTAATTCACAACCTGTTCTTGATGGCGAATCTCCTCCAGAAATAACAGCAACTCTGTTTACAATTTGTGGGTGTTTGAGTAGCTACTGCTGTCATGTGATGTGCATTTGACAGGACAGACTGTACCTCGCGTTCGTTTCATACAGATTACAAAACCAAAAAATCTTTGTTTTCAAGTGCACTTGGTTCATTTAAAAGTAAAAGTTTATGTGGATATATTTCTTATGTCTGTAAAGCAAGTATTCGCTGAGATTCCAGTGCATTTGTTGACCACATAAAGTGTCGTAAAAGCATACATCTGATCTGAGCTTCTCCCCCGGAAAATCATCAGTCTAATCATCTGTTGTCAAAACTGACAGTTGGAGGGGCGTGGTATGTTAGCCACGCCCAATACCTCAGACAGACGTAATCTGAGAATTTAACTGAAAACAAACAGGAAGTGCATTTCAATTTTAGATTACAAGGGGTAAATCTTTTTTTTTTTTCTCTTAATGACGCGCAGATGAATAATTCCCCACAAAACTAGCAATGTGAGCTAACAAAATCAATATGGCAAGTTTTGATTTCATGTGTACTTTAAGGTGATGATAACATCACAATAGTCTTAATGGCGAAAAAGATTCATCAGCAAATACAAAGCAGTTACGTCTGAAATATCTGAAGCATCTGGTTTCCTGCAGGTCTCCATCGTTACCTGTGGCTCGTTTATGAGCAGTCGGGGAACATCAGCTGCACCGAACGCGTCCTCACCAACCGCTCCGGAGACAACCGAGGAAAATTCAAGATCCAGAGCTTCCGCAAGAAATACGGCCTCGGGGCTCCACTCGCAGGCTCCTGCTTCCAGGCCGAGTGGGACAACTATGTGCCCAAACTTTACGAACAGCTGGCTGGCAAATAAGGACTGTATATTAGAATGTATGTTATTCTTTAGTCCTGTGTTTCTCAACCACGTTCCCGGAGGACCACCAACACTGGATGTCTC
>CAIGQV010016645.1:20055847-20087130 GCA_903798115.1 Danio jaintianensis | reverse complement strand
GGGAAATGGGTGTTTTTAAAATTCCAGTATCGATTGGTACCGAATTCCAGTAACGTGACAACCCTAATCCCTTTAAAAAAAACGATTAATGAAATGTTTTTTTAGTTTTTTTTTGCTTTAAATGAATTTCAGGTCATGTTTTGCTTTGGTTGAAATGGAAGTGAATTTAACAAGTAACTTCAATCTACGCTTTCATTCATTGTCACTTTGCGTGGATGCACTTAGATGCCCTTCAGTAAAAAAAACAACAAGATTTGTGTTATCATATTTGCACTATTCATATAGTATGTCAATACTGAAAAAAGATCCCACTGAAAAACCTGGATAATAAAATAAGAATATATATACACACGTTACGACTAAAGTTTATTTATTTATTTTTGTTGTGCACTGTTTGTGTCTTTTCCTTTGTCCCGCCTTCTTGTGGTGTTTTTTGTTATCCCATGGGCTCCCATGTTAATGTAGTCCAGGCTCTGATTTGCTACTGGTTGGGGAGAGCTATAAAATGTGACTTCCGGCAGAGTTTGAGGAATTCATTTTTGGTGCGACGGTTGCTTGGAGTGAAGAACTCCTGGATTTCCCTACCCCTCTGGGCGACGACCAAACTTTAATATTGTCCAAATGTCCACGTATGCTTGCAACTTTTTGGAGAGTTTGAGCTTGTAGGGGTGGCCTACCTATTTATTCTGATTACTTTTGACTTTATGTTCAGGGAGGAAGGTAAGTTTCCTGTAGACTTACAGGTTATTTAGTTCATTTACTTTGCAGATTCTTTTGTTTGTTAAATTGCTACTTTTTTTTCTACAATAAATCAATTACTCTTAACTGAGTGTCTGCGTTTGGTTGTCAACCGAAGGGAAGCTTTAGCATACGTTTTTTTTTTTGTTTGTTTGTTTGCTTGCTTGTTTCCCTTGGGAAAATCCACCACCCACAACCTTATTTCATTTATTATGCCCATAGTTGTTTTTCCCCTAGACTTGGGGCGTAATAATATAAAAAAAAAAAACATTGCTTGCTTGTGTGATGAGCACTTTATTTACAAATATAATTAAAAGCTCTGACAGGAATCATGCCTCTTAACCTGAAAACGAATGTAAAGTGCATGCGACAGTAAAGTGTTTTATCCACTAATTTGACTTTGTAGAAAATACACAGTTGGAAAAGGATCGCCGGAAACCAAAACAGAAACCCGAATCATGAGGTCGGTCATTGAGACAATTTCACCAGTGACTGCAGGAGGGATGTGAAACATTTATTATAATTATATAGATGTGTGTTTGTATTTATATATATATTTATATTTATAAAAAAGAAATCGGAATTCAGTTAAAATGTAATAGGAAAATAAGTAAAAGTTCTCCATAAAGCCTTCTATACACAAAATACATGTCCCATCCCCAACAGCCCTTTGTGCAGGTACCACGAGTTTAGGATTCACATATGTATAATTCACATTGTGCCAATTACAGTATATATTGTTCATATGAATGCTGCAGATTCTCCCCCCTCAAAAACAAAACAAAAATCCATACGAATCTCAGATGCAACTATCAAATATGTACATTGTTTTATTTATCAAATTTCTTTAATACTTTAATAAAAGGTATTTTTCGTTAATTTTCTGGTTGAATAAATACCAAATAGAGATTCAAGAGGCTGCAAAAAAACAACGAATTAAAAGAGGAAAAAATAGCAAAAAGAAAACAAACGTGCATCTGGATTAAAATGTGCAATACAAACCCCCCCTGTTCATATTGCTTTTCGTAATGGAATCTCTTTTAATTCGACTTGCGCTGAAAGTGTTATCGTTGCACGAGAGAACATTGACATCAACACTGACGGATTTCATCGTCTCGTTTACAATATTCATATATATAAAAAGAGACAACTAAAGGAGGTTTAATCCAGCATGACGTTTCTAGAAGAGGGCGCCCGAAATGTGTAAGGCCTGCGGAGGCACCAGCCCAGAGGAACCATGGGACTGTCAGTAGCAAAACACAGATTTGTTCAAAAAATAATAATAAAATAAACGGTGGATGAAAGATGGAGGACGGTTGGAGTGTTATGGTCTCATCTGTAGTCATCTTTAGGGTAGTCCAAAGCACCCAAGTTGTTGAAACCCATGCGGAGGCTCTCCATGTCGAAGGCGTCGATTTCTCTCTCCTGACGGTCCAGCAGATGTTTGATTCGGTCGGTTCGCTCTTTCTGAAGAGAAGCCAGCTCCTCCTCGATCTGACGATGACAAGACGACATTCAAATGTTTTGTTCTGCGCTTGAATTTGATAGAAGCTCCATTAACAAATTGAAGGAATTTGTTCAAACTAATGTAATATTAGATGATGTGAGATTTATAGTTGGCCTGTCCACTTTAGGTGTTTGATTCAATAGATAATCCGAAATAATATGGAGTGAAGCAGATGTTTGGGAGCTATATTCAATAAAAAACTAAATCGCAAGATAAGAATGCTTGTAAGATTTACATTATTCTTAGATTTTTCACCTGAAGTTTCCGGAGTTTATTATTAACATTTTATTTCAACGTTTTTCTTAATTTTGCCTTTTTTTTTCTTGTAATTTACAAAGTTTATTCCAAACATTTTATTTAGACATTTTATTTAGACACAATTTAGCAAGTTTGTTCTTAAAAAAAAATTTTTTCTCTGAATTTACTTAGTTTGTTCTCAACATTTTATTCTGAATATTCTGAATGTAAAAAAACAAACACATTTTTTACATTTTATTTACTCTGAATATGAGTTTATTGTTAACATTTTATTTCAATGTTTTTTTTACAAAATAATGACCTTTTTCTCTGAGTTTATTCTCAACATTTTATTTAAACATTTTTTTCAAAATTTAAAATATTTATATTTTTAAATACGACTATTGAAAATTTATGAGTTTATTCTCAATCTTTTAATTTCAACATTTTTCTCTAAATTGTAAGCTTTTTTTTAAATAACGACTTTATTCTTTAAAAAATTATGAGTTTATTCTTAACATTTTATTTCAATGTTTTTTTTAGCAAAATAACCTTTTTCTCTGAATTTTGAGTTTATTCTCAATGTTTAATTTCAAGATTTTTCTAAAAATTAACCAATATTGTTTTTAAATAACTTTTTTCTTGAAATTTAATTAGTTTATTCTCATTTTATTTCAATGTTCTTTTCTTTTAAATAATGACTTTATTCTTGAAATTTTTTATTCTCAACATTTTATATATTTTTACATTGAGAAAAATGTTGAAATTTTTTAAATAACTTTATTTTTGAAATTTAATGAGTCTTTTCTCAAGGCTTTATTTCAACATTTTGTTTTCAAAATTTAACAACAATTTTGTTAAATAACTACTTTATTCTTGAAATGTAATGAGTTTATTCTCAATATTTTATTTCAACATTTTTCTCAAAATTTAACAAGTTAAATCTCACATTATAATGACTTTATTCTCAAAATGTTTTTTCTTTTTTTTATTATTATTGCTTGGCCCTAATCGCAAGATGGTTTTATTATTTTCATTATTGCTTGGCCCTAATCCTTGTCCGTAAAAAAACAGACCTTTTTACGCTGCTTGTGTAATAAATGTTCCCTTCTCTAAATGGCATGAGACCTTTTCCTGCACTTGATTCACACTTGCTTCAATACAATAAAAAAAACTGCTATAATAGTCATCTTATAATCAAAAAGCAAACTGTTAAATTATTTATGCCAATAAATAAGCTAATGTGTGCCTTTTTCTATTTACAGTGGGCAATTTCATGTCATGTTCATATGCATTTGGAATAATTCACTCAAAAAAAAAAAAAATACTCACCATTTACTCACAACCAAAGTGGTTTCAAACTTTGAGTTTCTCTCTTCTGTTCAAGACAAAAGATATTTTGAAGAAAGCTAGCCACTGACATCATAGTAAAAAGACAAATACGTCATTTTTCCCCAACATTTTTCAAAATATCTTCTTTTGTCTTCAACATAAGTGAGAAATTGTAACAAATGGAGACAGTAAATGATGACAGAATGTTCATTTTTGTGTGGATTGTGGATGAAAAAGAGGTGAATAGCAGGACTAGACCTTCTGTTCCAGGTGTGCTCTGCGCAGAGAGACTTTTTGCTCCAGCTTCTGCTGTTCACGCTCGTGCTGCGCCTCGGTTTGGATCTTGATCTTGCTCTGGTAGGCATTGAGTAACTCCATCTCCTGCTGCAGCTGCTGCCTCAGTGCCTGGCATTCAGCCTCCTGAGCCTCATCCAGACGCAGCTACACACAAACACACACATGTGCCTACGTGAGCCACACTACAGCACAGTTCAGCTCAACCATCAATGGCCTTCTTGTGTGGGCAACAAGCCCGAGACCGGAATTTCAAACAGGAGGCTTCGGTTTCTATTTCAATTCAATTCAAATAATCACTCTCTATTGCATTTCCAAAATGGGCTATAAATATAACACATTTAGTGTTGGGTCTTACAGACAGCAATTAGCCCTTAGTTAACCTTTCACTAGAGTGCATTAGTGCCTGGACACTTTTTTTCAGCACTGTTGGTTCTTGAAGTATTTTATCCCGACTTCAATTTCCTAGTTTAAGTTTATTCATTTTTTACAAGTTTTTAAATGATTGAATTTTACTGCTCAGCATCATGGGTAACCCTTTTCATACTTTATAGCGCAAATTTACTCATTTAGCATTAGCAGTGCAAACTAAAGTGGGCGAAGCAAAAGTAGGAGTATCTTCCAAGTATCTCCTGAATATGTCCTGAAAGATGACAAATTTCTTTACATATATAAATTATGTTTTTACATTGTAAGGTGCATTCTGAGGGATCAGGTTTGAATGCCTATGTGTAAGAGACAGTATCATTTCTCCAAAGTAATGCAAATTATACGTTCTAGGCACATCAGGTCTGACTGCCTATGTGTGCAATACAGTATCATGTCTCCAAACTAATGCATATTGCCAGTTCCAGGCACGGCTATGTCTTTTGTCTAACAAATGGTTGGGTGATACTTTCAGGCAAACAAGATTTTTGTACTAAATCTGTAATGGCAGTTTCTGTTTCTACTTATAAGCACTGTCCACTAAATAGTGTATTGTTATTGTGTGGATTTTTCGAAGAAGGACACAGCGACGGCGAGTTGTAATTAAAGGATTCTGCTTTGAAGATACCCAAAATTTTCACCTGGTTTGTCTCATCTTCAAATAGTCCTAATTTCATAATAACTGCTTTATTCTCTGGATTTGAACATTCTTTAAAACATTTGGGATAATGTAAGTACATAAGTTAGCAAAATGTATAACACTGTTCTAGTGGTTTCTGGATATTTTACTTAAAACAAAAATCGTAAATATTGTGTCTTTAACTGCGTAATTTTTACTTATTTACATTAGCAGTGCTTCATGGGAGTGGGTGGAGCTAAAGTGGGAGGGGCAAAATATCTCCTTTGGTGCGATTCGCTCACCATCATTTTGAATGGTGGAATTTTCTGTACAGGTAGAGTCCAGGTTATGTAGTTTTTCCACCACAAATTCAGCAGTTAAACATTATTATTTAAAAAATAAAGCCAATATTGTGGATGAATTCTTTTCACAATAGCATATACCATTTATTGACAACCTCAAGGCTCAGAGTAGGTCTGTCTTTTAAGGTTGACTTTAAATGTAATTGTTAAAAGTCTGTTTCCCAATGGAGAAAATGTATGGAGTTTGGACTTCGAGGCTTAAGATTTAGGTTCTGGGTCACACTGGTGTTTAAGCATGCAAAATTCTGTCAGATGGTGCTGTAAAAGGGGCCGGGACAAAACAAGACAATACAGAACTGATAAAAATGAGTGATATCATCAGACAAAGAGGTCATATTTTAATCTTCTATCTTTTTCGGTCTGCTGCATTTGCATGTGTATGAATTTAAGTCTATGGGGCAAAAAGTGCAGTGTGAACGCTGCTTTACACTCTATAAACTTCATCGAACACCATTAAAAAAAACAAAAACTCTTCTGTACATTATTATATGGCTGTCAGGAATACTTGATTCTGATTGGTCAGTCACGACATTCCAAGGTATGTTATTCCGAGATAACCACTAAATAACACAGGCTCATCCAGGAACTTTGAACCACCTTGACTATCATTGAATACGTTCAAATCCATATAGTTATATCGACATTCATATGTATCTGCTTGTCTGTCAGGCCACAGTTTTTGACTGTTTGGCACAGAATGAATATTGTCGGGTTGCATGATACTGGAATTCGGTACAAATCGATACTGAAATTTTAAAAACGTCCATTTCCCGCTAACATTTGAGCGTACTGAGCACATTCTTAAACAGCGCTGATTTGCCGTTGTGTTCACGTGCTCAACAGAACTGACTGTGATTGGCCGTGAAGCTCATTAGTTTACAGAACTCTCCGCTGTTTACTGAGTGTAACCACAGATACAGGGACACTGGAGTGTTTTAAAGCCGCGATTCATCAGCGGATCGTTTGTATGTCAGCTTATAGACAAACCAGCTGATCGACGTGACTTTGAAACACTCCAGTGTCCCTGTATCTGTGGTTACACTCAATAAACAGCGGTAGGTTCGGTGAACTGATGACCTTCACAGCCAATCACAGTCATTTCTGTTGAGCACGTGAACACAACGGCAAATCAGCGCTGTTTAAGAACGCGCTCGACAACGAAACTAAAAGTCCTTCCTGTACTTAACATTTCACTTACACTTAATATTTACATTAAAATGTCAGAGTAATGACGATGTTTTTTTGAATGTGTCTTGTCAAACAGTCATGTTTAAAGAACTTTAATAAAATGTGTTGAATTCAATACTGGTGATATTCAAATGTGGTTTCTGAAATATTGATAAAATGTGCATTATTTATCAGTTCTTGTACAAAATTTAAGATATTTAAATTAAGAATCGATCAATTGAAGAATTTTTATTTTATTTTATTTTTTCTGTTTTTGACAGCAGCCCAGTACAATTGCTGAAATTACACCAAAAACAAATTTCATTTCAAATTTAATTCAAGGACCCGTGTTTGTTTTTAAGAACTTTCCAGGCCTTGAATCCATATGTCTGACATTCAAGTACTTTCAAAAAGTGTGGGAACCCTGAACGGAGTAATACGTAGGTTAGTGTATACTCCATCAGCTGTTTTCCTTTCTACATTTAATTCAAGAATTAATAGACTATTAGGGCTCAGAACAATGTTTTGTGTCAAATTCTAATGTTTTGTGGCACATAGCCTTATAGTAATAAATGGGATAAAGTACATCCAGAGTGGTTGTTTTCACAGTATAAAGCCCTTTAGTCTTATACAACAGCCGATTTAGCCTGTTGGGTGTGATAACAACCTCCTGGATGTGCATTATCTCTAACTTATTATCCGTGGCTTATTCTCTGTAAGTCACATTATGAATGTCAAATGCTTTCTGAATGTCATTCCAACTATAAATCTATTCCTTAAAATAATCTCCCACCGATACTAAAATAAATGATCAACAACTGAATCTGCTAACTGGGCTCCATGACGGTTAACAGTGTCGTTCTTCACTCACCGCCTGTGATGCCATCATCTCGTTGATGCTCTGCTCGTACTGCTCGGCCAGAATGGCCAGTTTGCGCGTCTGCTCATCCTTGAGGGCTTTCAGCACCGTCTTGTGCTCGCTTTTGGGGGTCACCTCTAGCTGATGGTGCCGCAGGGCCTTGTACTGTTTCGTCTGGACTTTACACGTGTCCTGGAACTGTTTCTTTATCTGGAGCTCCATGGCCTGCAGGGGAGGCAAACAACAAAGCGCTATGAACACAAACTGACAGCCTTTTCAGGACAGAATTAATTTAATAAGACTCATGTATTAGCGGACTGTTTACTACAAGGCTTTTTTGTGTAATATTTAAAATAAGGTCCAACTGGATAAGTAAGGAAGTGAAATAACCAGTTATGAGAATAGCTGCATTATAAATAAATGATAAATACTAACAAAGTTCTTTTTTTCAGTAACATATAATCAAATGAAGTATCATTTTCCTAGTTACCGTTACTGACAATTAAATGTGACATTATATTGATGCATATATATAATATGTTGTAATTGAGCTCACTGAAGCAATTTTTGAGAGAGAGTTTGCTCTCTCTCTCTCTGTGTGTGTGTGTGTGTGTGTGTGTGTGTGTGTGTGTGTGTGTGTGTTGTGGGGAGGGGTGCTCATAACTGATCTTGACTGGCGTGGGGGTGGGACAACCACATGAATTATGATGACTGGGTTACCTAGAGGTTATGTATCTGCAGTATATCTCAGTATAAGTATAATTTATTTTTAGACTTAGTTGTGGTTTGTGCAATAAATATTAACTATTTATAATGTTTTATTCTTCCTCTATTGTAATTAATTACATATATTACATTTGATAGGTGTCTCTCACATAATAATAGTAGTAGTACTATTACTATTATTACTAGTAGCAATAATAGTGTAGAATAGTGTACAATGTTTTATAATAATAATTTTAAGTGTCCATTTAATATTATTATTATTATTTTTTTTTTTCATTTTTCTTCCCAAAATGTAACGGTACTAACTTTCCCTGATAATTAGATACTTTTAAAATGATGCATCTCAGTTACTAATTTGGTTACTATTTGTGAGAATAACTAGTAACTAATTTTTATTACATTTTTAAATAACTTTTTTTATTTTTATTTATATATATTTTTTATTTTAATTAAGTAATGTGCCCAACACTGGAAAATAAATAATTTGCCATAGTGATATGGAACTTTAATGCGGTCAAGACATGCCTGGAACTATTTTAAATGTGTGTTGATCTGAAATTAATTGCACACATTGGAATGTTCATCAGCCAATCAGAATCAATAGTAGTTAATGCTTAAATTGAGCAATACATTTGTTAGAGAGTTTACATGTGTTTTTCCAACATGCTAATAAAAATATATCTCTTCACTGGTCCACTTTTGACTTTAATATGATTTATTATTAATAATATGTAATATTAAAACATTTTATTATCATAAGCTGCACAAGAAACGATAAAACCGCTTCTAAAGTGTTTATTTCTAATGTGGTACACATTAAAATTAACAAACTGAAACCTTTTTATTTTAATGTGCTATGCAATGACATATTTAAACATTTTTCAGATTAAGATGTCAAAACGTCATCAGTTCGGTCGAACTGCTAATGTTAGTAATATCTACCCTGCTCCTAAAAAAACATGATTAATTTTGCTGCCACAGTCTTAGAAACGATGAGACCTACATAGATGTTTTATATAGGTTAAATTCACACTATATATAGCAAATTAATGAATGCTTCTCCACAACCGGTGGTACCTTGAGGTTCTTAGGCTGCTGCCGAAGTTCGAGCACATGTTTCCTGTGCAGTTCTCGTTCTCTTCGGTTGTTGTATTCGATTTGGTTCTCCAGTTCTGTTTGGTGCTGCAGTCGAATCAGATCCATGCGGAGTTTCTGTAGCGTCTTCAGCTGTCTGTGTTCAAGTTCTTGGGTCGACTCGTCTTGTCTAATCAACATGGCATGCTCCATTTCCTTCTGGGTTTTCTTCTTATTCAGCTCCTGACAGGCAAAAAGACAGGAATCAATGCTGCGTTAGCTTTAAATAAAATAATTTAGGCTAATTCAGTTGTTGTTCCAAAAACACGTCCTCTAAATAAATCTACCTATGTTAATAAATATATTTTTACAAACTATATGCTTATATGTATGAGTTTTAGTCTTTTGTACAGCACTTTGCTTCACTTTGGAAGGGTTTTAAAGTGCTTTAAAAAAAAATAAAGATTGATTGATTGATTGATGGACATTTTAAGATGGCAATGATGTGTTTAACGGCAAACAAATGAGTTAAAGCCTATGTAAGGTGGGTTTTTTTTTTTTAATTGCAGCGTCTACGAACAGTAAATTTGACATTAGCTATGTTTCCATCCAAAGATGTGAAATAAAAGTATGAGTAATGAGTCAAAGAGAACAAAATCGTCACTTCCTGATTAACTGGCGCCAAATATCAAGAATAAAAGCAGAATTTGCTGTGGTAGAAGAAGCTGCGTGAATCTTTTCTTTAATTAATAAATTACTTGCGCCTCAGAAGACGATGCCGACACACAATGAACGTGTGGCGGCGTTTGAAGGCGTGAGACGCGGAGCACAGAGGCTCTTAACAGTTCTGGAGGTAATTAATAATATAATAACGCTAATACTGAAATAGTTAAGGTGTTTTAGAATGACCAAAACAACATTTCAGATGTTTTACAATGTGCTCAGCCACTTGGTTTGTCTATTCACACACATTTTTATCACCACATGATCTCTTATAGCAAAATCACATGACTTTTTTTAATGCGCATACTGGAATTTGTTCGGTAAAAGTGTTTCCATTGTAGTTAATGCGTATTTTTTCTTATCGAATAAAAAGTTAATTCTACTCAGTTAAGCGCATACATATATGCACATTTTCAAAATGTATGCGCATCTTGGCGTTTCCATCAACCATTTTTTAATGTGCATATCCAAAATGCGCATAAAAATAGGTGGATGGAAACATAGCTATTCTTTCTTCTACCTGCCGTAAACAGTCTCACACTATTTATTTCCTTTTTCTAAAAGTCATTATAGTACTATTGATCTTATTCTTCAGGTACGAGCAGGCGCAGCCATTCGAATCTGTTTGGCTAGAGACTTCCGGTCTTATTCACTTCCATTGATTCTTAGACGTTAAAAACAGCTCGTTCTGCTGCTTGATGTTACAAACTGATGTTTTCTTTTTAATCTATTTTGCCTGTATAGTCATGCACACACTTGTTTGTAGAGCAAGTAGTTGGACCGTTTTCTGCCGTTTATTATTCCTAGTCATTTCTCCCATAGGAAACTGTATCGGAAGTTCTAAAACAAATCGCAAAAACGAGCACACTTCCACATCGCAGAATAAGGTCAATAATGGAGGTTTCTTTTTTTTTGAGCAAATTGGAATGCAAAAAAAAAAACGGATTTGTGGTACTCTTCTATTCACTGCTTAAGTTTACCCAACTATGATGACTTTCGCTGCTGAGAAAATATGAAAAGGGTCTATTGATTGATTGATTGTGAAAAGGAGTGTATTAAAGTTACATATCACAGTGCTAGTGTTGTTGGTAGTTGCCAGGTTGTTGCTATTATTACATTCTTTTTTGTTTTTACATTTAACCACTTAGCAGACACTTTAATTCAAATTCACCTACAAATGAGGAGAAGAATACAAGCAATCAGCTCGACAAAACAGCAACAACATGTAAATGCTATTAGAATTTAGCATATTCCAGCATATATTCTCTTATGATTTTCTAATAACTATACAGTATATGGCTCAGATACTGTACATAAATTCATAACATAATTGTAATGGACTTTTCACAATGCATTTGATCACTAATAGCAAACAACTCTAGAAACAAGACATTCTGGTGTGGGACAAGTTATACAACATGGTTTAAAATAAACCCCTAATTATAAACAATTAACATTACAATTAATTGATACTTCATTAAATGGAATAGTTCACCCCAAAATGAAATTTGTCATCATTTATTTTTTCACAAAAGAAGATATTTTGAAGAATGTTGGACATTCATTGACATTCATAGCAGAAAAACCTAAATACTATGGAAGTCAATGGTTATCCATCCAACAGCAAAAAAAGAAGCTCAAACTGGTTTGGAACAAGTCATGGGTGAGTAAATACTGACAGAATTTTCATTTTTTGGGTGTACTATCCCTTTAAGTCAGTGGTTCTCAATTCCGTTCCTGGGGGCCCCCTGCCCTGCACATTTTGTATATCTTCCTACTTAACACACCTGATTCAGATTATCAACTCGTTAACAGAGAGATCCATGAACTGATCCTTGTGTGTCAAATCTAAGAGACATGCAAAATGTGCAGGGCAGGGGGGCACACGGACTGGAATTGAGAACCACTGCTTTAAGTAAAGGTTACAATTTGTAAAAACAAACAAAAAAAAGTCTAAATACACCCAATGAAGCACTGAAATAAGGTGGTGTTGATATGCAAGTAGTTCACAGTTAGGTTGATATGAAAGTTATTCAGTTAAAGCGATAGAGGCTTTAAGACAGAACTAAGTGTGTCAAATGATGAAGACATGCAAAATTTGGACCATGATTATTTGTAAACCAGTGGATTATGCATCACATTTGACCATATATGGGTTGAGATCCGGTAATGCTTCCGAAGGTTTCCTGCCGCTTAACGCACTAACAGTAGATTAAGAGATTAGCACATTGCTGCATTACTTATTTCAAATCAGATTAATTGAAAAAGAGTTGTCAAACCCTGAGAACTGGTTTAAATTATGCAGAATCCCAAGGAAAACCCTTCAGATGATGAAATCTGACATTTTTAGTACTTCTATGACTTATGTTATTTTTTACTGGAACAATATCTTTAATAAATGTAAACTGGACTCAAGTATGGCCATTAACTCAAAATAAGGCGAAAGAAATATCATTTAAATAAAATTTTATTGAGTTTACAATACAAAGGTTTTTCTACAAAAATGTAAAATTGATATAGAGTAAAAAGGCTGTTTCTGTGAATGCTTTAAATGAAACTATTTCACATTTATTTTGGTCCTTTCAATACACTCAACACTTTTGGATTAATGTTGAAGCTTTCATTGCTCGTAATATGTTTAAAACATTTTCCTTATCTTATAAACATGTGAAGAGTTCAGATGCAAAAACCTCTAAGTGCCGTCTGGAATTTCCATAAAACATTTGCATTATTCTCAGCCTCCTTTGTTTATGTTGAGTTATTTCACTTTGAAGACCATGAAAAGAACTTATTCTTAGTCATAAAAGTAAAATTACTGAACCTACACACAGGAGCCTAAAAAAATGCTCATTTTAGAAGAAAATTTCAGATGGCATTTAGAGGTTTTTGCATCTGAACTTTTCATGTGATTTTGCGTTATTATGTTAAGCATAGCTCTTTAAAAGATGCTGGTTTTATTATAAACTTTATTCTATTACTAAGTAAATTACACATTTACAAATGCAAGTCTCGTGAAAAAGCAAACCTCTCTTAAAAGAGACTGAAATGTTTATAAATGTGCAATCTAAGTAAAAAAAATAGAAAAGCAATTAATATGGTTAATATATGCTCCTTTAAGATTTTTCCATAGAATGTTTGATATACATGTATTTTCTGTACTAAAAGTGCATAACTTTTGTTAACAAAATTTGGAAAAAAAAATATATTTGTTTGTAAATTGATGTGCCCTCTCCTCCCTTTTTTCTCTTATTTTCTTTTATTGATTTATTTATATTCTTTTCTCATTTAATCCTTTTTGTTAAGGAATGTAGTGTTTTTGTTGTAAAATAAAACTGTACATGCTTGTTCTGCTTAAAGCAAAAAAAACAAAAAAACAAAACAAAGAAGAAATCAGACGTTTCTGATGTTTTTTTTGGGGGGGAAAGGTATCTTACACTCACCAAGGCTGCATTTACTTAAACACTGTAAACTATTGTAAAATATTTGCGCAATTTAAAATGTTAACATTTTAATATATTTTAGAATGAAATTCTTTAGGTCTTCAGTGCGACATTCATTATAATATGCTCATTTTGTGCTCAAGAAAAAAAAATGCTTACTTTTTTTTCAAGATTTTGAGATCAATATAAAAGAACAGCATTTATTTCAAATGTTTTGTAATTGTGTATATGTCAATACTAAGACTTTTGATCAATCTTATGCATACTTGCTACATAAAAGTGACGCACAATTTTTGAACAGTAGCGTATTTATGTGTCTTTTATTTAATATAGGACTAAGCCTTTCACATGCCCACCTCTCGTAGCTGCTCCTGCTCAAACTCGTGCCTCTTGATCATGATCTTGCGTTTGAAGGCCCTGCAGTTTCGGTCATAGAAAGCCCTCTGCTGACCCAGAAGCTGAGCCTCTTCTTCAGCCTGAGAGTGCTGGATGTTCTCCTTGTGCTTGGATAGCCTCTCCTGCTTCTCCTTCTTAGGCGTACTGTGGTCTTCACTCATCTCCTGGACAAACAGACACAGACACCATGATGCAAGGACTTGAAAGAAGAGATGTTAGGTCTCTTTACCCCTTCATCTGATTTTATATGTGGTATTAAGGGATAATTCACCCCAAAAATGTATTCTCATCATTTATACAAAGAAGATATGGAAAACAGCCTGAGCTCATTGGAAATACGTGCCTCAGCCTGCATTTTTGCAAAACAGGAATGTTTTGTTGCACGTTTCAGATGAAAATTCCACTACAGGGCGCTGTCTACATTTTTACCAATCTGAAATGAGCTACTTATGGTATGTTTTGTTGAATGTTTCAGATACACATCCTTCTTATACACGCTTGTCGTATATATCTAGCGAACCACCTAAACTCTTCCCTAAACCCAAACAATAGTTATTTTTAAAGGCAAACGTAAGGAAAAATAAATAATTAAAAGTGCACTGCGACTACATAGTTTTACCTTGATTTTACATTGCTTTCTTTTCTTTTGTGGAACTGTGCTTCATCGGACTCAAACCCAAGCACTCTGCATCACAAGTATAACACGGTACAAAGTGCACTACCAAACCAACTGACCACAGCAGAAAAGTTGCCCAATATGGAGATAAATGTATTGATTGCAAATCATAGACACTTAAGTATTGCTATATTTATTTGGTGTTTTGCAAAGAACTGCATGAAAATAATCCTTTATTCATCATGTCCCTGTAAATATCATTAGTAATAATAAACTGGTTTCACTAAAGTTTAGACTGATGCACATATTTCCAGTGAGCCTGTGTTGAAAAAAAAAATCTGTTATTAACTCTGATTCTACCACAAACCCACAGTGTTTGGCATAGTTTTGCAGATATCAGACCAGAACGAAAGCTCTGTGTTTTCCATTGTCTCCTTCCATATGAATATGTTAAACATACGTTACAGGAGCTAATATGTAATATTAGCTCAAAAGATCAGGAAAAGCCTATACATAAGGTGCGTCCCAAATTGCATACTTATGCACTATTCTACGTCATTTTGTAGTATGAATAGTGGTGCATTCACACTGAAATATTCTTTTTGAGTGCACTTTGAATACCCGGATGATGCACTTATTCAACCGTTAAAAATAATTGTGGAATGTTGTACACTTCATACACTCAACGCATGCAGACTTGCTCACGTAACGGAAGGGGTGGAGCTGACATTGGATTATTTATTTTGGATTGTGCGTTGGATTATTTATTTTGGATTGTGAAAGCTAAATTTTCCCACATAAGTGATTATGCTGTATACGGTTATACTCATGGCAGGTACTATTGGTAGTTTGGTCATTTATTTCACTATTTTGGCAACAGTCATCAGGGAAATGGTTTGCATTTCTGTTTAGTAAAAAAAACAGTGTTCCATTTGGGATGACACTAAATTCATATACTATGCTGTTGAGTGTGTAAGTGCATAAGTACATAGTGTATAGTGTGTCATTCGGGATGCACTCACCCATAGCCCCTCTCCTCAATGAAATCAGAAAATATTGTCTACTTGTAATCCAATCAACTTTTCTTCTGTATCATGACATTTTTCTATGCAAAACTACTTTAAAGTAATGCACTGTATGGTAGAACTTGTAAAATGTCTGGACAATAAATGATTTTGTATAGGACAGGGTTGGAGTGCAAACAGAAAAACAAATTAAACTTGATTAAGCTTGATATCTCTAACAAAACAAAAGTCATTTATGAATGTACATTAGTAAATTTATTAGTAAATGGTGAAATTTAAAGCCGCTTTTCCACTATTTCGCCGAACTGTTTTAAGAACAGTCAAGAACAGTTCCAGTTGAGTGTCCACATGAGCCTGGAATGGCAAGGCATGATTACAAACCGTTTTTGGCCCGGAATTCTAGGCATCATTAGACAACCATGCTAGACTGGAAAAGTGTGTATGCTCATGAAGTCACCAGACTGTTCATCGTCAGTGTTTCCAAAACTGGCTAGGCAGAAGTGTGCTATTGATTAATTGATTGATTGATTGATTTTTAATGAGGTAATGTTGCTATTTACATTACACTTATGTTACCAAGGCAACAACTGACACATTTGTATTACATTCCAAAGAGTTCCATTATCAGAACCAGAGTGTAAAATGAAACCGTTTCTGTGCTGACTGAACTAGATCAGCACAAAACAGAACGGTTAAGCAAACAGAACCATTTGGTCCGATAGTGAAAAAGCGCCTTAAGTATCATGATAATTTGGATGAACTAAAACAAGCACCTCTTTGATTTTCTCCTTGCACAGCTTGTACTGTTTCTTCTGGTTGTCGAGGAAGGTGGTGAGCTCTTTCTTCTGTTGGGCAACGATCTGCTGCTGAAACTTCTTCTCATCAGCTGACAGAGTTTTCATCTAAATAAAATGTATCATTATTAGCATTGCAATTGCATTGGAACTTCAATACATCACTGCCTTCTACCAAGTCTTCAAGACAAAAAATATTCAAGAATTTCATATCTAGTTTCATTAACATACTCATCAACATATGCTGCATGAATAATTGCGGTGCATCCCTTGGCTATTTACATATTTAACATGCAATATAGAACAGCATAATATAAACATGGAGTGTTTTCATGTGACCTGCTTGAACTTTTGAACTGATTTAATTTTGGCAATTCTGAATTGAACACTAACTTGTTGAAATAATAAAAGTCCCAAAATACTCTCTTAATAACATCAATATATCAATCACTAGTCAACATCATGCTAATTTTATCGGACCCTGCATTTGATTGGTAAGCAACTACAGTATAAACTGTCGAGTTTGAGCAGGAGAATAAAGAAAGATCACCCACTTCTTTGTCTGTTTGGATGGCGTGCTTCTTGGCGAGTTTCTCCAGCTCGATGAAGGCATTATTGGCGTGGGTTTCCAGTTCTTTCTGAAGTTTCAGTCTGTGTTCGTCCATCTCTGCCTTCAGCTTGTTCTCCAGAGCGATCAGCTGCTTCTGGTGTTGCCGTCGCATGCGTTTATAGCCCGACATCTGCTCTCGGAGCTCATTTTCCTGCTCATGTTCATGGATCTGACGCGTTACCTAGACAAAAAGGACAAATGCAACTTATGAGATATGCAATGTGATATTTATGTGATTTTTGTCTTCTGTATAAGCACCTCACTGTTCGTGGGAACAACAAACAAGTGAATGATGGTAAGCAAAGGTTGTTTTAACAAAGTTTTCAACTATTTACCAAATTTTACATCCATTTTTTTTCCCCCTCAGGTTTAATCCCCATTAATCACTGTGGGAATGTTTCTAAAACGACCCCACAAAATAGACTGGGACTGTGAATATCTCAGAAGAGAAATGCAATATTCCCAGAAAAAAAAAAAAAAAAGACCATTGTCAGATCATTTAAATTGTGCAAATCAGGTTAAATGCATTTTACTATTTGAAAATGTTTTTTTTATTTATTTAAATCCCTACTGGCATATTTTACTGTAGGAATGTTTCTAAAGCATGCCTACAAAAGCAGGGATTGTGAAGATCGCAACAACACCAATTAAAAAAAATTATAATTGTTACATCATTCAACTTCAGGCATCAGGTTAAAGATTTTTCCCTAGTTAAAAAAAAAAATTAAAAATGTTCCTTATATTTAGATTTTTAATAACTATTGGCATGTTTTACTGTGGGAATGTTTCTAAAGCGCCCTCACAAAACCACATAGGCAAATGTCTAGGATTCCGAACACAGTCCAGTTGAACAATTTTGAAAATATTATTCATTAAATCGGGTGATCTATTAGACAAAATATAAATGTAAAAAAAAAATACAAATCACTTTTTAATGGAAGAATAAAAGCAGCAGATATTTTTTTTTAACAAGCACAATAAAATACCAGAAACTGCATTATTATGGTCTAAAAATAATTATGGATGACTAAAAGTAGTTCAATATTTGATTGTAACAGAAGAAAAGCACGTGATAATTACATCTCAATTTCCTTTCTGCAATATTTAAATGTGACAAAAAGTGAAACTTTATTTTAAGGTACAACTCTATTAACATAGCATTAACTTTGACTTTTATCTTAATAAACTCCTAATTTGCTGCTTATTAGTAGTTATTAAAGTAGTAGTTGGGTTAGGTATTAGGTAGGATTAGGGACATAGAATAAGATCATGCAGAATAAACAGCCAATATCCTTAAAATAGACAGTACAATAAGCCACTACTTAATGGTGAGAATCGGTCCCTACACTAAAACATTTCCATTAAAAGATCCAATTGTGAATACTACACATCTCAAAATTCCCACTGTGCATCTTCCAGATCCAGAATGTTACTGATGCCACTAAATATATAAATGAACAAAACGAAACAAAAGCCCAGCATTCCCTTTCCCTCCCTGCGAAACAAACCTGAAAGAAAGGCGTGTCCAGATCAAACTGTTCGTTGAGTTTCTCGTAACTCCCACCTGAACTCCTCAAGCCAAACATGTTGGCGAAATAAACCACCCGCGAGAACATTGAGAGTCGCCTGCACTACATCCCCCAAAAGCACTCGCTCAAAATCCACCGGGAGAGAAAAAGCGGGTGAGCGAGAGAGGGACACGGATAAAGAGAGAGGGTGAACACTGCTTCTCCTCTCTCTTCGCAGGTGCGCTGCGAATGAAAGGGGTCTTCAGAGAGGCCTGGCCCTGCGTGCGGGGTAAGCAGCATTTAGTAGGCCAGTCACATGAGACGCCTGTTGAAGGGGGAAATTTCTTAATCACCCCATATCAGTAGCCCCACTGTAAACCGCAGTCACCAATCCAATCGCTTTCAGCCCAAATGCCCCTATCAGCCTGACCAAAGGGGCATGTGATTGCACTAAGCCCTGGCGGCAAAAGAAGAATGGGAAGGAGTGAAAGAAACACCTCCAGGTTAAAGGAAACACAGCTGGGCATTCTAAGTGGATTCATATGGGCCTACATATACAGTACTGTGCAAAAGTCTTAGGCCACCACCAGCTTTGGGAGCCTATGAGGTGTGAGGCAAGTGCAGGGTCATTAATTTTAGGTAAAGTATACCTTTAATATACAGTACAAACAGAATGTACACAATATTCAGAACAAAATTACTTTTGGAATCAAAAGACTAGCATCAAAAGTGTGTTTAACGTGACCTCGTTAGCACAAAACAGCTTGAACGTTTTTGATAGTCTTTTCTAAAATTATGTGCGATTTAATATCAGACATTTTTTCAGCATTTCTAAGAGTTCCTCCTTAGATTTAGCATGTTCAATCTTTCTTTTTCTCTCCAGGTGAATCTCATACTGCCTATAATATACTGATTGACCTCTATCAAACCAAGACAGAAACTAGAGTATTTTTCAATCATTCTTCCATCTTTCTCTACCACTTTCCTTCTTATGTCTTAAATAAGACCCAAAAAATCCAACTAGAACCTGTATTTTCTGGTTGTATTTTAATAAAGACAATGAGAAGTAATATATAAAGTCCTTATACCCTCACTAAAACAACAAATGTAACTGGGGGCCTAAGACTTTTGCACAGTACAGTATATAGATAGACATTAAATATATGTTTTATAGCGAAGTTGAGACAAATGGAGTTCAACAATATTTTAGTAGCTTTGTTCAAATAATTAGTTAGTTTTCTAGGAATTGTACACTGGAAAAAATTAAAATAAAAAAATTAATAAAAATCACTTTTCATTTATTCACCCTGATGCTATGCAAGATGTAAGCAACCATTTACTTTCAGTAGAATTTTAAGAAAAGATTTTTAGCTTGGGTTCAAACCAGTTTACTGATTGGTAGACAAATAATTCTCAGGAGCTGGAAATCAGAGGTGTAGCGAGTGGGGTGGGGCCAAGAGCGGTGGGAACAAAGCGAGGATGGTGCTTGAGTGATATTGATAAGCACCTGTTTCACGCACCGGCCTTGAGTTCCACTTAGGAGCTCTGGATGATAAAAGGAGAGACAGCAGTGGAAGACGAGAGACGACCACTCCTGGACACTTTATGTTCTGCTTTTGGTTTCAGTTTGGTGGCAGTCTGTTTTGTTTATTGTTTCATTATTAAAATCATTTAAAAGTTCGTCGGTTCTTTGCCTCCTCCTTTCCGACAGCCAGGTGGCCCATCAGCTTTATTACAAGAGGACTTAGCCAGAGTGGCTGCTTTTGGGAAAAAATAAAAATAAAAATAAAAATAAAATAAAATAAAAAAAAGGGGGATTTTATTTATTCACCTCATTTATTTTCATTTATTTATTTTTTCCTCTCACTTTTTGACTTTTGTATATCGAAGGTTTTAATCGTATTTAACTATAGCCAAGTTGTGACCGCAATCCCTTAGCTTGGGTCTAGATTGTTTGGGTTTGTTAACAGGGTAAACGTTTGATTCTGTGATTGAGATACTGTATTATAGTTTGTATTTCACTTAATCAATAAAACTGTTAATCACTAAGAAAATATTTTTAGATGAAACGGATCCTTGGTGATTAACAAATTTAAGTTAGTGACTTATGACTCTTTCAGTGTCAGAAAAAGCATGTGCATGCATAACAGTAAGTCTATGCAAGAAAAGGAACATTTTTTAGACCATTATTACCTTTGGTCAATACTGTTTGCTGATGGTGTGAAAGTTATAATGCTGAAAAAAATTTTCAGTTTCTTGCAATGACCAATTGTTTTGCTTTTAAGAATGGCTGCGTCTGAAAGCTCTAAAATGCTGTCTTTAGGCAGCAAGGCACGACCGAATCCAAATTCTGCTTTATTTTCTGTCTCTGAAGGTTATTCTTCTGATTGAATTTATGCTGATTGCAGCATAGATGTGTCCTTCACTGCCTTGGATATCCTATAATCCTGTGAGTTTCATTTCTTACAGTAGAGCTAAAAAACATTGACCAATGTTTTACACTTTTAGTGGCATGTGAAGCACATTCCTAAGACTCTTTTATTGTGGCAGTTTACTCTGATTCACACAGAAAAAACAGAAAATTAAGATAAATAGAATTGTTGCACATTTACAATGCATTCACATTGTACTTTCTTCTTCTTCTTCTTCTTCTTCTTCTTAAAAAACAATTGTGTTCATTGCAATACCAAGTTACTGCAATTCATTGGCCAACTTTGATTCTGGCAACCTGAGTTCTGAGATACTCAACTCAATTTCTTTTTTTTTCTTCCTTTTTTTCCATGAATCGTTTCATATTGTGTAATCTTGAATTGTTTGCAATTCCCAGAGAGAGTCAAATGTGAACTACAGTGCTAATCAGTCCAATGGTTCTTGAGATATGCTGTGAAAATACTCAAAAATGGTAATTGTAAAAGACAGGAATTTCAACAAATAATGCCTTAAGTTTTGAGAAAAGCCATTACAAAATTTGTCATTTTAGGCTGCAAATATGACAAAAAAAAAGTCCCTGCAAAATTCTGGAGAGATTCATGGCTAATACTCTCACGAACAGTCATGTATAAAGACTAATTAACTAATGAACTTTTGTTAATAACATAAAATTTTGTTGTGTTTTACACTTCAAAGGACCAACCTTTGATATTTTGCTCTAAAAAGGACTATTACAGATCTTTTTTTTTATGTACATTAATCCTCTCGTTGTCCAGAAAAAAAGAAGAGAACACAGAGCTAGGACAACACCAGGGTAAATTTTTTACAAATCTCTAAATGTTAAATGTCCATATAAACACTGCTGGTGGGACTCTACTGTGATAAAGGATAATTAAATTAACAACAGGTGAGAAAAAGAAAATGAAAGAAAGGAACAAATGTGTCACATTAGAATGACGTCATTTGGGC
Source organism: Danio jaintianensis (assembly GCA_903798115.1). NCBI lineage: Eukaryota > Metazoa > Chordata > Actinopteri > Cypriniformes > Danionidae > Danio > Danio jaintianensis. The sequence continues at coordinate 20,065,278 of CAIGQV010016645.1, read as the reverse complement.
TTTAGTCAAATAAAACTCTTACATTACAGTAACTGTGGTAGCAAACCACCATACTTATGCATCCCAGACATTCTCACTTTCCCTTTTCATTCCTAAACAGTCTCACAATATGTTCGCTTTTATCAATTTCACAAATTCCCTTCCTTCACATCTTTCCCGTCTCACTTTCTACACCTCACCCCTCCGTAACGGTCTTTCCCTGCATAACCTTCAGCCTCATTCGACACAACTATAAAAACCATATCAATAAATAAAAAGTGCATATTGAGTCGATAAAAAACAAAAAAACAGAAGTAGTATGGTGCGCCATACAAATAAACCCACTAGAGCTAAACTCCTTTGTGATCATCTGAAATGATAGATGAGTGTCTGTAGTATCAGACAAAGTCCACTGCGCATGTCTGCCCCAAGAGGGCGCTCAAACTCCAGCACAACACAGCCAAAACAGGTGACATCATCTAAACCAAGCATACTGCGATCGACTTGCGCTGCCTGCCCGTGATCTCCATATATTCCTCAATTAGGGTGGTTGCGTCACAATAGATTATTTTCCCCTGCTTAATTGCATCGCAAATTTTTTATTTGTAGCAATTATCTGACATTGACCTTATGCTTTATATTTAAAAAAGTAGATTTCTTTTCTTAAAACCCCATTGAATAGAGAATACCCTTTTGTGTTGGATCACAACGTATTAACTAATAGTAGACAACAACACCAATGACTCGTGCTAGGAGTGCAGCTGGCTATTGACTGAAGCACGTTGCCTTGACAACAGACGTGAAAGAGAGAAAAGTAGGAGCTTTTTTTCTTTTGCCTCTCGAATAAAGAGAGGGTTAAACTGGAGGAGAAAGACCACTGAGAGAGAGAGAGAGAGAGAGAGAGAGAGAGAGAGAGAGAAATGACCGTAGAGTGTATTAAAGCCAAGGATGAAAGAAAGGAAAGAAAGAAAGGAGGGGGGGATGACAAGGAGAAGGAGTAAGGATGATGTCATTGTTTTTGCTCACCAGAGAGGCTGACTTGATGGTGGCGAAGCGCTCACGGTTTTTATAGTTGTGAGCTTGAGCTCGTTCAGATGAGGACGGTCGAAGGTCCGACCGGTGGTCCCGATGAGGAATGTCATCTCGGATGAATTGATGATCCTGAAGAAAGAAACAAAACATCAGTCAAGGATTTTAAGGTTACAGTGTTTTAATATTTAAAAGAACTAATGAGATCTTTTTGTAACAATGTAGCATGCAGTGTATCAAAACACATTTACGCATTTGGAGTTACCTTGGAATTATTTCCAGTATTGGTCAAGATTGAGTTAATCACATGGTCTTATTTTATAACTTAACTTATAGGGAAAGTTCACCCAAACATCTAAATTAACTCACTATTTACTCACCCTCAAGTGGTTCCAAACCTTTATGAGTTTCTTTCCTCTGTTGAACACAAAATAAGATATTTTGAAGAATGCTGAAAACCTGTAACCATTGACTTCCATAGCAATAAAAACAGATGCTATGGAAGTCAATGGTTACAGGTTTTTAAAATTTTTCAAAAATATCTTCTTTTGTGTTCAACAGAGGAAAGAAACTCAAACAGGATTGAAACAAGTAAAGGGAGAGTAATTGATAACAGAATTTAAATTTTTGGGTGAACTATCCCTTTATTTACATGTTCAAAAGCAAAGCTGATAAATATCTCACTCTACAAAAGAGTATGTCAAAGTGATGATTTACATGCATTTTATGACATTTACTGAGAGAACAATGTTAATCTTTATTGTTGGAGTTGTTGCTTACTTTAAATAATTTCCATATTTTAAATGTGAAACTTTTTAAATATACACTCACTATATATTAAACCGTTGAAGGGATAGTTCCCCAAAAATAAAAGCTGTCATCATTTACTCACCCTTCACTTGTTCAGAACCTTTATCTAGGTTATTTCTTCTGTTTAACAAAAGAAGATAATTTGAAGAATGCTGGTTGACGGCACCCATTGACTTTCATAGTATTTTTTTCCTACTATGGAAGTCAATGTGTACCATCACAACCAGCATTCTTCAAAATTTCTTTTTTTGTGTTCAACAGCTTTAAAAACCACATAAAAGCTTTAAAACCACATGAGGGAGAGTAAATGGTGGAGTAATATTGTAATATTTATTTTCGGGTGAACTTTCCCTTCCCTACTTTCACAGTGTGAAAACTTGAAGCATCTGTTTTTCTTGTGGTTTTAAAGCCTTACAAAGTCTTATATTTTACAATATTAAAACTTAAATATCAAACATTGCTTTTTTTTATTACACCAACAAACATTAGCATGTAATTTCAGCCATAGTGAAAATTACATGCTAAACATAGAAAATTACAGAACTACAGCAGTTGCTTCCTGTCCAAAACAATAGAAATAAAAACAAACGGCTCCTGCAATAATCTAAGTAATTATTCACTATATTCTTACCCAATTAACATTTGCACTGGACAAAATACTGTATTTAGCACTGCCTTTTATGCTTAACTTGAACAAGGAACAAATATCTGTCTTAAATATTAAATAAATCAGCATTAAACGTAACTTTCTCAAACACACTGTTATAACCCAATATTTAGGTCTTAAAACAAATATATAAAACATTAATTCAAATATACTTCAACTGCCTATTGATTGAAATTATAGCTTCAATTAATGTTTTAAAGGACTGAAGATTATAATTCCAAGCAGACAGAGATTTGGATAAATCTGCATTTGAAAAAAAATTGGAAAAAAAAATCATTTACAATTTTGTGAGGATTGTGATATTGTAAAGTACATTTAGAACACATTTAAAGTCTATGAATTTTGCTATATGAAATGCAGAAACTTTAAAGCCCTGGATCTCAAAACAGCTCAGAATTCAGACAAATTCTTAATGTTCAAAGGTGGTGATTTCTCTGACGCTTTTATCCAACTTGCTGGATACTGAAAGCACAGCAGTAGTTTTCCATTTCCTGTAACCGAAGCATCAGCTGAAACGTTTCAACACGAGACCGTTCAATGCTAACGTGCTCTTAAAATATCTTTATTAATCGACCCACAAGGTTTGTCGACCTGAAGCATTCAAAAATCATTTCATCTACTATCCGTGAATCTCTTGCATGCTTTTGCAATTTCCTGGAAGTGTCAATCATGTGTGGTTTGTGAACTTCCTGAATCACATACTTGTAGAGAATGTGCAGAACATTCAATACAGTAGGGTCTTTAAACATGCAGTTGTGTGATATACTAGGGCAAAACATTCATTCATTCATTTTCTTTTCGGCTTAGTCCCTTTATTAATCTGGGGTAGCCACAGCGGAATGAACCGCCAACTTATCCGGCATATGTTTTACGCAGCGGATGCCCTTCCAGCTGCAACCCAGTACTGGGAAACATCCACTAGGGCAGGGGTCACCAAACTCAGTCCTGGAGGGCCGGTGTCCCTGCAGGGTTTAGCTCCAACTTGCCTCAACACACATGCCTGGATGTTTCTAGTATACCTAGTAAGAGCTTGATTAGCGGCTTCAGGTGTGTTTGATTAGGGTTGGAGCTAAAATCTGCAGGACACCGGCCCTCCAGGACCGAGTTTGGTGACCCCTGCACTAGGGCAAAACATCTATATGTTATTTTATATTCTAAGAAATGTGGTTAATTAATTATAGATTAAATGTGGTTAATTAATAAAGTAGATTAATAGAAGGTAGATTAATAAATTCAAAAATTAAAATGCTAAATTCAATTAAATATGCAAAAAAAAAAAAGTCTAAACAGGTTGTGCTTGTTTTGAGCATTACAAAATTTTGCCAAAAATGTTATGATAATATATATAAATATGAAAGTGTGACATATCTAATACAATAACGTCAAGCAAGTAAAACATTTGTTCCGGTTTCACTTTAAAGGTCCCTTGAAATGTTTTGAAATGTGCATTTTTATTTGATGTTTGACGTAATCTCAACCGAAACACGAAGAGAGGGTGGGATATAGTGTAGCTCCTCCCATTTTTTAAAAGCAAGCAGCAAATAATGTTTTGTTTTATCACCGCTCATGCACATCAAATGAAAAGCAAATGAGAAGCGTCTTGATGGGGGCGGGGCATGTCAGATACTAAAGAGCATTTGATTGGTCACGATTTGATGAGAAACTGTAGTATGAGGTGACGTGAATAAAACCATTGATCCATTTAGGTGGAAGGGACAAACTGCAAGCTTTACATGTTTATATCGGTTTTATATCTTCTAAAAGCGAATTTTGTCACTGTTTTGGAGCACACTAGTTTATAGACATCTTAAAAATGAACAATACTGATACTAACATCTAAAACACTTTATTTTAATTTCATGGGACCTTTAAATACAGTCATTAAACACCACTAAATATAATGTAAATGGGTTTGTTGAGGATTAAATTGCATGCTTATAAAGTTTATAACTTTGTTTTATATAGGGCTTCTGGAACTATTTTTTTTATTTGGGATGGAACTTATACAATGTCAATTAAACTGACAATTTTGAAAAAGTGATACTCAGTAACCAATGCTTATTGCATAGTATATTGTATAATAGGCAAGTATGCAATATTTGGGCAAGATAGGTATTTTTGAACATTTTTAAGAGAACACTAAATCTAATATTTCAAGTATAATTTTTTAGGGTGCTGAAAGATGACGTTAAGGCCATAAAAAATTGTATCAAGCCATTCTAATGATAATTATTTGACTGAAAACAAAAAAGAAAATTACTTCCAGCAATCTACCTGAGCCGTATATTATATTCTATAAATAATTAGCATATATGAACACATATATAAAATTATAGCTACAGTAATATAATTGAACATATGCTTTTTTTTGTAATGCCAATGGTTGGATATATATATATATACATATACACACACACACAGTTGAAGTCAAACTTATTAGCCCACTTGTAAATTTTTTCTTCTTTTTTAAATATTTCCCAAGTGATGTTTAACAGAGCAAGGGAAATTTCACAGCAGTTCCTATAAATTTTTTTCTTTCTGTTTGGCTAGAATAAAAGCTTTAATTAAATAAAAGCTTTAATTAAAAAAAAAAAAAAAAACAATATTAATTGAATTGAATTTATTTATTTAACAGGGACAAAAATACATTAACCTCGAAAAGGAAAGATGCGTTGTGCCAGGTTTTAGCAAGATTGCTATTTTCCAGCTGCAGGTAAATCTTAAAACAATCAAAGAAAAAAAAGAAAAATTATAATAAAATTAATTAAAAAAAATAAAATAAAATAAAAATACAGACTCATCACAAAATAAATTTGATTGGACAAAAACCACCTCCTCACCTCCTGGTCAGGCATGAAAAAATCAGGAATGCCTTGTAGTGACAATAATAATGACAATATTATTAATTTAAGGACAATATTATTAGCCCCCCTAAGAAATATATTTTTCCATCACAAAACAAACCACTGTTAGCCAATAATTTGCCTAATTACCCTAATTTGTCTAGTTAACATAATAACCTAGTTAATTAACCTACATTGCACTTGAATATTATTAAGCTGAATATTAGTATATAGCAAAATAACTAGTAAAATATTACACATTGTCATCATAGCAAAGACAAAAGAAATCAGTTATTAAAACTATTATGTTTAAAAATTAATCTCCATTAAGCAACACTTGTGAAATATTTTTTAAAAGAAAAAAGCATAATAATATAATTTTTTTGGGCTAATAATTTTGACTTCAACTGTATGCAAGCAGCAAGTTTTGCAATATTTCAAAATATATTGCATATATATATATATATGACATATATATATGACATTGCATGAACTTACATGTCATATATGTAAATGGCATATATTGCCATATATATCAAATGTTTATGTGGGCAATGAGTTATTTTTTTGTACCTTGCTCCCCTGCAGTCTATAGCCCTAAATGAAGAAAAGAAACGAAGTCTGACCGCGTGCTGTGCGTCTGGGACCTTTTTGTGTTGTGTGGAAGACTCGAGGGTGCTGTCGTAGTCGTGGTGCAGCTCAGAGCAGGAGTCGTCCGGCACCTCCTGCAGGCTGTTCACGCTGCTGCTCTGACTGCCGGTGCTCACCGAGGTGCTGGGTATCGAATGGTTACTGCCCAAACTGTTCATCTTACAGCCCGCCTGATCTCCATCCTGCACGGGAAACAGAGCACACGTTCTTTCTGAAAACTGAAATTATATTCAATAACATACTGAGAGCACTTTGAAAATATTATTGCAAGAAGGCTTGAAACAACAGATATTTGTTGGATAGAGCAGTGTTTCCCAACCCTGTTCCTGGAGGAACACCAACAGTACATATTTTGGATGTCTCCCTTATCTGACCCATTAACTTCAGGTTTTGGAATCTCTTCTCATGTTCTGATGAGTTGATTCAGGTCTATTTGATTAGGGAGAGGTTGAAATGTGTACTGTTGGTGTGCCTTCAGGAACAGGGTTGGGAAACACTGCTCTATCCAACAAATATACATTGATATAATATACATATGAAGATGTACAACACACACATTGGGGCCTTTAATTTTTTCAATATTTTTCTAAACTCACCTCCTCCTCTTCCTGAGACTCCCCCATTGGGCCGTTGTGTTTCTCCTGGTAGAGGATTTTTTTCATTTTACGATACTGCAGGTTGTCCAGTTCTCGGACCGCATCCTTCGTCCTCTGGATAAGATCGATGAGGACTCGTAGAGGACGATCTCTCCTAACAAACTCATGCTAGGACAGACAAAGAGGGACAGAAATGACATTTATGAAATTAATAACGGGGCTTATGAAAATGGCAAGACAAATAAAATGTACACACACAGACTTGTGACCATGGACCTCAAAATTACGTCTTATGTTGAATTGGTATCTAATGAGTCACACTGTATGGGTCAGAAATATTTTATAATTGTTTAATATTAATATCATATAATATTAAGTAAAGATAGGGGCGGTGGTTAGCACTGTCGCCTCACAGCAAGAAGGTCGATGGTTCGAGCCCGGCTGGGCCAGTTGGCAAATTTCTGATTGTAAAAATATCGAAACTCAAAATATTTGATTAGTAACGTACATTGCTAAGAACTTTACAAGGTTACAACTTTAAAAGGCAATTTTCTAAGTATTTAGATTTTATTGAATACTCAGATTCCAGATTTTCAAATAGCTGCGTCTCAGCCAAATATTGTCCTATCCTAACTAACCATAACTTAATGTAAAGCTTATTAGCATGTAATATATAAATCTCAATTAAGAGAAAATGACACCGAGTATGTTTACATGGACATCAACATGATTAAGACAATACTTTGATTAAGAGTCTACCATGTAAACAGCGATTTTTGGTTATCTTAATTCGACTAAAGTCATAATCGAACTAAACAGAAATTGAATTAAGACATGTGGAGTATTCCTATTTTATTCACATTATTGAAGTGCAGACATGTAAACACAGCAATCAAACTATTAGTGTTTTGCAGTACTTTTTGCTACATTTTGCAACAGGACGCAGACACGGCAGTTGTCAAGCGTTTGACGATAAAACAAATGAGAAAGGCTTCAAACAAGAGAGCACATTTTTGGTGCCACCGGGAAACGATGACCATGCTCTCATCCAGTACCTCAGAGTTTGTCGCGGGGGCATGGCTGAAAAGTTAGTGAATGAAATGGCAGAGGTGGCCTGTTGCTTGAGAATTTGTAACCACTATCGTCTGTTTGCATGCATAGTGTGAGGTATTAACTGCAGTTGAACATTTGGTGCCATGACGAACACGAGCTGTTGTTTTGTGAAACCAAAGACTATAGAATACACAAGAAATGCCATTTGTATAGTTTTGAATGGGGAAAAGCGTAACGGTTAATATGGCGAATGAAGCCCCGCCTTCTAGTACAGAAGCCAATCGCTATTGACCTTATTCTTCAATGTGGAAGTGCGCTCGTTTTTGCGATTTGTTTTAGAACTTCCGATTCAGTCGCCTATGGGAGAAATGACTAGGAATACTAAACGGCAGAAAACGGTCAAACAAGTTGCTCTACAAACAAGTGTTTGCATGACTATACAGACAAAGTAGAATAATATAATAAGAAAATGTCAGTTTGCAACATCAAGCAGCAGCGTTTAACGTCTAAAAATGAATGGAAGTGAATGAGACCGGAAGTCTCGAGCCAAAAAGATTCAAATGGCTGCGCCCGCTGGTACGTGAAGAATAAGGTGAATAGACTAACGATGCTCCAGGGGAGGGGCTCAGACCAGACGTGAGTTTCTGCAAATTTTGTGTGATTCGAACGTTAAGAAATGAAACTAAAGAGACAGTTGTTGTTTAATTTCATTTGTTATTCCTAATATGAAATTTAATCGTAAGCTTGGCAAGCAATTGTGGAGAATCTGATGTTTCCCCATTCAAACAGAATGCCCAAGCATACTGGCCAAGAAGCTTTTTAAAGATGGCCGCCAAGTGAAATTACTTACCTAAAAAAGGGACTTTGGTGAAACGGAGGAAACTAGTGTCATTACGACGTTAATCAAACTATGTACTATAACATGTAAAACGGGAACATGAAAGAAGCATTCAAAAAGCAACTCATGTAAACGCCTTAATCGTATTATTGTCTTAATATATTAAGGCAAATAATTAGATTACTGACGTCCATGTGAACGTAGCCACTTGATGATTATGTGGTCCCGGGTGACATATTCAAGGTTTTATTACATTTATGAGGAGCAAAGTGTTTTTAGTTGGCCCTGTGTTCACCTGAAAACTACGTGAGCGGCGTTCATTTCACTTCAGGAGAAACATTTGGGGGTTAAACATGATGCAATTCAATGGCCATGAAATAAACCCTCAGTCTCAATCCTCTCTGCATGCCGGATTACTCCGCTTGTGCTCAGGATTACGTCATTTCAGGTTTTTCTTCTGTTCGCTAGAGGGTGCTGATGTGTAATGTGGCCTTGACTGGACATATGGCACATGGAGGAGGCTTTCTGACATGCCTGGCTAAATGGAGACTTGATCTCACCTCCTCAATGGAAATAAAAAGAGAGCCGACTGGAGTTCATATGGTTGCATGTTAACTGCTTTTGTGAAGTCGCGCTCTGTAAAACCACAAACCGAGAGTCTTTGAAAATTAATTGGTGATGTTGCAGTTCTTTCCGTTACCCAACTGGGTCAACTGGAGACAGTTATTTATTTGGGAGAAAACGGTTAGGAGCACAATCCAAAATCCAGATTAATCCCCATCCCATTCCTCAAAGCGGCTGCTCTCAAACGTTTATTGTCAAGCCTTACTGTAGGACTAAAAAAAGCAAATCTTAGCAAATCTTTCCTTTAAAACAAGCATCCTAAAGACCTTTTTTTGTAGCACTTGCCATAGATTGTGTGTGTGTGTGTGTGTGTGTGTGTGTGTGTGTGTGTGTGTGTGTGT
>CAIGQV010016645.1:20041255-20055837 GCA_903798115.1 Danio jaintianensis | reverse complement strand
TGTGTGTGTGTGTGTGTGTGTGTGTGTGTGTGTGTGTGTGTGTGTGTATTGTGAATCTGTTTGAATTAGACTGGCTGGCCATTTGTTCCCTTAGTTTTGATTAAGTTGTCCATTTGACAGCATCATTTTTTTTCTGTAAAGCGTTAACTGTAAAATACATTAGCATCTGCTTAACTTTCTGCATCCAGAAGTATTTTTCTATTTATTTTCTCTTGGGTTTGAAAATGATTTGTTATGTTGTTATTTGTGCACATTTATTGATTTTTTTGCTATTTCTGTGCTGAAATTTGTAAAAATCTGCAGATTTATTTAGAATCATGCTAATGTATTCTGAAGTATAAAAAAATATATATATTTAAAAAGCCTTTGTTATTGTGTAATTTGCTGACTTTTCTTTTGCTATTTCTGTGCAGAATTTTGTAAAAAAAAATAAATAAAAAAAAAAAAATAATAATAATAATAATAATAATAATAAAAAATCTGATTTTCGATTTATGTGGAATGATGCTAATGTATCAGAAAGTATTTTTTATTTATTGTTCTCAAGGGTTTAATTAATACATTTTTATGGTGTAATTGTTTTTGCTATTTCTGTAAAGAATTAATTAAACAAATAATCTGCCATTTTATTTGGAATGATTTTAAGATTATAGTAACTAAAAACTTAATACATGGGAGAAAAAAAAAAAAAAAAAAAAAAAACTTGACTTTTATTTAACATTTGGAATGCAAATCAAATTTGAACCACTTGTTTGGTAAACAAAGCAAGTCTCTCCTAGCACATATCTACTAAAAGACAGAAAATATTTCTTCACAAACCGTATTGTACATAAATCATATAAACATTTTCATACTATTCAATAATATCACTGAAACTAATATAAAAACAGAATAAATATATTTTTACATACGCAAATAAATAGACTCGATGAATCTTTCTCTGAGCACAGACTAAGTGTGGTTCATAAGCTATGAATCAGACAAAAAAATAAATAAAAAAACAAACAATCAACTTAACCATGTTGTTAGTCATTTGACAAAACAAATTGCTCCGAAGTAAAACATGAATTTGTAGTCCTAATTGATATGGACTAGTTCTTCCTTTCCTTTGATTTGAGTAAGTGCTGATAAACAATCTAGGGTTGCACAATATATCATTTTAGCATCGATATCGCAATATGCGTACTCATAATAGTCAGATTGCAAGATCTGCAATGTCCAACCGGATTTATAACTGACCAGGAGCCACATTTGAAAACACTCATGATTTGTGGAGTCACTGCAACATTTAACCATAAAATTACCAAAATGTTTATCATTTATGTGTGTTTTTAGGACCTGTGACTGTGTGAGCATTTCAAGTCAGTTTAAAGTATTCAGGCATAAGAAAATACATTTATATCTTTAAATTTATATAGAAATTTATCAAAAATAAAAGATTAATTGTATTTGTGCATTTATACGACGAAGACTATACATTTAACATAAGTAGATTTGTGTATCTGAATATTGCTAGACTTCCAGAAAATCATAAAGCACTGTGAATTTTATTTGTACAGTATCGTTGCTTTATTGTATGTATCAATGTTTGTGATAGAATTATTATATTTAATGTAGATGCATTCCCTTAGGCAATCATCCCAATGTATCTAAATTGATGGATTCTTTCCAAATAGACAAATTCATTTCATCTGGTGGAATGATCCTCAATATCGCAATATGTATTGTAGAAAAACAAAATGTTTGCTAATATAATTCCAATATTGCGGTTTAATTAAAATAATTTCAATATCGTGCAGCTTTATGATACATAAACCTCTAACAAGAGTGATTTGGTATGAAATTATGCACTTAAAAAGGCATTTAGTTTAAACAGGTCATGTCTATGTGGTGAGCTGGTAAAAGCAAATGGCTCAACCTTTAAGCCCAGCAAAGACAGTTACAGCTAGCAGGTCAGATTCCCAATGATAACACAGATAAGCATTCGGCTCTCTAAACGGACATCTGGGACTGACCAGAATGGGAGGAAACTAATCTATGGGATTATCTCCTTTAAATGGGAGGAAATTGCATAATCTAAAGTCTTTCAGACAGCCAGCTCTGCAACTGTCAGACATTGAGTAATATACCCTCGCTCTCATCTTACACGACCCTCTGTAGGTCAAGAACTAAGGTGGATTTAGACCTTGTATCAGATAAAGACAGCAGTTGGGATGCAACGAATGGTGGTAATGGAATAAATGAAAGCTAGACTCCGATTAATGACTTCTTTAAGATCTTAAGGAGCTTGAAAGACCAGTCTTGAGGTATTAAGTGAAGGACAGAAAAACCAAAACTGGGTCAAAATTATATATTTTTTCCCCTCTGTAGGTCAAGAATTGAGGTGGATCAGGTCATAGACAAGCCATTTTAGCAATTACTGAAGGGTCCATGCCAATCATTTTGTTCAAGCAACTAAAATATATTCCTATGTAACCTATGTTACTGTGGCCACATCTAAAATAAGTCATACCTTTGACATCATCTAAGAATGTAGGAGTTGTGCCTTAAATTACACACTATATTGTCTAGTGTATAAATGTTATAAGGATTTTGTCATTTAGCCTTAGAGTCTGATAGCCCTTCCCCCTTCAGTACATAATTAAAGCTGCAACATGCATGAGTGCATGTGTCCAATATTGCACACTTCATTTTCTCAGTTAAATAAGTGCATTATGTGTATATTTAAAGCATAATTTTACTTCTTAATATGTTCAGTGGGATAACACTACTTGCACTATTAAATGGCATATAGCAAATATGCACCCCTACGTTAGAAAATGGTGTATTTTAATCATGTGCATTTTTATAGTATAATAAGTGCATTTTATAGATGTTTAACTATATATATGTTCAAAACGTTCATACATATGGTAGTTCAGTTGAATGCTCCTCTATGAGCCCATCTATCAGGCATTTCACATCATTTGCGAGGTCAGACGAAAATTTGCCTATATTTGAATGTTTGCATTGATTTTGTATGTTATCTGCTTACGCGGATACTTAATTATGCTTTTGATGTGAACCCAGCGTATTATAATACATATGCTGCAGGCAGTGGTGTTAAATCTGTGAATGCACGTTCTGAAGTGAAGTAAAGACTCCCCATGCTCAGGTTAGTAGGGAGTAGTGAACACTGTAGGGTCCCTGTAATTCTGTACACAATTCATGCATAAATCTCTTATCTATCCAACTGGTTATCTAAGAGCATTGTGGTGCAAGGACCACTGATGTAAAGATCAATTATCACTAAATGCCTTGGCAGTGGCAAATAGCTTTAGTTTTAAATTTATAATTATTTGATAATAGTGAAGATTTAGAAGATGTTTTTAATTGTTAAAGTAAAGAGAATACTGCTATAGCACATTTTTCATATACCAAATGAAATCATATATAAATAAAAGTGTGCAATGCACTAATTTTGAATTCCATGTTTAAATTTAGCAAATAAAAATGTGATTAATCAAAGAAAAATCATGTCATTAATTAGGATTACAACTTGTAATCGCTTCCCAGCACCACTTGAAATAAAAGAATCACCACAGACCAGCTTTTTATACAAAAATCTTCATTAATGTTCTTCTGGAGAAAAAAAAAAGTAAATTTTAAATGCAAATGTTTTGGATGAATGATCCCTTAAAATTTATGTTGCAAAACTGAAAGCTTGTTAAAAAAATACTAAATTCACACAACACTAAAATAGCCTTGATTTCCACTCTATCAGATGCATGTGAAAGTTGAGACCACTTTCAAAATCATCACAGGTACAATATATATTTTTTTAATATTAAAATAAAGTGTGTTTTAATAAAGTTGCAATGAATGTATTCTTGTCTTGAAACATTTAGATACTGAAAATGATATTATTGTCTATTAATTTCTCTTAAAACTCTTTATTCATTAACTCCTTCATTCTTATCAGTAAACGCTGTGTAAATACAGTTGAAGCCAAAATTTTTCACCCTCCTGTGATTTTATTTTTTTTTGTTCTTTTTGAAATATTTCCTAAATGATGTTTAACAGAGCAACTTTTTACAGTATTTCCAATAATATTTTTTTCTTCTGGAGAAAGTCTTATTTGTTTTAGCTAGAAGGTCGAAGCCTAGAAGGTTTTTCCGGAGGTCTACAGCAGTGTTCCCCAACCTTTTTTCACCCCGGACCGGTCAACGCTTGACAATTTTACCGTGGACAGGGGGGAGGGGTGGGGGTTGTTTCTTAGGCGACCATTAACCGTTTTCTCAGAAGATGACAAGCTGACAAAACATTGCTGTCACTCTGATACAAGTTTTATTTATGGAGAAAATTACAAAGCACTGCAGTGTTTGGGTGTTCTGTGTTTGTCTTAGATAATAAGTCTACCGAAATGTGTATAATCCATACAAGCTTAAGCTGATCGGTCAGTTCTTGTCACGTGACTCGCAGTGCGCTCGCGGGATTCATTCAACTGTGAGCGTCTGGAAGGCGCGAGCACGTCACGCCGCTTGAAAAGACGCGAAATGTGAACGGTCCCTAAAAGGTTGCCATCATTTGCGATCTCCAGCAGTTGATCTTCTTGCACAGACATGGTGGATTCACCTGATTTGCTGACAAATGGGTTGCGGATCTAATCCTTGGCAGTTTGCGGGTCCTTCACTGGGCGCAAAAGAAACTTTCCAAAGATGTCTGTTTCTTACTCATTTTGCTGCTTGTGGGTTAAATTTGGGCGTTCAAGTGACCAAGATGTAAGCGAGAGAATACGGTCATTTTTCTAAATAAAAGATTTTTTTAAATAAAAGATTGTTTAGACTCAGATAAGAAATAAAAAATAAATAATTAAACATTTCTTGTGCGGCCCAGTATCAATTAATCCACGGACCAGTACCGGTTCGCAGCCCGGTGGTTAAGGGCCACTGGTCTACAGAACAAATCATCATTATACAATAATTTGCCTAATTACCCTAACTTGCCTAAATAACTAAATAAGTAAATAGCACTTTAAGCTAAATACTAGTATCTTGAAAAATATTTAGTAAAATATTATGTACTATCATCATGGCAAAGATAAAAGAAATCAGTTATTAGAAATAAGTAATTAAAACTATTATGCTTAATGTGTTGAAAAAGATCGTCTTTCCATTAAACAGAAATTGGGGACAAAAAATATACAGGAGGGCTAATAATTCTGACTTCAACTGTGTATTCCAATTGCCAGGATTTCAATACTACATAAAGGCTTTCAAATTACATGAAATGCCGCAAAAAGAGTTCAAACAAAAGTGTTAAGGCTTGACATTCTGGGCCGCCCACCCTCTGTGAGGTCGTGCCTTAAGTGCATGTCTAGCATGACACTAAGCTCTCAGTGTTAAACAGGATTACCTGTGTCCACCAACGAGATCAACCGTAACCTGTAACATGCACCCACACAAACAGACCCCTACAGAGCGCAAACAAACAAACAGATGAATCACTTCGGCAGCACCATCATCCCTTAATGGTCACGCATCCAGAGCCGCCCCGCAGCCAATAATTACCCATAACCCATAACTGTAGCGCTACATTCATCCGCACATTTATTTTGGTGACGATAGAAATCCATAAGCCTCCCAACCACAGCAGGATATCAGGAACATTAGTCACTGCGCTGCAAATATGTCCACCTACGGCCGCAGTGATTCGGTTTGAGAGAAAGTCATGGTTATATTAGTTACGTTACACGCGCACAATCAAAAATTCCTCCTGCTTTTATTAACCCTCCAAGGATGTAGTTGGCACAGGAAGTGAGCAAATGAAAAACAGCAGAATGACATGCTCTGTGGGTTGAGCGCTTGGCTGTGTGTATAGAAAGTGTGTGTGTGTGTGTGTGTGTGAGTCAGCAGGGATGGATGAGTAAGGAACCCACTGTCATGAGAGTAGGAAGTACTGACAGATATGGAGAAGAGGAAGTGTACTCGCCAACTACGCAAGGGTGTTTTTATCTTTGCGAAAGTGCAGTTAATGACTTTTTTACAAGTGTGAAATGATGAATTGGGGTTTATGAATGTGCAAAAGGAAGTTACTATGGAGGTTACAACTTTTTTTCTAATATACTACACATACAGTTGAAGTCAGAATCATTAGCCCTCCTGAATTATTAGCCCCCCCCCCCCCCATATATTTTTTCCCCAGTTTCTATTGGGGTTGATTTTTTCAACACATTTCTAAGCATTATAGTTTTAATATCTAATTTCTAATATCTTTATTATCTTTACAATGATGACAGAACATAATATTTTATTAGATATTTTTCAAGATACTAGTATTCAGCTTAAAGATATTTAATGGCTTAATTAGGTTAATTAGGGAAGTTAGGGTAATTAGGCAAGTCATTGTATAATGATGGTTTGATCTGCAGACAATCGAAAAAAATAGTTTAATAGTTAACCAATTGACCTCTTTTTTTTTTTTTTTTTTAACTGCTTTTATTCTAGCCAAAATAAAACAAATAAGACTTTCTCCAGAAGAAAAAATACTATGGGAAATACTGTGGAAAAAGTCCTTGCTCTGTTAAACATCATTTGGGAAATATTTGAGAAAAAAACAAAACAGGAGGCCGAATAATTGTGACTTCAAATGTAAACTGATGTGACTGAAATGACTTCAGATGACCTCAAAGAAAAATAAATGGGTTAAAGCGATGTAGACTTACAACTACTATAAGGAATTTCAGAGAAAAAAAACCCAATAACTGGGAATTCAAAGACAAGTTTGGGGTTAATAAAAATTTTAAAATATTTGAGCTTTTGAATTTGAAATGCCTAATGAATATGGATTTGTTTTTTTTATTATTAAAATGACCACATCAAAAACTTGTGATGAAAGCTATTGTAAAATATCATTATAATTAAAATAAAAATATTTCATATTGAAAATATATTATAAATTATCATTTATTATTAATTTTAAATTGTAAAATATTTTAAAATGTAATGTATTCCTGTGATGGCAATACTTTACAATTCCAGTCTACAGTTTCACACGATCTTTCAATATCTTTCAAATATAATCAGATTTGGTGCTTAAAAAACATTTGATATAATCAACACTGGAAATAGCTAATTGATATTCTTGTGGAAACCATTAACTTTTTTTTTTTTTTTTTTTTTTTAAGATTCTTTAATGAATAAATGTTTAAATAGGACAGTACGTGTTTAATCGCAATGTTGGATTTGCTCTTCAGTGTTTGCTCTTCAGTGAACTAAACTGAACTTGTGAAAACTGGACTGAAGCGGTTTCAATTTACTAAAACTTCATCTATGTTAAGCTGCTTTGACACAATCTACATTGTAAAAGCGCTATAGAAATAAACATGAATTTAAAATAGATTTTTCTGTAAAACTAATGTACTCTGAAACCTCAGTCTGATCATTTTAACAAATCCTTGCTGACAAAGTATTCTTTTTTTTTTATATATACTTTTGAATGGTAGTGTACTTGCGTTATGTTATGAATCATTTGACACATTCCAGAATCCGACAGTGTAAAAACACCTTTAAAAGCAACTATATTTGGAAACTGCAAAGAAATTGTTCAACCAAGTCTATTATTGTGACTGTATAATACATTACAGCTCAACATACATATAAAATAAACTCTGGATAACCCCTTTTTTTTATCTCAGACAGTCCATTTCCGTCTAATTCCGCAATTCTTTGCCATAATCAGCTGTAATGTAGACCGGACCATATGCTGCTTGTCAAAGGTCTCACTACGTGACTTTAATCTGCATAAGAAGTTTACATTTCTGAGCCTAAACAAAACAATCTGTGTTTGAGTATCACATGAGTGTTTCGCTTTTCCATAGCGATTGTTTACAGAGTGTGTTTGAGAACGTGACTCAAAGTGAGAATGAATTAACAGTAGTGTGTGGGCAAATCACAAGTCGTGGTTGAACTCGGATGAGCAATGCTTATGAAGGACTTTATATGCGTGCTGAACACTCACCCGCAGGAGTTCTGCTGAGGAGGGTCTGTCCTGAGGAATTTTTAGTAGGCAGTAGTCAACGAAACTCCGGAATGCATCCGACCTTCGCAAAATAAAAGTAGCAGTTTTATGTAACTTTCTGAATGCACAAATAAACATGAAGCAATATTTTACAGTCAACATGAACTGGTGAAAAACCCAACTTGCTTTACTTAAGTCATTGCATTAGTAAACGATTAGTAAATGTTACTAATTTTCTGAAAACATGCAAGGTGTCAAAATCCAGTTCCTGGAGGGCCGCAGCTCTGCACAGTTTAGTTCCAACTCAGCTTCAACACACTTACCTGTAGGTTTCAAACAAGTCTAAATGACTCAATTAGTTTGATCAGGTGTGTTTAATTAGGTTGGAACTAAACTGTGCAGCGCTACGGCCCTCCAGGAACTGAATTTGACACATGTAAGCATAAACTGCGCTTTAGACCATATAGTTTAAAAGTTTGTGGTCAAGAGTTGTTGTTTTTTTTCAGTGAAATAAATCTATATTTTTATTTAGCAAGGATGCAATAAATTGATGAAAAAGTCAAAGTAAAGACATTTATAATGTTTAAGTAGTTCAAATAAATGTTATTTTTATTTTTTCTATCGCTAACAAAAATCTGGAAAAAAATCTTTTGTAGAGCCATATAATATTAGAATAATTTCTGATTCTGAAGAATCAAGTTAGACCAAATACTGGAGTAATGAAAAAAATAAAAATAAATCACCTTTGCTATAACAAAAATAAATAAATTAAATATAAATAAATAATAAATGAAAATGGAAAAGTTATTTTAATAGGAAATTATTTCATGATAAATACAGTCTTTGGTAAGCAAACATAAAAAAACCTGACCATAAAAATAATGAACAATACTTTATATAGTTTTATGTATATATAGTTTTATGTATATATGTATAGTACGTATGAATTTTCAACTTTTTTTTTTTACATCCTTCCATCAAAAGAACCCTTTCTGTATTGTTAGGTTCCCATGCAAAGTCATGCACTTTAAAAAGTGAGTAAACCTGTTACTTTAAAGGGTCACGAAACACCAAAACACATTTTTTGAAATGTTGACAGTCATATATGTGTCCCACGTTGCTAAAAACACTATTAGGACACATATTTCACAAAAAAGTGAAAATTGGTTGTTTTTGCGTTATTTCAAGCAAATTCGTTCTTCCGATTTGAAAAGAAAATTTGAAGCTACGTCACGGCGATGAGATCCTTGTGTAAAATCCAGCGTGGAGACTGGCTGTCTGCACCAGCTGGTACAAAGTGACGTCTTTGAGATTTCATGAGAAAGACTTGGTTAGAACACAAATATGGACTAAATTTATGTTTTTAGCTTATATGTTGTTGTTTTTTATTATTATTATCAATTCCACTACCAAAGCATTACCATTGAACTACAGCTATCCTCAAATCCTGTTCATAGAAAGGTTAGTAATAAACATTTACACATAGGCTACTGTATTTATGTATAAAGCATTTTTTTTGTGAGAAGTGCTCCTCATGCGATGTAAACGAATCGTACAGCTTTTCTTTTACTTTTTTAAAATGACATGAACCGCAACTTTGTCAAAATGCTGTTTGCTCAAACTACTTATTTAAATTTAGCAGAAACAACACAATTCTTGAGGCTTTTTTAGGACAATTTAGTTATTTTATGTTCAATCCACTTAAAATTGTAAAAACTAACAATTTAACTTGATTCCTTCATGTTGTCCCAACACAAATCGACTGTATGGAAGCCAGCATTATTTTTACAGTGCACCATGCCTACCAAAAAGGGTACCATTGGCAGAGGAGACACAAGCCTGATGAAGGTTACCCATACCAAACTGTACCCTACTGTACTGAAATGTTGATGCCCTCAACATTCTGTCCCATTCAAACAGCCTTTCAATTTCCACCTCTACATAATCAGCCCTAAATACCGGCAGCTTTGCAGCAGGTCAGAGAGATGAAGGCCACTGAAAGGCTGTTTGTGTGATAAAGCACGAGATCAGGAATTGGTATTTGGGGTCACGGTTATTGCATAACACAGTTAAAGTGTGAGAGGAGTGCGTGGTGGAGAGGGTATATATGTTTGATGAGTAGGAGTACTGTATATAGACACATATATCTAGACGAGTGAGTCAACTTGAGTTTAGTGACTGTGAGAGGGGAAACTCACCACTCATTGGACTGTAAGGTGGGAGAGTCGTTTTGGGCGATGTGGTATAAGGCACTCATAGCGTTCATGTTGAAGAGAGGAGGCTTGCGTTCAGCTGAAAAAAAAAAATCCGAGGTGTTAGAAATTGACAAATGTGCTGAAACTCCCAAACTGAAAATATGAGACAAATTTTGTTTGTGAATGAGTCATTCAGTCATTAGTTCTCAGTTTAATTAAAGTTCGTATCATTCGTATCGTATCATTTCAAAGCAGCATGATTCTGCTTTACAATTAATAATAATAAGGTTATCAGTGGTTACTGGTCAAAGCACTGTCCGTATTGCAGAAATGTACAGTTCTGGGAAGCAAGTAGAGAATGTCATAGGACCCTATGACCTTTGCTAAACCAAACACTGTTCAAATTTAAAGCAGCTTCAACTTATAATGATTTAGTAACTAGTTACTATATACTAGTTCTAGTTACTAGTTCTTTTTTCAAATTAAATTATGAACTTTTTTTTTTTTTTTTGGTTGGCCGAAACTTGACTCATTTAAAAACACTTATCAAATTTATTATATTGGCTGGTTTGTGTTTTTTTTTTTTGTCTAATCAACATTAGCTATTTTGAATGCTGACTGCATTAGAAAATAAATAAGTCTTCATTAACATAAATATGAGATGTTTTTATTTATTAATTTATTTTTTAACTAAGCCCAAGCAAAAATAGTATTTCAACTTAACTCTTCTAGCATTTTATTAATGACCATTTTTCCCCAGATTCTGTCTAAATCAGTGTTTCTCAACCACGTTCCTGGAGGACCACCAACACTGCATGTTTTGGATGTCTCCTTTGTCTGACACACCCATTACAGGTCTTTCAGTCTTTGCTAATGAGCTGATGATCTGAATCAGGTGTGTTTGGTTAAGGACACATGGGCTGCGTACTCAGTAGGCACTGCATTTGAATTTGAATTTACTACTCGAGCATTAGAAAAGTGCGTTCTATACAGTATGAATAAGAATAGTATGAATGGAACTCAGAGGTACCACATCCACCATTTTGTCATAATCACGTGACCTACCCGCGTCAGTTATGTCACTTAACTCCCATTCATGAATTCTCTTGCGGTGCATCATAGGATAGCGTAGCGTCCATCAGATGCACTCTTCAGAATCTCACCGGAAGTAGTAGGTCATCAGAGTTCTTCTCGCATACTGTTTTTCGAATTCTATGAATTCGGACATACTACTTGGCTCACACACTGCTATTAGCGTACTATATAGTATAGAAGTATGCGATTTCGGACACAGCCATGGAAAATGTGCAGAGCTGGTGGTCCTCCAGAAACATAGTTGAGATACACTGGTCTAAATTTCTTCTGAACTTTGTTTTATTAATAGCCAAATTATATTAAGCAATCAAAAAGCATGTCCAAATAATTTCAATCATGAAACATATTCAACTTTATTTACAGTATTGAGAGTTTAACAAATTAACACACAATTTTCCGAAAACTAAAACTGACTTTCACTTTTTTTTCCTGACATTTAGATTTATTTCTGTTCAATTTAAATATGTAAATGATTTACTACTAAATCAAACGTAACAAAATTCTACAACTAATGGTTTAAAAGCAATGCCCATATTGCAAAAATGTATAGTTCTGTGAAGCAAATACAGAATGTCATTAGGACGATATGATCTTTGCTAATCCAACCACTGTTCAAATTTAAAGCAGCTTCAACTTATTATAATTTAGTAACTAGCTACACTATTATATATTCACTCAAATTTATTTCTTCGAATTATAATTTTAACTGTTATTTTTAGATGGGCAACACGGTGGCGCAGTAGGTAGCACTGTCACCTCACAGCAAGAAGGTCGCTGGTTCGAGCCCCGGCTGGGTCAGTTGGCATTTCTGTGTGGAGTTTGCATGTTCTCCCTGTGTTTGCGTGGGTTTCCTCCAGGTGCTCCGGTTTCCAATATGGTGTGGCTAAATATCAACTTCGATATAAATGGCCCTGGGAGTAAGTAAGTAAGTATTTTAAGTTGGCTATTTTAGTTAACTGTTTTGAGTCAAGTATTTTTACTTGACTCAAAACATTTATAAAATAGATTATATTGGCTGTTTTTTTTTTTTTTGTCCAATAAACAAGCTATTTTGAATGTTGATTGTATTTGAAAACAAATAACTCTTCATTTAACATAAATATAATGTTTTAACTAAGCCCAAGCAAGTATATTAGTTCAACTTAGATATTTTTACTCTTTCAACATTTTATTAATTAGCATTTAACTCATAATTTCCCCAAATTCTTTTCCCCCCTCTAAATATATATATATTTTTAGATGATTTTTTCCGAACTTTTAGTAACCAACTTACATTAAGCAATCAAAAAGCATGTCAAATAATATCAATCATAAATCGCATTGAACTTTATTTACTACATTGAGTTTACAAAAAAATATAAACTTTCAGAAAACTATCAAAGTTTTACTTTGTTTTATTTCAGTTAAATTTAACTCAACAAAATAAAACAACATTGTGCAATAGATGATTTAGAAGAGCTACATGAAGTAAATATATGAATGAAATATGAAAAAAACAAACATGTACAGCAGTGTAGACCCTCACCCAGCTCTATGCAAGTGATCCCCAGAGACCAGATGTCCACCTTCCCCTCATACTGACCCTCATCCATGGCCAAAATCACTTCAGGAGCCATCCTACGGTAGAAACACATGTATTCATGCAATCAAAACCGGTTTATCAGAATGCATTGTCCTGATAAACAAAAGTATATCTGTGGTACTGACCAGTATGGGGTTCCAACAAAGGAGTTGGCGGGAGAGGCGATGGACGCGGAGCCAAAATCAGCCAGCTTGACCTGACCGGGCTCTGTCAGCAGGATATTACCAGCCTTCACATCTCTATGTAAAAAAAAGAAAATAAAAATTTTATGCATTAGCAAGGTATCTCTGAAAAAATTAAATAAATAAAATAAAATAAACTAACGATAGAAACATTAATAAAATTAAATAAAATTAAAATAATTAAACTAAAAATAGAAAAAAGAAAAATAGATATGCATTACTGGAAGCTAAAGAAACATAAAAAAAATTAACAAAATAAAAATAATTAAATTAAAAATAGAAAAAACAAAATAAAACAAAACATACAAATAAATCAAATAAAACAAAATAAAATAAAACAAAACAAAATAAAAATAATTAAACTAGGGCGTCACGGTGGCGCAGTGGATAGCACGATCGCCTCACAGCAAGAAGGTCGCTGGTTCGAGCCTCGCCTGGGTCAGTTGGCATTTCTGTGTGGAGTTTGCATGTTCTCCCTGTGTTTGTGTGGGTTTCCTCCAGGTGCTCCGGTTTCCCCCACAAGGCCAAAGACATGTGGTATAGGTGAATTGGGTAAGCTAAATTGTCCGTAGTGTATGTGTGTGAATGGTAGTGTATGGATGTTTCCCAGTGATGGGTTGCGGCTGGAAGGGCATCCGCTGTGTAAAACATATGCTGGATAAGTTGGCGGTTCATTCTGTGTGCCGACCACAGAATAATAAAGGGACTAAGCCGAAAAGAAAATGAATGAATGAATGAATGAATGAATAATTAAACTAAAAAAAAAAATAAAAAATAAAAAACATTATTAACATTATACACTGAAACCAAAACTAAAAGAAAAAATAGAGCTGCATTACTGGAAGCTAAAGAAACAGATATAAATAAAATACAATAAAATAAATGAAAACATAAAATAAAACAAAATGAAAATAATTGAACTAAAAATAGAAAACAAATAGAGCTGCATACTGGAAACTAAAGAAACAGATAAGAACTTGTTTGCAGTAAAACATAAAAGCATGCTCAATAAATATTGACACGTGTAAATGTGTCATGGATTATTACTTTAATCATAACTTATTAAGGTTTTAGACTGAAGACTAAACTGAAAATAACAAACAAACAAAATAAAATTAAATAAAATAAAAAAAGTTTGTATCTCATGAGGATTTCCAATAATATCATTCGAGTCAGATCAATGCTGAAAAATAAGCTCAAATAAATGAAATTAAAAATGAGAAAACAAAAGTAAAAACAGAGCTGTATTACTGGACGCCAACAATAAAACTGATAAAAACACACATTGTAAAGCAGTTAAATAAAGCATGCTCCATAAATGATGTGCTGACACATACAATCTTGCTGATATACAGATATACATAATAAAATATAGATAAAAATAGATGTATTGTTTTATTCGAGTTGAATCAATGCTGAATACAATAAAATAAAAAAATAAATTAAATAGCACTGCTTTATTGTTTTATTCAAATTAGGTCAATATCATTCTAGTTGCCTGAAATAAAATAAAATGTAGATAAAAATAGA
>CAIGQV010016645.1:20025410-20038320 GCA_903798115.1 Danio jaintianensis | reverse complement strand
ACACACACACACACACACACACACACACACACACACACACACACACACACACCTGAATATCTGTACTTTTGGTTTGGTTTTTGTGCAGATTTTCTATGGTAACTGAAGAGCAGAATGGAAGATAAAAGTCAATACAATTATGACATTTTGTGAATATAGGCTTAAGTAATTTACAGTAATTACATATTAAGAAGAACAATTACATCAAGTCATAACATATACCTGAAATAGAGTAAAATATTAGTACACTATTTTATATTACACATTCATATTTTTTGTTTTTATTATTTAAGTGGAAAATTACAATTAGTAAAACAATTTTTTTTTTAAATTAAAAACAGTAAATACACATTTAGGAACATTTCCCAAATAAATGTCCTCAAATGTCCTCAAAAAAGAAAAACCATAAATAAATAAAAAAATTATAATAATAATAACAAACAAAAAACAGTGATCCCCAAAATGACGTTACTCCAAGTTTAAAGTTATTGTTTTATATTGCTTGTTTTAATATATTTAATAATTTAATTGTGGAAACTTGAACAGATATAACATTGAATATGCTTAATAAAACTGAATAGAATATTTTTTTAACATCAAATCAAGAAATCAAGAAGCCTGCTCACGTTTCATAAATAAAACTACTTAAATAAATGCAATGATTTTATTATCTATTCAAGTTGTAGATATTTGGAGGAGGTTTGCTTATGACGTATGAATACATGTTTTATATAGAGAGCAAAAAATGAACACACAAATACAGGGTAAAACTATCAGTGTTTGACAAAAATGGAGTGTGTCTCTCACCTCAGTGGTTTGCTTGCCATTGTAGGACATCTTTTTAATGGCCACCACTTCATTGGAATAGGAGTTTCGGGCCTGCAGGGAAACAAGACATTATTTATTTGACACTTTTCTTTAAGCTTGTGTCAATTTTATTTTCAAACTCCTGCTAAAAACGGTTTAGCATTTCATAAACCCATCATGAAATTTCAATATAATGTTTCCATTACGATCAGAGAGGATCACACTAATTTTGAAAATGTATTTAGGAAAATTCTAATATTGTCACATGCATATTTCGCATCTTAATATAAATAATAAGAATATGAATAAGAAGAATAATAAGAAGAATAAAGACCAAAACAGGGGTGGCACGGTGGCTCAGTGGTTAGCACTGTCGCCTAACAGCAAGAAGGTTGCTGTTCGAGTCCCGGTTGGACCAGTTGGCATTTCTGTGTGGAGTTTGCATGTTCTCGTTGCGGCTGGAAGGTCATCCGCTGCGTAAAACATATGCTGGATTAGTTGGCGGTTCATTCCACTGTGGCAACCCCTGATAAATAAGGGACTAAGCCAAAGGAAAATTAATGAATGAATGTAGACCATTTAAACAGTAAAAATTTAATTTAATTCTGTAATGGT
The DNA here is from genome assembly GCA_903798115.1 of Danio jaintianensis. Lineage (NCBI taxonomy): Eukaryota > Metazoa > Chordata > Actinopteri > Cypriniformes > Danionidae > Danio > Danio jaintianensis. Next base: position 20,036,898 of record CAIGQV010016645.1, on the reverse strand, counting down.
ATTTTAATATGCTGGTTTTCTGTTCCAGAGATTTCTTATCATGATCACTATCATCATCATCAAACAGTAATGTCTTTAAAAACAAATTCTGGAAATAAACCATAATACAATTCTTGTTCAAGGTTCTTTTTTATGTTATATGTTCATTTGATATGTTTTACAACAAATGTAAACAATAAATACACACACACAAAAAAAAAGTATAAAATATAAAAACAAAATAATAACAATAATAATAACAATAATAACAATAATAACAATAATAATAATAATAATAAATACAGACATCAATAAGTTAAACAAAGAAAATAAATAAATAATTGTTGCCATTTGTTTCCTCCGGGTGCTCCGGTTTCCCCCACAAGTCCAAAGACATGCGCTATAGGTGAATTGGTTCGGCTAAATTGTCCGTAGTGTATGTGTGTGAATGAGAGTGTATGGATGTTTCCCAGTGATGGGTTGCAGCTGGAAGGGCATCCCAGTTTATTAACTTTAATAAGTTTATTAAATCTGACCCCAGATTAATAAAGGGACTGAATGAATGAATGAATGAAAATGAATGAATGAATGTTCTCCAGGTTTAAGGTTATTACTTTTGCTTGTTTATATACGTTTAAACAATTCATTGTGGAGTCTTGAACAGATATCACATTGAAGTTCAAAATTAACACATTATTTTTGTGTATTAGTATAAACAAAACTTTAAATGTATATTATATATTAAATGTCAATTATTCCTGTAATGGCAAATTATTAAGACATTTCAATATGCTAATTTTCTGAACAAGAAATGTCTTATCATCATCATCATCATCACCGATATCGTCGTCGTCCACTACTGTGGATTAATTTTGTTTTTCTGGAAAACATAGTTCAATTATTTTTCAATGTTCTTTATCTATTCTACATCTGTTTGTATTCTACATCAAATGTATTTTCTTAACATTATAAATGTCTTTACTGTCACTGACAATCAACTGAAAGTTGAACAGTAGCATCCCGTAAGTCATGAAAGCTATTGTTTGACCACTGTAATGGCCAACAGAAGTGTGCACGGCGGACAGTAATGTCTCTCTGTATCATGAGGCCAGCTGGTCTTCACGTTTAAATGGGCTGAACATCTGTCTTAAGAGCATCGTCTCCTAGTTATTCTTTCCCCTCGAGACCAGCCCTACATCTGGATGGCCAGTCAGCACGAGAGCGTGTGTGTGCACGCGACAGCATTAGAGAGCGAGAGAGCGAGAGAGCGAGAGAGAGTGCGAGAGAGAGAGATTTGCACGACGGATTCCAGTCTTGCCACAGACTTGGAATCAAAGGCTTTATGCTATTAGTTCTCAGATTAGGAAATGCACAAGAACTTGTCATGAGGCTGCAGTTCTTGTATTTGACAAAACCGCAGCACTGTGGTGCCGTTTCAAAAATGAAGTGACGCACTCCACGTTTAACTATGGTTAATAACTGCCTGACATGGAGAATAAGAAGGGGGGAAAAAGTGGGCTTAGGTATTAAAAGCTATTCTGGTCTCTGAAGTTTCAATGTCTGCAACCATGTTCTTTTCGTCTTCTACAGAACTTCAAAAAGGTAGTGGAAATTAGGTTTTTAAAAGTAGCTGATAAAAATAATTAATAAAAGAAAATAAAGGAGAGTTGGAAAGATATGCAAATGCCTACGCTGTAAGGGCTTATTCAAACTGAACGTGTCTTTGCTTCTAAAAACATGACTACATGAGAGCCAAAATTCGCTACATTGATCTTGTATTTAAAAGGGCCGTTGCAGCATATCAGCAAACCACTTACATTCCCGCATAAAAACATGCTTTCCAGAGGAAAAATTTTGCACGCATCAAATTCATTTCAGTATGGAAGATCGAGTTGTTGCGTGTGGTGTGGCTTTGCTCCACTTATCCAATATGTCAAGTCAAGTTTATTTATGTAGCGCTTTTCACAATGTAGATTGTGTCAAAGCAGCTTAACATAGTTCTAGTAAAGTCCAGATTTCAGAGTTAAAGTTCAGTGTAGTTTAGCCCAGTGTGGTTTAAACCTCACTGTTGAAAGTTCAAACACTGCAGAGCAAATCCACCGAAGCACAGCTCCACAAGTCCCGATCCGAGCAAGTCCATATGTTTGAAATATTCTGAAGCAGCAATATGGTTTTGTACTGTTGTTATAGTTAGCATGCAATTAACAATTTTTATACATAACATTAATGCACATCAGTAACTCGCCAGTAACGTTTTTACATTTATGTCCCTGTAAGCAAACAGGGGCACGTCGTAAATAATTGGAAATCCGGCTATTGTAATAATCCAACCCTTGGGAACAACTGTGGTCAGAACCAAAGCTCACAGGACTGTGTTCTCTGGAATCTTCAAGCGGTGGACTTCTACATTCCGTTTGGTTGCTGTCGAATCGCATCATAGCTCTTTCCATAGACTCTCCTCAACGCCCACATAAGCAAAGACACGCCGCTTTTTAGACTTCCGGATACTGTGATGCTCTCGTCGGCTGCAGTGTGAACGCACAGTAAAGCACAATGGCATCCATACGCAGCCACTGAGCACCTGTAAACAGAAACTTGCAACAGTTGCTCCACCTCAGAGCTCTTGTGATTGGTCCACTGCTGTGACTGACAGCGATGAGCTGTGCTGCATGTGAAAGTTGAAGATCTTTTAACTTGACATATCGTCTCAAAACTCATGTGCTCAAAAGACGTGAGACAGAAGCGTAATGTCATACACGTTCGTCAAGAGCGTGTTCACATTGAAAAACAATAGAGAAGTAGGAGAGGAAAAACGCATTCTGTGTTAATGGCCCTGAAGTGTGTGCTATATTCATTAGTTGTGTTTCCGTCAAAAGATGCGAATTAGACTTGTGCACAAAACAAAAACATTGAGTTAAAGTAAACAAAAACAAAACAAATGAAATTTGCTGCAGTAGAAGTCACTTTGGGCCTTTTTTTTTTTTCAATTTGATTGCGGAGTTAGACTAAGTGATTTTTATTACATTTTATGAGGTTGTTTTACATGCTTTACATGCACATCTTAGACTTTGCATTATTCATTTTTTAATGTGATATTCCAAAATACGCAAAAAAATCAGGTGGATGGCAACTGTCGATGACAATATATTAAATACAATATATATATATATATATATATATATATATTGGTTGACATACAGTAGTTAAGTAAAATCACACAAGCAAAAGAGCCGTTTTCCTGAATATCGGCATGTGATCACGCTCACAAATGTGATTTTATACAACAGTTCACCAAACAAGTTGTTACATTTATGACACAATACATTGTTTATATTTTTGTTGTTTTTCAAATTTAAATAGTACCATAAAAAGCATAATAATAAAGTACGTATCCCAGGGCACGAACATGAATCTGTTTTTGGGAAAAAAAGAAAAAAAAGAAAAAAAAAGTCTATTAACTCAATGATTTAATTATTATTTCATAACAGTCAGGTGCTTTGTTTCCAAATGAATCAGTCATTTTGAACAAATTGTTTGAATGAATGACTCCAATAATCACTCATTAGGACGGGCTAATAAGAACACAGCAGAGTAAATATAACAATTAAAAACACCAGTAAATTATCCAAACCCAGCCAAAATACCACCACAAATACACTCTCAGCAAAATAGTGATAAACTATAAAATGATGTTTCTATTGTAACACTTTAGAATAATGGTCCATTAGTTAATGTTAGTTGATGCATTTACTAATATCAATTATAACTAATCTCGTAAATCATTAATTAACCTTAGTTTTACATTTACTAATGCATTATTAAAACCCAAAGTTGTGCCTGTTAACATTAGTTAATGCTCACACAGTGAGCTAACATAACTTAAATAACATTAACTAACAGTAACAAAGATGAATCACTACCATAACAAATGTATTACTAATTGTTTGTTCATGTTATTAAATACATTAACATTAACTTATGGACCATTATTTTAAAGGTGCAGTAGTTACGTTTGACACCCAGTGGTTGAACTAGGTATTTCACTCCTGGATCAAAACAAGCGCAGGTTGCCAGATTGAGAACAGGAGCGAGTGATTTAAACAGTGTTCTAAATAAAAGCAACGGCACCCGATAGAAGGAATATTTTCCATATTAAAAGGAGTTTTTGTCCTAACCAACACCTCGAATTGATATATTAGAAACGGCTTCTATTTCTCACAGGTGAACAACAGGAAACTATGACAATGATCACCTCAGGTAAACCTCATGTGCTTTATTCAGTGTTAAATGCTAACAATGTGAGTTTGAATGCCATTTTACAAGACATTTATTGCCATACTACTGTAAGCAGCAGCAGATAGTTCACCTCAGATCTTGAAAATAAAATCAACAGTTTGAAATTGAACTTTAGAACTGTGAAATAATGCAAACCAACAGATATGAGTGATTCAGCATGTACATTTAATAATGTTAAAGAGGGTTAATATGTATTAAATAGATTATAAACCTTACCATTTCGTGAATGAGTGCATATTCTGTGCTTCTGAGTGGCTGTATTTAAATTTCTGTCGTGCAAACAGCCAAATTGCTCATCACTGCATGTCTTGTCACGAAGCGTGTTGTTAGGACACGCGGTTACAATGTAACCTGGTCACCTAATGTTTACGTTTGTAATATTTATATAATTTGCTAATTAATAACCTCATGTGGAACTGAATCTAAGTCTCATTTCGGAGTCTGCTACAGTCCACCGGAGGTCGCATTTCAGTCACAGACGCATGCTTTCAGAGCTTTCATGACAGAATGAAATATGCTGTTTTCCACCAAGGCAACCCCGGGTGCTGAAATATAATTTGCTAAACTGTCACTGGGCAGGTTCAAATTACCAAAACAAAGACAGGGTTCTGGCACGGAAAACACCTTTTCAAAGCAGAATATCTGACTTCAGCATTGTTTGTCAGATAAACAATAATGTTCACTTGGCATGTTTCTTAAATATCTGCAAACATATTATGGTATTTTTATGCTTTAGAAAAGTCAAAAACTGACATATAGCACCTTTAAAGAGTTACCATTAGGCATGGGCCGGTATAAGATTCTGACGGTATGATAACCTTGGATAAAAATATCACGGTTTAACAGTCTCACAGTATTGTAATATATATTCTTTTTAAATGTCTGGGTAAAAAACAAAAACTTCTTTCCCTTTTGAACACAGTATATTTTATTTTGAGAAACATTTAAAATATTTTGGAACAGTAAACATGTCAGGCTAAATTAATCATTGACTTCTGCTGTCTTCATTTGTTTCAAAAAACAGATTTTTTTACAATTTAAAACGGCATCTTTGGATATCTTTTCTGCTTGAGATACTGTTGTCCTAAAAAAACTAATTAAAAAAAGTAAATAAAAAAATCGTACACATACCTTAGGAACGGTATTGCAGAAAATTTACGGTTTTAAAACCTTGACTTTTCCAAACCGCGGTATACCTTGAAAACGGTTATTGTCCCATGCCTAGTTACCATTTCTATGAATTTCACAGACCCCTACTATACAGGCATCAATGATATCACCATAATTACAGTAAGGCAAACTATTACAGTATTTCCCCTATTACAGTAACTGAAAAAAATAAAATAAAATTCAATACTCACAAAATACACTGCTCCGAAACTCCCATGGCCAATCTCGTGCAGGTCACAGAAGACTTCTTCTGGGTCATCTTTGAAAAAGAGGTTGGCAAACTCCGGGTCTTTCACCGCCCCCTTCCGCGTGGACGATGGCATCATGAGTTAAACAGAACCTCTGATGTCCACCTGCTTCTGCTCGCCTTCATTCAGCAGGCCCGGCATTTACCTGCTTTGCCTGTGGAAAGAATAGAGCAGATTAAAATCTGACCGCTCATCCATGTCAAGTAAGGGTCGTGTGCAGACAAAAGTGAGTTAAAGGATTAAACCCATTACCACCAAGCATTAAGGTGCATTTTTTTAAACACTAGTGGAAAATACTAAACATGTTAGTGGGGTCCATGCTGTTTTAAGTTTGGTTGCTTTCGATCAGAGGTAGTCAAATACCCATTCAATCAGATTGCTTTTATTGTGTGAACGCTAATGTGGTTAAATATACTCAAACAGCCACAAAGCATCACCTATTTTCAGTCTACTGATTGAAGACATGATTGGGATGGTATTCGTTCTGAGAAAATGCAAACTAGGGTGTTTATTCTTCACTGTGCTGCACCAAAACACATAGATAATTACCCAAATCATAGTTGTCATCCATATATTACTTTCAATGTATATGACAACAAACTACCGTATAAACAAATTTTGCAATATTGACACATACACACAGTGCTCGGCATAAATGAGTACACCCCTCACAGATCTCTCTTTTAAATGAATATTTTGTACGGTAATAGATTTGTGCATATACATTATATTATATGCTTTGAGGTTTTAGCTCTGAGGACTCTGGGCTCAGTTGAACATTTAAAAAAACCTTTAAAAGACATCTTTTTGGACAAGTTTTTACAGTATGGTTTGTTTGTTTGTTTGTTTGTTTGTTTGTTTGTTTGTTTTTATTTGACAATTTTTATAAAATATACAAACAAGTCCAATTAGACTAAATCATACATATTTTAAAAACTGTCAAGGATGATATACACAAAAAACCCACAGGCTTATTTCCACTGTGGTCCTCAATATTCTTAAAAAATGAACGAGCAAATCATAAATGGAGTGCAAACATCATCAGTTCAGTAACTCACCACAACAAAATCTTCAACTCCAACCACAAAACAACCATTTTTAAATTTCCCTTCTAAAAACACTCAAATTGAATCTCTTTAAAACTCCTAGGCAATATATTCAAAGCAACAAAAAAGAACTTCTACCGGTTTCACTCTTAAATCTACAAGGATAAATGTCCATGCAACTTATTTTGGGCCATCTGCAATTTATTTTACGATAAGTTGGTTTTGCATTTGCTTTACTTTGTAACTTCTTGTCTGTGTAAGGTGCTATATAAATACATTTTTACGTACTTTACTTATTAGTCAGTACCAATGCCAAAACTGAAATGAATCTAACAAAAAGATCACAGTGAAAAAATGAGTGCACCCAAATTAATATGTTGGGGGAAAACATTAAATAAAATGTTAATAAACAAACAACCAAGAGAACCATAAAATAGTAATAATAATAAAAAATAATAATATAATGTTTTGTTTTTTTGCAAAAACTTGTGTATTTAAATGTATTATCTTTCTAATCCTAAAAATGTTAGCTGACCAAACTCTTATTTTAACAGACATCACTAATAAAATATATTTTTTTTAAATGCACTAACATTTTTTTTGCCTATATTCACTGTGAAACGGATAAAAAGAGGATGATTTTTTTTAAAATCATGCGTCTCTAGAGTATTATTTATTTTTTCTGTATTTATGACATTCTTCAGATAATTTGGAGAATAGAGTATATGCAAAATGCAATGCTTACTCAAACTCAACTGGTGTAATAAAGTGAATTTGGAGTGAAAGTACATAAGTAAATCTCTTGGTTAGCAAACATGCTCAAACACACATAAAACTGCACATGTGCTTCTGTGGTTCATTTATTCATTGCACAGATCTCTGTTTTTTTGGTAGCACCATACAGCCAAAGCAGACCACTTCCAGATTGAAGATTTTGCCGGTATTATTGCAGGAAGACCGGTTCATTAAAGTTATTATTGAAGAATTATTAAGTAATTATTGAATTATTTTACCGGTTCATCGCAAACAACAAAATATCACCTATCCCCATTTCCCCTTCACACATAACATGGGCTCATTCAGTCACATTCCCTGTGCATCACACTGAAGCACTCCTGGTTAAGTGATGCAGAGTGTGATAAAATGTGAGGGAAGGGGTCTCACCAAAACAAATAAATCCCACAATGCTCAAATAACAACAGATGCTAATAGCGATTCCTCACTTTTATACAAAACACCAAAACAGATCTTTTTTTTAATCCACGAACGCAACATTGTGTTCAATTCCAGGCATGTTTGAGCATGCACACATGTTTGTGATGGTAAACTGGTGTGACACAAATGTGTTAGCATTGGGCCAGCTTGGTTAGGCATTATGGGAAGACAGCTCAACTGGCAGCATGTGCACACACACACTGGCCACCTGCATGTAACACTGCCTACCGAGTATTCAGACATCTGACACACATGAGGCCACTGTCCCAGGAACAAAAGGTGCTGAAAGTATGGTGTATCCAACACAGAGCAACTGAACGCATTCATTATGAATATGATCAGCATCGTTGCCCAGTACATCTACAACATAACCCCCAATGCCGTGCCTAAAAGTAATGATTTTGCTGATGCTTATTGACCTTATTCTTCACGTACAAGCAGGCGAAGCCATCATTTGGCTCGAGACTTCCGGTTTTATTAACTTCCATTGGTCTTTAGATGTTAAAACAGCTGCTTGATGCTGCAAACTGATATTTTCTTATTATATTATTCTTCTTTTTGTGTGTAGTCGTGAACATACAAGAAGTTTGACCGTTAACTTTTCTAGTTTCTTAGTGATTTCTCTCATACTGTAGGCAATTGAATCAGAAGTTCTGAAACATTCGCAAAAACGAGCGCACTTCCACATTGCAGGATAGGGTCAATTAGGGCTATGCGATTAATTGAAATCGAAAATCGCATTCGTGATTTGAAACGTTGCAATTAGCTAAATCGCAAGAGGCTGCGATATAAAATATATATGTATTATATAATTTCCTTCACCCAGAGCAAATGCGTGACTGCCGTCTGTGTGTGACTTTACTAGCCAATTGAGTTAGCACACTTTCGTTCTGCCCAATCAGAATTGCGCAACCGAACCGCCACAATAAATCAAACAAACACGAAAGTGCGGATGAGTGGGAGGAGGACGTCTGCCGCTTCAGAAGCATTAAGAGACGAATTCATATCAAAGAAAAACAGCACGACGATAATATTGGATTATTTTGGTTTCAAAGTCAGACACCGAACAAAAACAGGTCATTTGTAAGAGCTGTCGCAGAATTGTTGTCACAGCATGAGGAAATACAACAATCAACACCTAAAAAAGCACCACAGGCGGCTTTATGAGGAGTGTCTTGCTAAAATGTCAATTGAAAATATTGCCTGTTACACTCAATCTAGTAACAAGCAACAGCAAAGTACAACTTCAGAGTTGTTTGCAGCTGTTACACCATATGAAAAAACATCACGAAGGCACCAGGAGATAACTAACGCCATAACACACTAATGTTTGCTATAGAGAAAAATTTGTGTTTAATTTCTGAATATTTAAAAACAAATTTTGAATAAAAGTTGGAGTTAGTTAATATCTTTTCAGTTCCTTTTTTAATTAACACTCACTGCATTTTAGCAGTAAGAAGCTATGATACAGAATATTGAGCTGAAGCTTGACTATATAATTAAATCGCAAATGAAATCGAAATCGCGCAATATCTCAATATCAAGTGTCATGTTGTGGATTATGAAATATGGATTAAACTGGGTTCTGTTGGGTTTTTAGTGGAGTTGCACCAAAGTCTGGAGTGGACATGCTAGGCAAGTTAAGTTTTCATGCTGAAGATTTTGTAATGATCCAAAAAAAGTAATAGAATTTGGATTAGATAGATAGACAGACAGCCCTCTTTTACTTAGCATTCTGCATTAGAGAAGTGCGCTTTAAGAGTACAATTGTGGTGCCTTTGTATCAATATACTGTACAACGCAACATTCACATCAAATATTAATTAGATTAACAAATATTAGTCCCACGGTAGAGTCACACTCACTGGATACTGTGCTTACTCATTATGACAAATGTATGCTAGTTGCATGTGCTTTAAAGCCTTGACTGTTAAACATTTCTTTTTTGTTTAATAGAGCAAGTATACCTTAAAGGGAGAGTTAACCAAAACAGAAAATTCTGTCCCTAATCCTTCATGAACTTGTTTGAGTTTCTTTCTTCTGCTAAACACAAAATAAGTTGTTTTGAAAAAATGCTTGAAACCTTTAACCATTGACTTTTTCCTTAAACAGGAAATACTTTTTCCAATTTGTCAACAATTATTTTTTTAAATATCTTCGTGTTTAACAGCAAAAAAAGAAAATTATAAAGTAATTTTTTACATATCTTTATGTAAACCATATTTATTACATATTTATATAGGCTAAGGTAATTTTCATTTTTGGGTGAACGATCCCTTTGAGTGCGATATGGACGTTCACTACAAACCGGTAATCAACACCTCAGGACTAGGTTATCTTTTGTTGTCTGAATGTGCTAAAAATGTCAAAACCACACAATATTTACATATAAACTAGGGGTGTGAACCTACACTGGTCTCATGGTTCGGTTTGGTTACGATTATCATGCCATCGATTCAGTTCAATTCGATATCTCGGTGCATTGACAATGCTTTCCATACACAATTATATTTTTTTCGTCACAACACAAGAAATTTTTTTATTAAAATGTAAATATATTTATATTTATATATGACTTGTAATACAATTTTGTCCTTTAATGCAAGCAGTAAGATATGAACTGTACCTTTAATTTTACCTGCTCAAAGAAAACACTCCTTTTGAATGTTTTAAACAAAACTCAAATACATGCACAGAACAACATGAGCATTTATAGCAAATATACTAATGTAAATATTGCTGAGCGTTGTTGAGCCTATGATTGGTCATTGTGTTCACACGCTCAATAAAAAGGGCTGCGATTGGCTCCAAAACTGTCAGCGCTGTTCACCGATGACACTGAAGAATAGCTGCGGTTACAGTCTATATGCGCATAATGCGTGGCTATCAGGTTATCCATGGTGTAGAAAACTCGCTCTACATACGCGCTCGTGTCTGAATCCACAAGTATTGCTGTAAGAGCCGAGAGTAGTGGAAAAGTTACGTTACAAACATGTCAGCAGTTCAAAGGTCCGAAGTGAGACAGAGAGAGATGGAGTTTAACGGCTTTCATTTTCTCCCAAGCATTGAAATAGGGGTTCTGCTTTACCTTCAGTGTCAGTGAAACACTGTCCAGCAAACTCACAAGCAGTGAATTGCACAGTTGTCTGTTTTTAAGTAGTTTTTATTACTCGCGCTCACCTCCTTTGCCATAGAATTCTACCGCGACATAGCGCATATGAGATAAATGACGTCAGTACGCAATAACCGATTACGATCTATTACTAAACCGATACTAAACTGTCCGCGACTGCATCGGGGTGCATTGAATAAACAAATAATTTTGACACCCCTAATATAAACGTTTGGTTATTATTTCTAAAGTGAAATAACGTTTAAGGTTGAAAACCTGTAACCATTGACTTCCATCCTATGTAATATTTTGGGTGAATTATCCCTTTAAGCCTATAATTAAAGAAGCCTATAATCTAAAGAGAGAAAGAAAGAGAGAAAGAGAGAAAGAAAGAGAGAAAGAAAGAAAGAAAGAAAGAAAGA